>CM059276.1:29334703-29454703 GCA_030347295.1 Setipinna tenuifilis
CTTCAGAGGTAGTTTTATTCAAATAATAATTCAAATTTTATTCAGATTGTAATATCACTGGAAACTGACCTGAATGAGCTGTGATGTGCATGGATTTTTCTCAATGAGAAAGCAGGTGGACTCATGGACACACACCCACATGCATACGCGTGCACACACACACACACACACACACACACACACACACACACACACACACACACACACACACACACACACACACACACACACACACACAACCACACAGTTCTTTTTCTGGTCCACCTTGTATGTTTACACACATGAAGATATAAACATAACATACAAACAACAGCCGCAGCTTGGAGTAGAGTTTAAATGGAGTGAAGTTTAAGAGTAGGTTTTTATGAGTTAAGGAGTAAGTTTTTATGAGTTTTTATGAGGTTTTTGTAACACCTGATATTTAAACAGTGATCTTGAGTAAAACCATGAGGGAGCCTGAGAGAGTTATCTTGAGTAAGACTGTAGAGCGTGATACTGTATGTCATGACAGCTTGTCATTCCGCCTTTGATTCGCTGTCCCCTGTCGAGACACACTTGTGGTGAAACTCTGTGAAACTAGCCCATGCATGACCCCTGAGGAATGCTTTAGTCATGTGTAGTGGGACGCATTGGTCCACAGATGTCCTTTCTCTTTGTAAATCATTCAGTAATATACATCTGGACTTTTAAAAGAATGCAACTTACTTGAAAACTATAGCGAAGGACCTACAACTATGGTTTATTATCACAACTTTTCGACACAATATTAAGTTTTGTGACACTTGCGGTGCAGTAGATGAGATTTGTAATGAAAGATACATCTGTATTTAATCTTCAACAGACCAAACTATACTACATATATGTTGACTGACATTGTGTGTGTGGAAGAAAAAAATAATTACAGCTGATTGGAATATTAAAATGTTGGATTTTTGTAAGCAATCATTCTGCTTTTATTCTAGAGCCTAATAAGGCATCTAAATCAAGCAGTGTTTCTGAGTCAGACTGAGATCTGAACAGCCAACATATCATGACTGATTGTCATTTCCTGCTGTCATTCATTGCTCATTCGACACACGTTTGTTTTTGTTTTTGTCTTTTGTTTTTTTATCATTTTTTCTTTTCTTTATTTCAGGTTTGGTATGTACATCCAGCATGAGAGATTTTTTTTTACTATTTTTACTATAAGAAATACATAAAGCAAAAATCCTGGGAAAAAAAAAAACAGAAAACCCAACAGCAAAAAACACCAGATAAAAGGAGAGGGGCTGACTACCAGCTATCAGTCTTAAGCCAATGTGGTTGCTAATCACTGTCTAACAAGAAATACATGCGTGTGATATGAGCCTGGTCAAGTAGAATGCTGTTTTCTGATTGGCTGGGGTATGCATTCAACCAACTATGGAAAGTAGTCTAGTTCTAAAATTCTGCCATAGAGTTTAACCCTTTGAGGGGTGGATTATTTTGCTCTGTTCGTCTGAAATTCTACACGAACATTCTTTAGCTGCCATAAAACTTCATGTTTAAAATCCCTCTGAGTTTTCATTACATCATAGTGGGAGCTCTGAATTTTGCAAATGTTGTAATGTCTCACACATTGACCGTACTCCTCAAAGGGAGAGCCGTTGCAACTTGGCTCCCCTTCACATCGGGAAGTTACTCGGCTCCGCCAGCGTTGATTAATTCCGTCGAAAACCCCCCTCTTATCCCTTACTAACATAATTGAGACGTGCTTGTCGTGAACTTTAGGGAAATGGCCACATGTGTGTGCAGGATGAACAACGCAGTAGTCACTGGGCAGCAGTGCACGTAGTGGCAGCTTTGTCTTTAGTGAATAGTGATGATGTCAAGCAACACCTTCCAGGAGGGGTGAGCTTAGGACCTGGGCCTGACGAGAAATGCAGATAAGAGAGGGAGGACCCAACATTTCCTCCAAAAGTGGGAGTACTAGCCAGCAGCACGTACAATCTCCTAAAGGCATCACTGGCCAAACAGGACTGCTTCACACATCAAATTGAAACTAACACTTACCGTAACCATGACTGAAAGCAGTTAGAACAAACAAAGATATGCAGTACATACACGCATATCTATTCAACCCTATCCATACACTACCCAGGATCTCAGCATAAATTAGCAGACGTTAAAATCTTGACATGAGATTGAATGGTAGCCTGGCCTACTCTTACTCTACAAACACTCAACAGGAAATGTTACAGTAATTGTGTTGTCCTGTCATTATCTCTCCAGAACAGTTCTGGCCTCCCGGGGGATTGCATGTGCAGGCGTTTCTCACTGAGGAGGATCACTTGATTAGGCTGCCAAGAAACGGTAGAAGATGAGGTAGGCTACACACATCACACACACTTCAAACACATCACACACATCATACACACTTTACTGTCCTCAGAACAGATCAGAGACCTGTGCTGATCCACACAGGTAGATATGCAGTTTGGCGATGCATTAACAACATCATAATGTGCAACACATGGGCAAAATTACACACCTTTTAAACTTACCCTACGAAATTAATTAAAGCAAACGTGAGCTTTATTTCAGGTATTTGTAAAAAAAACAAACAAAACAAAACAAAACAAAAACAAAAAGAAAACTATATTTCATAAACAAAACCATGTTTTTGCATACACAATAGCCCTTAGCCAGTTTTCACAGTGACCTTAGCTGTTAATCACCATCAAATGGTTTTTGTTTACCATGGTCTTTGCATGTAGCCTGTATGCACTTACTGTATAGACACGCACCCAATATCTACACAGGCTAACTGTGGCCTGTGTTCACACTCAGAGCTGCTGAAGGGACCGAGCAGCTGAAGATGACCACATTGCAACCGTAGACTGTATATAAGGATTGCAACGCTCTCGGCAGCTCATGACATTTATAGTGTTCAACATCACAACAACATCCAATAATATTTTTCAATTTTATGGATTACCAGATGCCAGCTAATCTACACATTCTGATAGATCACTGCTGAACCACGCCATAGCTCATTGCCATAAAGCTCACTGCATTTTAGCTTCTCGTTACTGTAGTCACACAAGACTCTTCGCTGATGGCCTTGTCACTCTCGCTGCTGAAGACACTGTTTCTCCAAATAGGAGGAGTGACTTCCATCACTGTGGTACATCACTGGCCACTCCCGGTGTGAAAGTACAGTAAGAATTTACTTAGATGCAGGCTCCAGTGTGTTGCTGAAATAATAATACAACGCATATACACATACACACCTATACTGCACATATTCGCTTCAGTAAAGTAAAGAAAAAGTACAATCAACTTATACACAATTCAAGTAAGCATCATTTACACTGATTAGATAATGGAGGTTAGTTAGTGGAGAGTTTCTGTGGTTGAGTCTGACACACATGGAAGAACATATGCAGAGAAGAGCTGCTACGAGCTCGGAGCACCATGTTGGGCGGTGCCCCTACCCACGCTAGTGGGGCCGGGTGCCTGGCACGGTTCCCTGTGGGGTTCCTACACATACTCCTTGCCAGCCATGAGCTGGTCTGGTGTGGATATGTAAGCTCTGCGTGGAGTGGACTTGGACAGGCTGCAGCAGGCCAGGAACGCTCCTCCGACGATGGACAGGAGAGCTCCACCCCACCCCAAAAACAGACACTTGCCCAAAGAGAACCTGTGGTAGAGGAGGGACACTCACATGGTTATTCACCCGAATATTTACTTCACTACCCTGTCAAATAAGCAAATAACACTGTCTGTGAGGACTGTATTCAAAAGACTCCATAAACACATTAATATAGACTTATAATGCACTCATAAAGTATGTAAAGTATTCATAACTATTTATACATAGTGACATGACTGTACTTCTAAGGCATTACAATGCTACAAATGTCATAAGCCTGATTCCACATTAAAGTGTATAAATATTTATGAATACTAATTTCAACCATTATTAAGCTTTATGAAGACATTACACATTACAATAGAGTCATATGAATATAAGCTTCATAGAAAGTGTTACAAAAACACCACACCGAGAAGACACTGGACTAACTGTTCATAATGAAAACAAATGTGATGACAACTTCAGTGAGGACCTACTTGGGGTTATGTTCGTCATGGTCGTCATAGTAAGATGTCACAACACCGTTAGCGTACCAAGACACGATGCCCAAGGCACAGACCCCTGCAAGAGAACAAACACAAGACTGTTATTCTCATGTTTTGCTGGCCATGTCACAATGCAGTTTGTTCAGTACAAGCACCAGTCATGTCCCTTTCAAAACGGTTTGAGAGCTCAAGGTCAAAGGTAGGTCACTAAAGTCCTGGAACATTCTGCAGTGATGTCATTTGATAACTCTGACAGACACACTCAGCCCTTACTGGGATAGAGAGCTGGAATACTGTGGGACATTTGTAAGCTCACCACACACTGAATTGTGGTGAAAGGTGAACAAATACAAAGTATTTTAAATAAAACAAACTTTGGTTTGGCTTAAGGCTGCCCATAATACATAACATAACTTCACACATACATATTCGATATTCCTGTGACATTGCAATCATATGGGAGAAACTACTAAAAGGCAGTTCACAACACACGCCGCCATATTATTGAAAGGTGAACTAAAGACTAACTTCACTCTCACACACGGACATTACATTGCTATAGCAGAAATATGAGAGAATTGTGATTCACCTGAAAAGATAAGTAGCATCCCGCCAGTGAACGCCACCTTGTTTTTCACTGGCTTGTCTGTGTCCAGGCATAGCGTGCATTTCATGCCCATGATGGCCGTGGACAGACCACACACCGACAGGACAATGCTGAGGATCATGAAGGCTCTGGTCACCTGGATCTCCGCTGGAGGAGTCAGAGGGACACAAGACAAGAGGTCACACACGGTGGCACACGTGGCTGACACTCAACATTCTACACTCTAAAGGTGCTTAAATGGTTCTCTGCATGGTTCCATAGAGATAGAACATTCTGTGAAGAACCATTGCACTGGTCCCCTTGATCTCCGCTGGAGGAGTCAGAGACACAAGACAAGTCTGGTTAGAGAGGTTTAATGTAGAACCTGCATGGTGGCGTAGAGCTGGGCCACTGGTCACTGTAAACACACCTGTGTTATGGGGGAAAGGTGGGGCACTGGTCATTGTAAACACACCTGTGTTATGGGGGAAAGGTGGGGCACTGGTCATTGTAAAAAGTAAAAACACCTGTGTTATGGAGGAAATGTGGCCCACTGGTCATTGTAAACACACCTGTGTTATGGGGGAAAGGTGGGCCACTGGTCATTGTAAACACACCTGTGTTATGGAGGAAAGGTGGGGCACTGGTCATGGTAAACACACCTGTGTTATGGAGGAAAAGTGGGGCATTGGTTATTTTAAACACACGGTGGAGCATGGTGGAGCAGAGTTGAGGGACTAGTCATTGTAAACAAATTTAACTTATGGTGGCACATGTGGCGGACACTCTACACTCTTCACTCTAAAGGTGCTTTAAAGGTGCTTAAATGGTTCTCTGCATGGTTCCATAGAGATAGAACATTCTGTGAAGAACCATTACACTATGTGAAAGGTTCTTCAGAGCCTCACATCATAATGGGGTGTGCTATGTCACATTGACATGAAATGGTTCTTTAAAGAACTGTTGCCTACATGGTTCTTTTTGAAACACTGAAAAAAGTTCTTCTTTGGCATTGCTCTGAAGAACTGGCACAGGGCCCCATCATTTTTTAGAGGGTATTTGTGTTAGGGAGAGAGACAGAACACATGTGGGATGAACAAAACATCTAATCTTGTGTAACAAAAACATCTTTGTGCACACCCCAGGTTCAGGTGCAGGACAAAAAGTGTCAAAACTAAATCCAGGAAATAGTGTTTGGCACGAAGAAGAAAAGAAAACAAAAATATTTCAAGTTTGCATACCTGTGTTTTTTAGAATTAGATCTGGATGAATGGTAAGCTATTGACACAGTGATGTTTCAGTCATTTAGGTGAATCACACAGGGAGACAAAGTGGTTTGGTCAAGGCATGATGAAGGATTAAGACAGATAATATAACTGAGAAAGGGCCTTCATGCCAAACCAATGCAATAAGTTTTGCAAGGTATAGTAAGCTTCATGGACGGATAGAAAGTTATTAATCAAAAAATATTAGCTCTTAGTCTTGTACTGTCTTTTAGTAAATGTCACTATTAACAAGTGCTGTTTGTTATTGTTGCCATTCTTCACAGATCTCTGTGCACTTACCTGGTAGATCGAGGATTGAGTCGAAAGCTGTGCATTCCTGTTTGGCGGTGCTTGGTATGTTGCACTGCATCCAGAGCCCGGTGTTGATCATAAACGACTTCAGCAGCCCCCCGTCTGAGTGGCCGTACGTCTTCCACTCATTCACACAGGTGCCAACCACCAGACACACCAGCCCAAACGACGCTAAAATGCAGCCGAAGACTTGGGCACATGTATTTGCCATGGCTGCTGCCTTTCTGGGAGTAAAAGAATGAAAAACAGAGAGACAGGAATGGCGGCAGCAGCTACGCTTCCTTTCCAGCAGATTCTTTTTTTTTAAGTTTCAGTAAGTTTTTTTAAAGTGCTGTGCAGCACAGCCGTCAACTGGGAGGAGGTCTGATCTCCTTATATACCCCTCACCCTGGGGGCCGCACTCAGTGCCAGCCCACCATCTTGTAGAGCAGCCATCAGGGTGATACTGATCAGGATGAGACCCCTATCAGAGCTCTGCAAGATGGAGAGGGGGGAAGGGGGGGAGGGGGGTGATGAGGGAGGGGGGGCTGACCTCCCAGGGCCTCAGTGGCGGTAGGGGCCCCAGCTAGCCTCATGCAGGAGAAACACAGGAAGAAAGTAGCTGCAGGACCGGATGGTTATGCGCCTACGCTGGCTGGCTTCAACCCCAGAGACTTCATTACCTTGTCTGACATGGTGTAAAGTGTGTGTGTGTGTGTGTGTGTGTGTGTGTGTGTGTGTGTGTGTGTGTGCTCATTATGTGCTTCTGTTGCCAAGGTGTTTTTTTTTCCCTTCTCACACTATGCTCCCCATTGGAGCATAGTCTGGGGGTTGGCTTTTTTTCTCCTCCCCTTTCCTCCTGTGATGTTGTATTTCATTTACATCCCTGTCTCCCTATCCTGTCTACCCCCTTGTCACATCATGTATGTTTGTATCCATGTTGGATGGGTTGATGGCTAATTTCACTGGTACTTGTGACTGGTGACAATAAAGGGCTTACAATAAATACAGTACAATATACAGATAGAACGGGGGTACAGATATATATATACAGATAGAAAGAAAGAAAGAAAGGGGGTCCTGAGAGACTGCTTGTGCATAGGACACAGGCTTATACAGCAGCCTGAATGTTTCTTGGGACCCTCCTGTTACATCTTGTCATTCATTATCTTTCTGTAGTATTTCTGGTGATGGAAACAAGAATTGATAGATGGATAGTGTGGATAAGTAAAACTTTAAAAGCCAGAACAAAACAAGGCAGTGCTACTGGTGTCTTTCATTACTTTCGTTACTACATTTTTTAATGTAGAACCTGCATGATGGAGTAGAGCTGAGCCACTGGTCATTGTAAAAACACCTGTGTTATGGAGAAAAGGTGCGTCACTGGTCATTGTAAAAACACCTGTGTTATGGAGAAAAGGTGCACCACTGGTCATGGTAAACACACCTGTATTGTAGAGGAAAGGTAGGCCACTGGTCATTGTAAACACACCTGTGTTATGGAGGAAAGGTACGCTACTGGTCATGGTAAACACACCTGCATAATTGAGGAAAGGTGAGGCACTGGTCATTGTAAACACACCTGCATGGTGCAGCAGAATTGAGGGACTAGTCATTGTAAACAAACTTGAACTATGGAGCAAAGCTGGGCACAGCAGTGGGGCGGGGTGGGGGCGGGGTGGGGGCGGGGTGGGGGTAGGGTGGGGGTAGGGGTCGGGCATTAATGCCCAGTGTAACAGCGCCACCTAGTGCCCCCTGCCCTGCCAGGCACACCCAATAAAAATGCCCTCTTTTGCTCAACACGTCACCTGAGCTCTGAAAAGCTGGAATCAATTACCTAGTAATTAACATAATTAGCATAATTGGAAATTAACTGAATGGCTTAAAAATGCTTGTAACCATTGCTAGGTATTGCTTATTTGTCTAGCAGACTGAGCCATCTATTATTATTTATTCCTAGTTATGCCTGCAGGATGAGAGCATGAGATGGCCACTTCATATTTATTATGGGTTTGTCATACTCAACCACTGACCACACAGCCTTTGTATTGTGCAGTCAGTACTCAACCACTGACCACACAGCCTTTCCATTCACATCGTGTTACAGAATCAAGCCATGTGAAACTAATTACGTAACTCACACACTTCTCCTGTAAAACTGCAAAGCTGTAATGGCTATACAAACAGTACAATGACAGAAATGACAATTTTATGAATTTAACTATTTACCTTACAAAGGCATTTACAAGTTTGTAACCACATGCAACATTATGTACTTGCACTGTACCTTAGGATTAGGGTTAGTGTTGGGTATGTACAGTGTAAGTACATAATATTACATGTTGTTACATGTAGATGCACTAACAAAGGAACCATAAAATAAAGTTTCTTTTTGGGATATTGCAGGGAAGTAAGTAAGAAAAAAATACATTTAAAAAGTTTTTTTTTCATACATTAACTGAAAATATTTTTGGATATTTCTGGTGTTCTGGTTCAGCACCTTCTTAAGTTGCACAGCCTTGTTTCACATGAATTATAAACTAAAGTGCACTTTTTACAACTCTCTCACACAGACATAGACACTCATCCACACGCCCACATGCACACACACATACACCAACACACACACACACACACACACACACACACACACACACACACACACACACACATGCAGGAACTCACACACTCTTTCTCTCACACACACACATGCAGAAACACACACACAAACACCCTTCCAGCAGTCGCTTATCTCCACCTGTATGCATATGTGTGTATGTGTATGTGTGTGTGTGTGTGTGTGTGTGTGTGTGTGTGTGTTTTGTGAGTGGTCAGACCGGGACCAAACAAGGGGACACCCACCACCCACACCACCACCAGCCCCTTATCGGCCGGCCGCGCTATCGGGATGTTTGGGCACGCACAACCTCCAACCCACCAACCTCGATGCAGGTCCTCAGATCACAAGCGACGACAAGACTCTACACGACCGTTCAGAAAAGTTATTCCTGGTGCTGCCTGAAAATAGCAGCTTCTGTATCCTTCACACAGAATCTGCACAATGATTGCCCCATCTTTCCAGGCAAAATCAGCTTGCTGCCTATCTCGCTTGCTGTCATACTCACTCACTCACTCACACACTCACTCCACACTCATTATATGGGGGGGGGGGGGGGGGCGTTTTTCCTTTTTGCACACCCCACACACACACACACACATTTCCCGCCCTCCCCACATTTACACATGACAAGCGAGCGGCAGAAGTGTGAGTGTCATTTCCTCTCAAATGTATCATTTTACTTGAGTGGTCAGAATTTGAAGAGACTGTGGAACCCAGTGGAGCTGAAGTGAGGTGGTAGAGGGTGGTGGAGCGTTGGGTTGGGGATGGAAAAGGGGGTATTGTCATGGTGTGGGTGTGGGTGTGTGTGTGTGTGTGTGGGAGGGGGTATGGTGAGTGAGTGTGTGCAAGAGAGAGCCTGAGTGTCGGTGGTGGTAGGGGGCAAGAGACAACACTCACGGTATTGGCAATTAAAAACCAAAACGCACAGGCACCCAGTGGTGCCCCCCCCCCCCCCCCCCGCAAACAATCCACCGACCACCCCCTTCACCCCCCCCCCCCCCCCCCCCCCAGCCCCCTCCGCAACCCACTCACCACTCCCTCCCAATCAGAACCGATTTCCAAGAGCCATACACCTTATATGCCGCATGTCAGACCTTCATTAATGGCAAAAAATGGGGTGTTAATTAAATGGAGTCTGCCACTTTATAATAAAGGTAGGCTTCATGAATATGCCAGTATCCTTTAACTATAATTTAGTAGTAATAATCATGCACGACTCTATGGCATATGTGTTAAACATTGACGCATTGTTATTTCGTAATGATTTATGTATGTACTAATCATTAACTTCTTCTTCATACAGTAGTTCAAATGTTTATATAAATGTATATTCATGCATCCTTATTGTAAAGTGTAACAGCTTTTTTTTCTCAACGTTCATATATTTTTAAAATAAAAAAATTAAAACTGTCATTAAATGTTTAAACCAACAGCTGTAATCAACATCAGGAGGTTCCCAAGAAATGTGTATTCCCTCTTACAAGAACTGTGACGGGGGAAGAGTAGGAGTAGTTACAGTAACAGCCTGATGCCTGCTCTACAGCGTGATGCACGGTCGGGCCACCGAGATGACTATATAAAGGGACCAGTCGCCTTCTGGCAGTTAACGGTTTTATCGCAGCGACTCGAGTGAAGCTTATTAAAAGCTGTTGCCACAGAAGAAAACTACTTTGCTTTCTTTACTGCGCATCTACGTTGTGTACGTCTAGGACCTATTGCAACCCGCGCTCTTATTGAATTCTTATAACCTAGCCTACTGCTCCGGATCAGCCATGGCAAATGGATGTGCGCAAGTGTTCGGTTCTCTTTTGGCGACTTTGGGACTTATCTGTCTGATTATAGCAACTAGTTTAAACGAATGGAAAACTGAAAGTCACACAAAATATGGGACGGAGATGCTGGAGATCACCAACGTTGGGCTTTGGATGAAATGCGACGTAAAACAAAGCACACAGCAATGCGCTTTCTTTGATTCACTTCTCCATCAAACGAGTAAGTATGTGGAAAGCTGTGCCGAGTAACAGCAGCACACAACACTTTTAAATTAACCTACATTAATTAAAAAAACAACCACAACAGTACGAGACTAAACGCTTTTGACAATTTTATGAAAAATTGTATGACAACTTTCTGACGAATAACTATCGACGAAGCTTACTATACTCTGGTTAACATACAGCAGTTTGGCATGAAGCCCTTCTCTCAGTCATATTATTTCATATTTCATATCATATCCAATCTCAGCCAAACCATTTTGCCTCTCTGCCTGTCTGATTGACTGAAGTATCACATCAATGGCTTGCCAATCCGTTCAGTCCAAACATGTTCTGTCTCTCTCCCTAACACCAGTTGAGTGTCAGCCACGTGTGCCACCGTGTGTAACCTCTTGTCCTGTGTCTCTCTGACTCCTCCAGCGGAGATCCAGGTGACCAGAGCCTTCATGATCCTCAGCATCGTCCTGTCGGTGTGTGGTCTGTCCATGGCCATCTTGGGCATGAAATGCACGCTATGCCTGGACACAGCCGAGGCGGTGAAAAACAAGGTGGCGTTCGCTGGCGGGATGCTTTTGGTCTTTTCAGGTAATATGACGTCTTGTTTTGTGTTGTGAATCACCATTCAGTGGTTTCTCTCATATTTCTGCTACAGCAATGTAATGTCCGTGTGTGACAGTGAGGTTATGTTATTATGGACAGCCTCAATTCATGTAAATAGTCTTTAGTTCGCCTTTCAATTGACTGACACAAATTAAGTGATAATCATTCAATGTCCCAGTGGTTCCATTAGTATTGCTGTGGCACAGGTATCTGAGTGTGTCTGTCAGAGTTATCAAATGACATCACTGCAGAATGTTCCAGGACTTTAGTGACCTACCTTTGACCTTGAGCTCTTGAACCGTTTTGAAAGGGACATGACTGGAGCTTGTACTGAACAAACTGCATTGTGACATGGCCAGCAAAACATCAGAATAACAGTCTTATGTTTGTTCTCTTGCAGGGGTCTGTGCCTTGGGCATCGTGTCTTGGTACGCTAATGGTGTTATCGCATCTTTCTACAGCGACCGCAGGTACTGTATATACTCATTGCACTTCTTGTCATGTTTATTCCATTTTGAACTCAGTCTATCTGGCATTATTTCACACTTATTTTATACTTGTTGTGGTAATGTTCTTACATGTTCATTTCATTTGAAAGAGTCGTGATGGATATTTTTGTCTTGTTAATCTCATTTGAAAGACTAGTGGTAAATATTCGGGTGAATGACCATCTAAGTATCCTTCCTCTACCAACAGGTTCACCCTGGGCAGGTGTCTGTTCTGGGGGTGGGGTGGAGCTCTCCTGTCCATCATCGGAGGAGCGTTCCTGGTCTGCTGCAGCCTGTCCAAGTCCACTCCACGCAGAACCTACTCATCGTCCAGTCCGGCCCAGACTGTTCCTAGCAAGGAGTACGTGTAGGAACCCCCGTGCAGCCTTCCACTGGCAGAGCCGCCCCCAGGCCCCTCAGACTGGGTAAAGGCACCGCAACGCCAGACCCCAGACCCCAACATGGTGCTCCTATCAGCTCTCGGGCTGTGTGTTTTCCATCACGTGTCAGACTCGTCCAGACACTCTCCACTGACTAACCAATGTAAAGACTGGAAAACGACTGTAGAATGAGTCAGATTTGTTATATAAATGAATTGTGTGTGTGATTGTCCTACTGAAATGCTTCAAGAGATGATAAACATGTGTAGCTGTATATAGTATTTTTATTATTTTATTATTAGGGGTACATTGCAGACTATTCAGCAGTATGTTCTGAGACTATATTGAGTGTGTTTCTGTAATGGCATACAAGCTGCATGCACAGAGAGGTAAATGGGAACTATTTGATGGTGATAAAGTGGTTACAGGAAGGGTACTGTGAAAAGTTTGTGTTCCAAACCATGTTTTGTTTATGTTCTTTGCTATGTTTTTGTACAACTAACTCAAATAAATTAATATTTCTCTATCCATGTTTTTGTTTGAATGCTTTCGGGAGACTTGATGCGCCTTAGCAATTATCAGTTTCCTACAGAGAAACCTTAACGTGTGCTTGTTGTCAAGTCCTCGCTCAGTCAGAGGGCTCAGTTTTGCTGTTGATCTATTGATTCTATGGCAACAACATAACAAGCATATTTTCAGTTAATGCATGAAAAATAACTTTTAACTTTTAAAAAAAAACCCAAAAGGTCACTGTTTCAAAACATCCTCAACTATATTTTCATGCAAATGTGAGGCTTATGAAATGGGATGTATGCAATACTAAATTATTCATGAAGGGGTATAAGTGTGGGCCATTGTACCAGTGTGCCATTTTTTCTGAAAAACACATAACATGCAACTTTGACGGTAACGGCAAAGAGCCAGGCTCGTTGGTATGGCAGTCAGAGCACACCCACAACCCTAGTGATGGTCACTCCATCACACACACACAGCACACCCGCAACCCTAGCGATGGTCACTCCATCACACACACACAGCACACCCACAACCCTAGTGATGGTCACTCCATCACACACACACAGCACACCCACAACACTAGCTATGGTCACTTCATCAACCTTTCTTTTTGTATTTGTTTAAAGTATTTAGTGCACCTCATTCTTCAGTATATGTAACAGCATGTAATATTAGGTGCTTACTGTACACACCCAACAGTAACTCTAATCCTATCTCTTACCCTAACCCCATGGTACAGTGTAAGTACGTAATGTTGCATGTTGTTACAAACTTTGTTACACTGTATTTTACAATGTACATACACTGTTTCAGGGACCATGACATACAGTATAATGTAACAATTGTCTTAGTAAATTGTTAGTTAAATTGTTAAATGAGTAAAAATTGTCGTTTACTTGAAAGAATATGGAACAGTGTCAGTAAATAGTGAAATTGTTAAATTAATAGAATTGTCATTTACTTGAAAGAATATTGGAACAGTGCCAGCAAGTAAGAATGGAGTTTAAAGGACTGAGATTTATGGACCCTCCTTCTTCCTCTTGGTTTGAATATTACATACATTTTCTTTCCTGTGATGATCAAATGATGAATCTTATAGCTTGCACCATAATCTGGCTTTTTCTGGTTTGGACTTCTGTATTTTTATTTTTATTCTTGGCTCTACCAGATGAGTAATTGCTTCAGTAGGTTACACTGGGCCCACGTTCAAGTTTATTTCCAAGAAATGTGCAAAGTTTGCGTCTACGCTTGGGTGTGGGCTTCAGCTGTGCTAGATTATGATGACACCTGTAGATTGCTACTCCTCTCTACCTGTTTGTTGTGATGAGCCACAGCGGGGAGGCCTATGTCAGGGAGGCTATGTGTGCACCATCGAATAAAAATGCAAAAATTGATTATGAAATTGACTTGAGAGTTGCACATAAGGTTAAGGTTACTTAAATGATCCTATGCAAAACAGAGAGTTTTTCTGCACCCCTGTCGCCCCTAGGGACACTAGCAGGAACTGTCGACAGCGTCCGAATGAACTTTGTGTTTCTCGCCGCTACCAAGCTGCAATACAGTTTATTATTGTTATTATTATTATTATTATCATTACATAAGCCATACATGTTTGAGAAACATCATTAAACTTGTCAAAAAAGATCAAACCAACTGGACATTCTCAACAAGTTGGAGTTGTCTGCAGAATGGTCTAAAGATTATTATTTGTAGATTGCTTATTATCGCTCCTGACCAGTCATCGCAAACTTTCCCTTCGCACACCCCCCCCCCACACACACACTTCCCGCCCTCCCCACAGTTACACATGACAAGTGAGTGGCAGAAGTGTCATTTCCTCTCAAATGTATCATTTTACTTGAGTGGTCAGAATTTGAAGAGACTGTGGAACCCAGTGGAGCTGAAGTGAGGTGGTGGGGGGTGGTGGAGCGTTGGGTTGGGGATGGAAAGGGGGGTATCGGCATGGTGTGTGTGTATGTGTGTGTGTGTGTGTGTGTGGGGGGGGGGGGGTTAGTGAGTGTGTGCAAGAGGGAGCCTGAGTGTCGGTGGTGGTAGGGGGCAAGAGACAACACTCACGGTATTGGCAATTAAAAACCAAAACGCACAGGCACCTAGTGGTGCCCCCCCCCCCCCCGCCCCAACCAACCACCAACCACCCCCTTCACCCCCCTCCCTAGCCCCCCCGCTACCCACTCACCACTCCCTCCCAAGCAGAGCTGATTTCCCACAGCCATACAGCTTATATGCCGCAAACCTCTGAAACATACGTGGTGTCTGTCTGTGGCCCTAATAGTATGTTGTCACACTGTGGGCTGCTGATGTCTTTGCTTGCCTGTTCCCATCATTAATACAGTGTTAGTTGCCAGTGCCATATATGGGCACAGAATAACAATGCACACACAGGATGTGGAAAAAGGAGAAGTGACACTGACTAATTTTTAGGTTCATCTGGAGTGTGACAAACGCATGAAACATAGTGTGAGGCAAAGTGATTAGGGGCCCTGAGTTGTAGCGTGATAAACCAGCCCCACGTACTACACTTCATTTCATACAGAGGGTCTAGACAGGTGTAGACTCAGACTTGGATCTGCCTGTACCCAATCGCTAATGTATGGTCATGACATATGCGATTAGCCTGGCTATAAGCCTGCTTACGTACTACAATTCAAATGTAGCACACAAAGTCGCTCTGTTCACTGATTGGTTAGGCAAGATTCTGCCTGAGACAACTATGTCAGTGGAACCTCAGCCAGACCCTCTGTACAAAATGAAATGAAGTAGGAGGGGCTGGTTTACCGGGCTACCTGAGGTTGGCGTCTGTGCAAGGTGTGGGGGCTCCTAACATATATCAACTAAACTCGACACAGCAGGAGAACAGTTTGCGATGACTGGTCAGGAGTGATAATAAGCAATCTACAAATAAAACCAATCTTTACACCTTACTGCTGACAACTTCAACTTGTTGAGAATGTGCAGTTGGTTTGATCTTTTTTGACAAGTTTAATTATGTTTCTCAAACATCTATGGCTTATGTAATAATAATAATAATAATAATAATAATAATAATAATAATAATAATAATAAACTGTATTTGTTGCAGCTTGGTAGCGCAGAGAAAGACAAAGTTCATTCTGATGCTGTTGACAGTTCCTGCTAGTGTCCCTAGGGGCGACAGGGGTGAGAAAAAACTCCCTGTTTTGCATTTGATCATTTAAGTAACCTTAACCTTATGTGCAACTTTCAAGTCAATTTCATAATCAATTGTTGCATTTTTATTCGATGGCGCAGACATAGCCGCCCTGACATAGGCCTCCCAGCTGTGACTCAATCACAACAAACAGATAGAGAGGAGTAGCAATCTACAGGTGTCATCATAATCTAGCACAGCTGAAGCCCACACCCAAGCGTAGACGCAAACTTTGCACATTTCTTGGAAATATCTGGCACTTGGAGCCAGTGTAAACTACTGAAGCAATTACTCATATGGTAGAGCCAAAAATAAAAATGAAAATACAGAAGTCCAAACCAGAAAAGGCCACATTATGGCGCAAGCTATAAGATTCATCATTTGATCATCACAGGAAAGAAGCACTTCACATGTCCAAGATGTATGTAATATTTAAACCAAGAGGAAGAAGAAAGGTTTGTGAATCTCAGTCCTTTAAACTCCATTCTTACTTGCTGGCACTGTTCCAATATTCTTTTAAGTAAATGACAATTCTATTAATTTAATAATTTAACTATTTACTAACACTGTTCCATATTCTTTCATGTAAACGGAAATTTCACTCATTTAACAAGTTAAGTAACAATTTACTAAGGCAATTGTTACATTGTATTTAATGGTCCCTGTAACAGTGTATCTACATTGTAAAGTACAATGTAACAAAGTTTGTAACAACATGCAACATTACGTATTTACACTGTACCATGGGGTTAGGGTAAGAGATAGGACTAGAGTTAGTGTTGGGTGTGTACAGTGTAAGTACATAATATTAGATGTTGTTACATAAAGATACGCTAAAAAAGGAACAATAAAATAAAGTTTTACCACAAAAATGAGGTGCACTAAATACTATAAACAAATACAAAAAGAATGAGGTTACTGTGATGGAGTGACCATCACTAGGGTTGTGGGTGTGCTCTGACTGCCATATCAATGAGCCTGGCTCTTTGGCGTTGCGGTCAAAGCACATGTTTGGTACCCCAGAGACCTGGGTTTGAAGCCAGGTGACTTCTCCTCCCCTTTGCTACAAATGGCTTACCGCGTGGCCATCGGAGGCACAACTGTGTGAGCCGTATGAGGGACCCCCAGGTTAGGTTGACCCTGGTGAAGCATGCGTATGTGGGGCACCCTGGATGTGTGTGTGTGTGTGTGTGTGCGAGGATCCCAGTGATGGGTGAAGCATGCGTATGTGGGGCACCCTGGATGTGTGTGTGTGTGTGTGTGTGTGTGCGCAAGGGACCCCAGTGATGGGCAAGGCATGCGTATGTGGGGCACCCTGGATGGGAGAAGTATGGCGGTAGATGTGTGGGGGACACCTGAGTGTGTGAAGCGCATGGGTGCACTTCCTGGAGGGGAAGACAGTGTGATGGAGTGACTATCGCTAGGGTTGTGGGTGTGCTGTGTGTGTGTGTGATGGAGTGGCCATCACTAGGGTTGTGGGTGTGCTCTGACTGCCATACCAACGAGCCTGGCCCTTTGGCGTTACAGTCAAAGTTGCATGTTATGTGTTTTTCAGAAAAAATGGCACACTGGTACAATGGCCCACACTTATACTCCTTCATGAATAATTTAGTATTGCATATATCCCATTTCATAAGTCTCACATTTGCATGAAAATATAGCTGAGGATGTTTTGAAACAGTGACCTTTTGATTTTTTTTTTAATAAATGCAGTTACAGTCAGTAACATCTGTAATGAGAAACAAACACATTTTAAAAGTTATTTTTCATGCATTAACTAAAAATATGCTTGTTATGGTTTTGCCATAGAATCAATAGATCAACAGCAAAACTGAGCCTTCTGACTGAGCGAGGACTTGACAACAAGCACACGTTAACGTTTCTCTGTAGGAAACTGATAATTGCTAAAGCGCATCAACTACATAACACAAGTCTCCCCGAAAGCATTCACACAAATACATGGATAAAGAAATAATAATTTATTTGAGTTAGTTGTAAAAAACATAGCAAAGAACATAAACAAAACATGTTTTGGCATACAAATTAGCCCCTAAGCAGTTTTCACAGTACCCTTGCCTGTAACCACTTCGTCGACATCAAATAGTTCCCATCTACCTTGCTCTGTGCATGCAGCTTGTATGCCATTATAGAAACAAACTCAATATAGTCTCAGAACATACTGCTGAATAGTCTGCAATGTACCCCTAAAACAATAATAAAAATACTATATACAGCTACACATGTTTATCATCTCTTGAAGCATTTCAGTAGGAAAATCACACACACAATTCATTCATATAATAAATCTGACTCATTCTACAGTCGTTTTCCAGTCTTTACATTGGTTAGTCAGTGGAGAGTGTCTGGACGAGTCTGACACGTGATGGAAAACACACAGCCCGACAGCTGATAGGAGCACCATGTTGGGGTCTGGGGTCTGGCGTTGCGGTGCCTTGACCCAGTCTGAGGGGCCTGGGGGCGGCTCTGCCAGTGGAAGGCTGCAGGGGGGGTTCCTACACGTACTCCTTGCTAGGAACAGTCTGGGCCGGACTGGACGATGAGTAGGTTCTGCGTGGAGTGGACTTGGACAGGCTGCAGCAGGCCAGGAACGCTCCTCCGATCATGGACAGGAGAGCTCCACCCCACCCCCAGAACAGACACCTGCCCAGGGTGAACCTGTTGGTAGAGGAGGGACACTTAGATGGTCATTCACCTGAATATTTACCACTAGTCTTTCAAATGAGATTAACAAGACAAAAATATCCATCACTACTCTTTCAAATGAAATGAACATGTAAGAACATTACCACAACAAGTATGAAAAAAGTGTGAAATAATGTATATAGACTGAGTTCAAAATGGAATGAACATGACAAGAGGTGTAATGACTATATACCTGCGTTCGCTGTAGAAGGATGCGATAACACCGTTAGCGTACCAAGACACGATGCCCAAGGCACAGACCCCTGCAAGAGAACAAACACAAGACTGTTATTCTGATGTTTTGCTGACCATGTCACAATGCAGTTTGTTCAGTACAAGCTCCAGTCATGTCCCTTTCAAAACGGTTCAAGAGCTCAAGGTCAAAGGTAGGTCACTAAAGACCTGGAACATTCTGCAGTGATGTCATTTGATAACTCTGACAGACACACTCAGATACCTGTGCCACAGCAATACTAATGGAACCACTGGGACATTGAATGTCCATCACTTAATTTGTGTCATGATATTTAAACTGAAAACCACTTTTTGCTCACTACACCGTCAATTGAAAGGCGAACTAAAGACTATTTACATGAATTGAGGCTGTCCATAATAACACAACCTCACTCTCACACACGGACATTACATTGCTGTAGCAGAAATATGAGAGAACCCACTGAATGGTGATTCACAACACAAAACAGGACGTCATATTACCTGAAAAGACCAAAAGCATCCCGCCAGCGAACGCCACCTTGTTTTTCACGGCCTCGGCTGTGTCCAGGCATAGCGTGCATTTCATGCCCAAGATGGCCATGGACAGACCACAAACCGACAGGACGATGCTGAGGATCATGAAGGCTCTGGTCACCTGGATCTCCGCTGGAGGAGTCAGAGGGACACAGGACAAGAGGTTACACACGGTGGCACACGTGGCTGACACTCAACTGGTGTTAGGGAGAGAGACAGAACATGTTTGGACTGAACGGATTGGCAAGCCATTGATGCGATACTTCAGTCAATCAGACAGGCAAAATGGTTTGGCTAAGACGTGATTAAGGCAAATAATATGACTGAGAGAAGGGCTTCATGCCAAACTGCTGTTAGTTAACCAGAGTATAGTAAGCTTCGTAAACCGATAGTTATTTGTCAGAAAGTTGTCATACAATTTGTCACAAAATTGTCAAAAGCGTTCAGTCTCGTATTGTTGTGTTTTTTTTTAAATTAATGTCGGCACAGCTTTCCACATACTTACTCGTTTGATGGAGAAGTGAATCAAAGAAAGCGCATTGCTGTGTGCTTTGTTTTACGTCGCATTTCATCCAAAGCCCAACGTTGGTGATCTCCAGCATCTGCGCCCCATATTTTGTGTGACTTTCAGTTTTCCATTCGTTTAAACTAGTTGCTATAATCAGACAGATAAGTCCCAAAGTCGCCAAAAGAGAACCGAACACTTGCGCACATCCATTTGCCATGGCTGACCCAGAGCTGTAGGCTAGGCTATAAGAATTCAATAAGAGCGCGGGTTGCAATAGGTCCTAGACGTACACAACGTAGATGCGCAGTAAAGAAAGCAAAGTAGTTTTCTTCTGTGGCAACAGCTTTCAATAAGCTTCACTCGAGTCGCTGCGATAAAACCGTTAACTGCCAGAAGGCGACTGGTCCCTTTATATAGTCATCTCGGTGGCCCGACCCCAGTTCATCACGCTGTAGAGCAGGCATCAGGCTGTTACTGTAACTACTCCTACTCTTCCCCCGTCACAGTTCTTGTAAGAGGGAATGCACATTTCTTGGGAACCTCCTGTTGTTAATCAGCACAGCTGTTGGTTTAAACATTTAATGATAGGTTTGGCTATTTACAAAACATATGAAAGTTGAGAAAAAAGCTGTTACACTTTACAATAAGGATGCATGAATATACATTTATATAAAGATTTAAACTACTGTATAAAGGAGAAGTTAATGATTAGTACATACATGAATCATTACGAAATAACAATGCGTCAGTGTTTAACACATAGGCCATGGAGTCGTGCATGAGTATTACTACTAAATCATAGTTAAAGAATGCTGGCATATTCATGTACCCTTATTATAAAGTGACAGACTCTAACCTACCATTTATATAACACCCCAATTTTTGTCATTAATGAAGGTCTGACATACCATGTATTCCTTTACCATGATTTAATAGTAAATCATGCATGCATATTCATTTACCCTTATTGTAATACGTCACCAAAAGCTGTTTGGCATTGGCAAAAAAAAAATAACTTCGCAAACGTCTTATGGGCGCAACATACATTCAGCTCTGCTGCCCACCCTGACAAAAGCATCTTGTTTACAGGGGTAGCGGCATTTAAAAGAGAAATAAACCCCACAATATAATCATATTACAATAAAGGAATAATCTTCCCAAGACAAACCTTCTTATGTGCGATGTTTTTTTTTATTTGTAAGCCTATTGCAGTCTATTCACCGATAAGTGGGCTAATAGTCTTTTTTGGCCAATGCATGCTTTTACACATGAATTAAAAAAAATGAAAAAGAGCAGTGGATCCCTTTTTTCATTTTTTTTGGGATATTTTTGGTCTTTTGGTTCAGCGCCTTCTTAAGTTATTATTGTGCACACCCTTGTTTCCTGTTTTTAGCACATGATAATCAATTGTGATATCACCTGAAAGATTTATTTGCATGGTTTGTAATAGTGGTAGCCTCAATGATTGAGAAGATATTGCCATTTAAAAAGTAGCCCAGTTTGTTTTAATGGTCCACCCTGTATATCAACAAGGGTAACAGGTCAGGTCAATACAGCTTTGAGGACAGAGTCCTGAAGGTCTACTTCCAGCATGTGTATTGTTTCATTAGTGGCCTTGATAGAAATGAAGCCCTGGTTGATGTTTTTTGTTGATGATGTGACTTCTGTCATGTATCTAGAAGCCAAATCTCCGGTTTAGTCACTGCCGAGCTCGCTGTACGTCGGGGGCAGGATAAGTAGGAATTGTAGGAGGTTCACTAAGTTCATCTGGAGTGCGATGGTGTGGGATGCGACAAAGTGCGTG
The DNA here is from genome assembly GCA_030347295.1 of Setipinna tenuifilis. Classification (NCBI taxonomy): domain Eukaryota; kingdom Metazoa; phylum Chordata; class Actinopteri; order Clupeiformes; family Engraulidae; genus Setipinna; species Setipinna tenuifilis. The sequence goes on from CM059276.1 coordinate 29,356,497, forward strand.
TAATGTGCAGGCTACACACATCTTAGAAAGTGCAGCAGTCGGGGTGCTGTGGCGCAGCGCGTAGAGCACCCATACCATAAATGGGCAAGCGCCCATGGGGACCCAGGTTTGAATCTGGCCTGGGTCATTTCCCAACCCTACCCCATCTCTCTGTCACCATCTTCACTGTCTTATCGCTGTCACTACCAGCAGAAAAGCCAGAAAAAATATACTTTAAAAAAAAAGAAAGTGCAGCAGTGTTAGTGTGGGACAAGGTGATGAGGGGGTCTCGGCAAAAAGGTGTCCGTCTACGCAAGGTGGGTGAAATCTGACATACACTGTATCAACCGAACAATAAACTAATAAACTCAACACAGCAGGAGGACCATTTGCGATGACTGGTCAGGAGTGATAATAAGCAATCTACAAATAAAACCAATCTTTACACCATTCTGCTGACAACTTTAACTTGTTGAGAATGTCCAGTTGGTTTAATGATATTTCTCAAACATATATGGCTCATTTGTAACCTTTAAATCAATTTCATAATCAATATTTGCATTTGTATTTGATGGTGTGAATGCATAGGCTGCCTTTACATTTTTATGTGTCTTTTCATGGCTGATGACAACAAACAGATAGAGAGGAGCAGCAATCTACACTGCCGGTGTCATCATAATCTAGCACAGCTGACAGCCCACACCCAAGCTTACACACAAACTTTGCACATTTCTTGGAAATAAACTTGAACGTGGGCCCAGTGTAAACTACTTAAGCAATTACTCATCTGGTAGAGCCAAGAATAAAAATAAAAATACAGAAGTCCAAACCAGAAAAAGCCAGATTATGGCGCAAACTATAAGAGTCATAATTTGATCATCACAGGAAAGAAGCACCTCACATGTCCAAGATGTATGTAATATTCAAACCAAGAGGAAGGAGGAGGGTTCGTTAATCTGAGTGCTTTCAACTCTTTCAATTCTTACTTGCTGGAACTGTTTCAATATTTGGTAACACTTTAATAAATGTATACTCATACCCTTATGGTAATGTTTTAACAACTGTATAAACCACAAAAAGTTAAAGATTAGTAAATTCATAAATCATTACAAATCACTATGACTTAATGTTTAACACATACTCAGTTGTACATTATTTACTGTTAAATTATGGGTAAAGAAACACTGGTATATCAGACCCTTATTAATGCCAGGAGCTGAGATGTAAATTACATGGTAGGTTAGAATCTGCCATTGGGGATCATTTATAAGTATATCGGACCTTAATTATTTAATTAAGTACGTATTAATGACTTAAATAATAATTCTAATAATACGTAATAAATAACTAATTAAGGTCTGGTATACACATTGACAGACTCTAACCTACCATGTAGTTAACACCTCAATTCATTGATCAAGATCTGATATACCAGTATTCCTTAACCATGATTTAATAGCATAGTGTAGTTTTTATTGATTCATGTATTTACTCATCTTTAACTTTGTGTGGTTTATACAGTAATTAAAACATTGAAGGAAAAATAAATAAATAAATAAATAAATAATAATAATAATAATAAATATATATATGTATGCGCATGTTCATATTTTACCAGCATTTGGTTGAATTGTGTGTTTGTGTCTGTGTGTAATGTGTTACTCCTAGAGATAAGATTGAACATTTCCAGGCATTTCTTTTTCAGCCACACACCACACTTCTCAAGAATATGATTACGGAATAAAAATCCAGCTTTTAATGAAAACATCATCGCTTCCTCCCAACTTGGAGGAATCAACACATCGCTGACAGAAAATGCTTCCATCTGGAGCAGGCAGGCAGGCAGGCAGGCAGGCATTCCTGGGATTGTTCGGCATTACTGTCAGGTTCCCGAAGCCTTCCCTCCCTCATGATTCCCGTCATGGGAATATGCAGCTTTCCTGACACAGCTCAGCAGGTCGGAGGCGCTTTAGGACATGGTCCAGGAGTGGCCTGACAGGCACTAGTCCACCTTTCTGCCAGTCGTTCGTCACAGAAATAAGACAGAAGTCTGGAACACCGCGGTCACACACAATGACAGGAAGGAGTGTCGGGTACAGGCAATCAGCTCAAGCAAAGCATAACAATAAGCATAAGGCTGGCCAATGAGGAACGGCCATTAAAAAGACTTCCTTTTTGTTGCCAGGGGGAGCAGGAAGATAATAAAATAACATTAATAGTGAGGTCAGGTCCATAATACTCACATGCACACAAACACAGACACACACACACACACACACACACACACACACACACACAGGAGCAGAAATGTAGTAAACAATCAGCTTACAGTAACAGATTCAGGGTGATGTAACACTATCAAATGTTAAGGACTGAGTCAGTGTCTAAACCACCACATAAAATGTTGCAGTGACACTCAACTGCCCTCCGAAAACTTCAGGAGCAATTGCATCAGCCCTGGGAGCAGGGGAAACTGGCCAGGCCTTAGGGAGATTCTAGACAATACTTCTGCCATGAGACCAGGAGAGATTCACCTGTCCTGAGATACAATGTTGGCAAACAACGGCTTAAACTCTGGCACCAAATGAGACCAACTCTCAGAAAATGTCTAGAAAAATCTTCCTGCCCTGACACTAGAAGAGACCAGGGCCACCCGCTCTTAGACAAAAACTTCACAAGCCAGTAACAGTATTTAATACAGTTTCCAGATATGCAATACTGTTTGAAACAGTATTCAAGCCTACCAATTTCCAGTTCTAAACACTTTTTTTGTCAATGAATAAAAACGGGCGGGTTAATGTTTACTCAACTTTTCAGATCTCTCCTGTAGTTTACTGTGAAAAGCTGTTCTTTTCCCCGCTGTGCTCCTGGTTATGTCCCTGTCTTTGTGTGCCATCAGGCGGATGAACGGGTAAGTGCAGTCACACATGTCAACCTGTTCTGCGTCTCTCCCACGAAAGAGTTCTTGGGGAAGGAGGGACCTTAAACCATTTCCTTAATTATATTTTCTGCTCCAACTACATGTAGTTATAGGTGTTGTTCAGTTGCTTTACTTACTTTAGACGGCAAAGCAAATAATACCCTAGTTTTGAAGCATTGTTTAGCCTTTTCATTAATTGAAATGTAAATAGGCGAAACCCATGCAGGTGTAAACTATCCACATTATTTTATAAGTGTGGGAGGAAGTCTTAGTCAAATAGAATAAAATGAATCTACGGTAAGACCTTTAGCACTTTAGCCTTGCATATTTGACAGTTCAACACCTGAGCAGAGGCTTCCAGGGTAGCAAATGCCCGCGGAGAGCTAATCACAAACCAGTCTGGTGTCATTCCTTCGTGGGTAAGACAGCCCAGAGCCAAACTGCCTGCCCATTCTCGCCAGACGCTGCGAGTGCACTACCTTTAATCAAACCAGCAAGCACACCTGTGTTTGACAGAAGGGGTGGAGCAGCGAGAAGAAGGAGGAATAGAGAGATTAGTTTAAATGAAAGTTCGTAAACTTCTTACGAAATGCATAAAGGAGCCTATACAAAATGGCACATTTTAAAACAGACATGCTAAAGTTTATAAAGCCTAAACTGTTTACTCTGTTGCTCTTCTAACACAAATTAGCAAAGTGGTGTTTGCAGAAGAAAGTGAATCTCGTAATGATGTTAAGCACCCAGATACAGTACAGCATTGGTCATATGCGTTCACTTTTCTATTGTAGTCATTCAAAGACATTCATAGCAAGCTGCCTGTGGAGATGCATAAGGTAGGCTACTCGGCAGGATGTGTATTACGGTGCATATAGGGCAGCTAAAACTTTGGTAACTTTTGGATTAAACCAAAGCAGACTCATTAGTAGGGAGTAACGGGTGTTGTAACATTAGCTGTTTTAAAAAGGTTAAAACACACGTAGACATCATAATTGCATTGCTCTTAATTAGCGTAGGTTACATAATAATTCTATTTCCCATTTTAATATACAGACACAACTATCAGCCTTTCTTTAAGCTATTTTATTCAGCAAGTGCAACATATGTCGGTCTGGAGCTGAGAAAGAGACCCGAAAAAACCCCACGCGTTACTCTGGCAGGCATGGCACGGCTCGAGCGCACAGCGCTACCTGTCAGTAATGTTTCACACGCTCTGCTCATGCCGCGCCACAACGAGCTACCCGCGCGACACACCCTGCTGACCCTCTCTACCGGTTTTTCCTGAAGATGTGCCTCCGGCTCATCAGTGAGTGCTGAAAAAAAAACGTGAAAAGTCAATCGCATGAATTAAAGCAACCAAAAGCAGGTCTGCCTCACAGTGCGCTACAGTCTCTCAGCTCGCTGCCACACCTGGAGAGCTCCAGCAGGTAGTTTCACAATGTGCTTCTTTTCTTGCTTGTTTTCAAAGGGTGGGAAAGAAAGCACAGGTTACTCTGAACGACCGAGTGGAGGGTGTGTGTAGTTATTCCATGTTTCAACACGTGAAACAAGTGTTTGGGACTCCAGGTCTCCAGATCTCAGTAAGCCTATGTCTGTACCTGCAACCGTCCACACTTCCAGGTAAGCAACGTCAGGAACATTTCTGCTGCCTTTTTTATGGCAATAGTTGTAGTGTATTGTTTTTATGATGTAGCATAATCTTATCTTGGAATGATTTAAAAGTCATGGATAAGTGATTTCCCACAGTTTCCAAGGTGACGAAGGGGAATGTGCCATACCTGTACAAGGTGTGGAGAACGTAGCGTACAAGGGGAAGAAATAGAATGCACCCATAGAATGCATGTACTTACAAAAAAGGGGAGGGTTAATTCTGAGATACTGTCATGACATTGCGATCATGATATGTGTAAAAGTGATCATGTTTTTTTTTTTAAAAAAAAAACAGGAATTTAAAAAGTAGTCCTTTTATGGTCATGGTGTTATGAGAGCTATGTCGACAGTATGCAAACATGGTGCAGGCTACAGTGTTACTGGGACTTTTAATAAAACCGTGAAACGTAGTTTGACGGGCCTGCTGTCTTTAAATAGCTCACATGGCGGAGTGGCCATGCAGCTTGCTCATGACAAGACATGTTGTCTTTCAGCTTTCTCCCACAGATCGTCTGACATGCTGCTTTTCACAGCAATTAACCACTCCTTATGCTGTTTGCAAGGTTTTAAAGAGGACCATGCAGCGTCCGTGTTGTTAAGCAACAGTGTACAGGGTAATAAATACATGCTTTCTCTCTCTCTCTGCTTACAGGGTCCATAGCCGCCTGAGCAGCACTTTCTCCCTGAACTCCTGACACTGTTGCACACACAGCTGGAAGCTTTGTCTGAGATGTGCGAGTCTGATTTCAGTCATTGTTTCTGGTAGTGTGTGTGGTGGGGCCCAACCCTGGTGCATTGGTATGGTGAAGTGTCCCACTCACCGAGTACAGTGCTGTGTGAGCACACACACACACACACACACACACACACACACACACGGCATCTCTCCAGACTTTGAGAATGGACAAGGCCCTCACAGGCAGCAGCATGACATGCTGTCAATAATCATATTGTGTCATATTGTGTATGTTGAGGCCACCATTCATTTCACTATCATAAACACCAGGGGGCAGTGTTGCACAAGGAGCCCAGACCTGAGAGCCGCCTGTAGCAGCCGTGTGTGTGTGTGTGTGTGTGTGTGTCAGCCTGGGCGTGAGCGCACACCAGCACCAGAACACACGCATGGCATGCAGGAGAACCAGATCTGTCTGTCGCAGCCTCGCGTCTGTGGCTCCCCACTGATCACACAGAATGACACAGAGAAAGAAAGAATGCAATGCACAGAGCAACCATTTCCCCCTGCTAAGCAGCATGATTGTATTGCTGCAAGCAGTAAAAACAATTGCAATCTTTTTTGTCTGTAAGTTATTCATTCACCAAAGACTTTGCTATAGTGTACTGTAGGAAATGCAAAAAATGATTGTGACATTTTGAATTAAGACAGTTGAAAATTGCAAAAGACATAATTGTTCCAGTCATTGTACACCATGATGATTCCAACTGCTGAGTTTCACCCATTTCCCAAAAAATGGCACCTGAACTTCACGTTACCTGCTATAAAAATGATAACACCAATCACACACGTTTGCAGCACAATATAAGAAACTCTACAGTATTTGACACACCTTGGCATGGAGGCAGGTGTGTGTGTGCTTTACGATAATGAATAAGGAAGGCGGGGTCAATGCTGGGAAGGGAGGTAGAGCAAGGGAGAGGAAATCTTTATACCAGACCACCTCCAATGGCTTTCATACATCACATTTGTTGCAACAGCTGCAAGTATTACAAGCCAAACTAGTGCCCCAGTCTTACCTGCTACACTAGTGACTGTAAACACCAACCAGTTCAGCCTTGAGAAAAAAAAAAAAAAACAGCCATAAAGTTGCGGTGACAATGCCAACCACACATGCAATGCTCGAGGTGTAGTTCTGGATGCCTTAAAAAGGCCAGACTGCATGACTGTATAAATGCTATAAGCATGTTGTAAGCTCACCAAGTCCCCTACCTCAGCTAAACCTCATTAGGGATCACCAGCTCCACTTCAGTCTATATTCATCCCAGTCTAATTTCACTGCTCTTGGCGGAGTCCTTGCGTGGATCCCGTAGGACAGAAAAAGGTAATTAAAACTGTGTGTGTGTGTGTGTGTGTGTGTGTTAGATTAACTACATCTGAAGTGACACATTCTCTTGCCTGCTCACCGACATGAGTGACGACTGTCAGTCAGCCTGCACAGAATAAGGGGGCGTGGCTCGCATGCTCACACTGCTTATAGTACAGCTTCTTTCTTCTACTGCTTATAGTACAGCTTGCACACCATGCTGCTGTCATTCAGCTTCATTCAGCAACTTTACAGGACATGTCTAAGGGGACAACACTGTAAACAGGACATCTCTAAGGGGACAACACTGTCAAACAAGACATCTCTAAGGGGACAACACTGTCAAACATGACATCTGTATGGGGACAACACTGTCAAACATGACATCTCTAAGGGGCAACACTGTCAAACAGGACATCTCTAAGGGGATAACACTGAATACTGCGTTCTGGTTGGGTGTTGCGTTCTGGATAAAATAAATATGTTAAATGGATAGTGTTCATACTGTTTAAAAATAGTACAAGGCTACCTTCACTGTATATGCAACAACTGGATAACCGGCAAATAAGGTTTCAGGAAAAAACACTCTTAAGCTCCACATCTTTTAGTCAAAAGGTGAACCAAATGTAGCAGGTGCATGACTTTTATGACCGTCAAGTGCCTGGATGCTTTCAAATATAAGATACGTTTCCCAATATTACAGAAGAACAAAAGATGGCACTTTAAAAATGCACACTGTAAGCCACTGAGCTTGAATGAACGGAATGTGCCCACAACCTCAAGAGTGAGCTTGCGAGTGTGTGTGAGGGCCCGATGTCATGACAACCATCTGTCAGACCTCCTCCCTGGTTGGTGAGTCAGGCAGGAGAAGGCGGGGAGTAGGGGATGGGGGTGGGGTTTGGGTGAGCAGGGCTGGGCGTTCAGCTACACAGTCTATCAACTCACAACATGCTGGCTCATGGGAGTTGGCATCATGGGTAGGTAGAGTAAGGTCTGGGACTAACTCACTGCTTCAGAGGTGAGGGGGAGAGAGGATGACTGAGCAAGAAAGATTAACGACAAGATGACTAAACTATGTGCCTTTCTAAGAAAGCCAGTGACTGACTGTGTGGGAGAATCACTGCTGTTCTTTCCCTGCTGATGTGAGACACTGGTGGAATCCTAAAATAAATAAATTCTGATGATTCACCTTTAATTGATTTATTATTTTACCCATTTTATCTTTTATGCTTTTACATACTGTTCTTTGCTTTTATTTAATGTCTTTTATTTACAGTATACTTACCTTACACTTATTTTATCTTTTATGCTTTTGTATTGTTCTTCGCTTTTATTTTTGTTGATCACATTTAACTGCCTTTGTGTATGAAATGTGCTATACAAATAAACTTGAATTGACTCTGGTCTGCACTGTAAAGTCCATATGAGTGTGTGTTAACCCACCTGCAACTGACAATAGTAGTCGTACACAGTACAGGACTGGTCCAGTTGTTTACAACTTAGCACTTTTGACGTCAACATTCCTTTAATTCTTTACACTCTGGTGGTGTAGCTATACTGTGTTGGTATCAGAAAGTGCCTGGGGTATCCACAAAAGATGTATTTTAAATAAACTAACACACAGAAAAGAAAAGAATTCAGCAGTAGTGGCAGGTCTGTCTGGTTTTTTTTTTTTCTATAGGAAAGTCACCTCAGCGCAACCCTTCTTCTTCCAAAACAGAAAAGACAGATGACGTGCAGCACAGAGGATTCTCTTGTGATGGAATACGATGCCAATTTAATTAGTCATGTACAAAAAACATGGAATTATACACAGATACAATATTGTAAACAATATCATGATGCCCAAAAGATAATCAAATAACAGTGCTGATTAAAGGAAACAGACAAATAAAAAAACAAAATAAAAACAAAGAAACAGAAAGAGGGGATATGAAAAACCACCATACTGTCACAACTTGACAAGCAGTCATCACGATTACATCCCTGAAGAGGTGAGCATTTTGGCACAAATCCCGCAGAGCCAATTTCATGTCCAGAAGAAGAACAGGAAGGTCTATGCAGCATGTCTAATGACCAATGCCCATAACACACACTGGACAAGATGCACCGAATTCAGCACAGCTACAGCAGAGAGGGTCCCCTACGACAGTCACCAACACACTCCACCACCAGCGACACAGGAGTTAGTCAATCAAATCACAACATGACTGGTAACAGCACAAATATGACCATGTATGATGTACAACAGACTGTTACCAACACCTCATGGCCACAGATTTGCCAAACACACACACACACACACACACACACACACACACGACTCACTAACACACACAGACTCACTAACACACACACACACACACAGGCTCTCTCTCTCTCTCACACACACACACACACACACACGCATTCTCACACGGTCTCTGATAACAGTCTGCTTCTGAAGGCATGGCAGCGTAACCCAAAGGAGCTGTGTGTGCATGTCTCTGATGCGGCTGCTATTCTGGCCAGCACAGGAACCCAGCTCTCGCTCCCCGCCGTGCAGCGTGGGAAACCAGGAACAGGAAGTACAATCCTTTGGCCTCTCCGGATTTGGAATGCAAATGAACAAGATGTACCAGGGGGGAAATGCACCCGCGGTACGAGTATGGTCTTCATGATATGCAAGTGTGGCGCACCGCACAAACCAAAAAGGCATAGATGATGATAGATGGATTAACACAGATTGTGCCAAAGGCATCGATGGATTAACACAGATTGTTCCAAGAGGCATAGATGGATTAAGAGAGCATACGCGTTGCAACACAAGCATCTGCTCCTGTACTGTGATCGGTAGCCATTTTCCCTTTTCCACTCTGGTCACCAAGTTGCTTGTAAAATCTCCTTTTTTGTTTTTGTCAGCTTGAAACAGTTGGCGCTTTAGTATTGTATACTGTACATGAAAAACGCTTGTTCTTCAGTTTCCTTAAAGAATATTTAAAAAATGAACTTAAAATAATGAATAATAAAAAAAAAATCTTAAAAAGAAATCAAATGTCTTTAAAAGGAATAGCTGCAGTTTAGTTTTTCTCTGTTTACTGACCATGCAAATATTGCAAAATGCTGTTGCTTGTTCAACAAGAGCTCAAACACAGAAGGGAGATACAGAAATCAGATCAAAACTTCTTACGGACTTAAAATAATAGTGAGTGGGCGGTCTAAAGTCATTTTTAGCTTCAGCTACAGTGTGTGTCAAGGGTGGAGGAAAGAAAGAAAAAACAAAACAAACAAAAAAACAAAACAAAACAAAGGATAGATACCTTTCAGACAACATCTCTGGAGCTATTAAACACTGTGAGTTTACCTTTAGTCTGCATGCATACACCAACACAGCAGTAGCAGAAGCAGTGCATCCCGTAGTGAGAGACAGAGGGACAGAGGGAGAGAGAGGGGAAGAGAGAGAAAGAGAGAGAAACCGACAGACAGAGGGAGGGAGGGAGAGAGAGGGGGGGAGAGAGAGAGAGAAGAAGAAAAACAGAGTGGGGGGGAGAAAGAGAGAGAGAAAAGAGAAAAGAGAGAGAAAGAGAGAGAGAGAGAGAGAGAAGAAAAACAGAGAGAGAGGGGCAGATAGAGAGAAAGTGACAGTCAGAGAGCAGAGAGAGAGAAAGACTGATAGACAAAGAGATAGACACAGACAAACTGACAACACCACCTGATCTGCAACGTTCAGATCAAAGTGTCCACTGACGACCACATGTCTTCCTCCTTATGGTCCCAATAATATACAGTGAATGACCAACACTCCTCCTCTTCTCTTTCCTGTTGCTGTGTTTAAAACACTTCAATAAACCCTTGAAAAAAGGGGTGTCAGGGTCCAGCTCTGTCCAGTGTGGATTACGATACGATCTTCAAGCCATTCCTGGACCAATACTTAGCACGTGGCCACAAGGAGACAATCTCAGACATACACACACGTACACACACACACATGTACAAATACACACACACACGTACACACACCACCCCATGTCCTTGTCAATGCAAGTGGAAAAGAAAGCTATGAAGCAACAGCAAGACGTCCATACAAAAAGGGATCATCATCATCATCATCTTCATCATCATCATCATCATAGTCAGCGTTCCTCTCTCCCTGCAGTCCTCATCCTCAGAGAAAGTCACCATTGGACAGTAGAAGCAACATCTGATTCTTCTCTTGGTGTCAAGCCACTTGAGCTTGAGTAATAATATATATCATAAAAAAGTAAAAATGATACAGATGCTTCAGGGAGCTACCCAAAGTCCAGTAGGTAGGCCTGCAGACAGGCCTGATGGGGTGGGGGGTCAGAGGTGGGGGATCATGGGTGGGTGGAGGGGGGGATATCTCTCATGATTGGGTCGTCAGTCCAGTAGGTAAGCCTGCAGGACAGGCCTGATGGGGGGGGGGGGGGGGGGGGGGGGGGGGATCTCTCATGATTGGGTCGTCAGTCCAGTAGGTAAGCCTGCAGGACAGGCCTGATGGGGGGGGGGGGGGGGGGGGGGGGGGATCTCTCATGATTGGGGGGGCCGGACTCTTTCTGCCCACATCTGACTTCTGACTTGGGTACAACAGTGACGATGTGACAAAAAAATAAATTAAAAATTCAAAAAAGAGGAAGAGGAAGTAGATTTCGGCACAAGAAGTAGCAGCAGCAGCAAGGGGCCTACGTCACTGCTTGTAGTAGGAACCTGAGAGAAAGAGATAGAACAAGAGAAAGAAAGATTTGGGGGAGGGGAGAGAGAGACAGATGAGATCAAAATGTCATTCAGTGCCCTCAGTAATCCCTGCCTTCGGTCATTAGAGAGAGAGAGAGAGAGAGAGAGAGAGAGAGAGAGAGAGAGAGAGAGAGAGAGAGAGAGAGAGAGAGAGAGAGGGAGGGAGGGAGAGAGAGAGCACACACTGCTGTAGGCTCTTCACTGGGCTGTGGCGTTTGCATCCATGTTCAATACTGACTCATGTGGAATGGCGATAAACCAGAGATTATAAGCCAGCTCTTTCGCACTGCTCTCAACACACACACTCAACATCCAACATCTCTAACTCCTCCTCACACTGCGTTACAGGAACGCATGGCTGCATAACACATATGAGCTCATCCTGCAACATGACTCACAGTGATCCAACACTTAAACATAAATAGTATTGGCGTCCATTAAAAGAAGAGCCTTGCTATGACATGCTATGATGGGTTCCTTACCCTGTCTTACATGGTGTAACTGTAAAGTGTGCTGATTATGTGCTTCTATTGCTGAGGTGTTTTCACACTTTCTCACACTGTGCTCCCCACAGGAGCATAGTCTGGGGGTTGTTTTTCTTCTACTCCCCTTTCCTCATGTGATGCTGTATTTGTTTTACATCCCCGTCGTCCCATCCTGTCTACCCCCTTGTCACATCATGTATGTTGGATGGGTTGATGGCTAATTTCGCTGGTACTTGTGATTAGTGACAATAAAGGGCTTACAACTACTACTACTACTAATATTACTACTACTACTACTAACCTATGAAAGGGCTGCACCATATTGGCTTTGACACTTAGGAGGACAACTCAACAGCTTGTCTTCCATAGTAGTAGTCCAACAACAAAAGAGTGAGGAGCCTGCCCCTCAACATTCAGATCTCTGACAACCATTTAGCATTTCCCTAGATCAGGTCACTCTCGATATGCTAGTTCACCAGACTATTAGCATAACACCAATCCTATGACTAAGCCCCTCGGGCGTGTGTGTGTGTGTGTGTGTGTGTGTGTGTGTGTGTGGGGTCAGTTACCTTTGTAGGGGTCGGGGCGTGCGGCGGGCCGTGGGGGGTAGTGGGGCTCTGGGTAGCCGTAGCTCGTCTCCACGTTCTCGTAGTCGTGCGTGCGGGGAGGGGCCGGCCTGGGGGAGCGGGACAGGAAAGCATGAACCGTCAGTCACTTCAAATCTTAATAGAAGAGAAGACACCGGAGCAGCACAGATGTGAGTTATTTCATCTTATTTATTAAGTGCACAACATGCTGGGACTAACGTTTCGATGGATCAACCATCTTCATCAGAGTCCGACCAACGCTAGTGCACCTAATAAATAAGATGAAATAACTTCCACACAGAAGCGCGTGGAATATCATTTTCTTAATAATATAATATTATATATTAAGATTATATTATGTTGGTCACCATGTCATCCTGTCTTGTTTATAAGATGGTTAATGTTCACTGTGGGCCTAGGGAGCATTGCAATTTCAAATTCTGTGTGTGCAACCTGTACATATGGTTTTTGACAATAAAACTGACTTTGACTTTATATAACATTTACATATAGCAGGCCAAATACATGATGAACTGAATTATTTATCGCCAAAGTTGGCTATAATACTTCCGCCACCACCATTTGAAAGGATTTTCTTTGAAATGATCCTTCTGTTGTTTTGGCACATGTGGTTGCGTGTATTTGAAACACACACATCAGTGTTTGTTTGCTTCCCATCTGACGGGATAAGATGTGTGTTGTAATGCATATCCGGGTTCAAACAAAAGGGAGTTTAGCTTAAGTTGCCATTAGCGGATTAACATTTGAAAGTAAAAAGTTCTGAACTAATCTGATGGCATGTGAAAGCAAAGGTCATAATAGCGACACGAACTCAACACATGGGTGAACAGCATTGCTGAGGAATGGCAAATCATTGCAAATCAGGCAGTTAATAGAATCGGGATGGATATACAAATACACAAAATACATGTCTGTGACGGTCGTTTGCGTTAATGGCTGGTAGGGCCCTGACTTCCACAACGTACTAAAACACACGTGTGTCTGTATTTGAGGTGTTAAGCGTTTGAAAAGTCTAGTCTGCTAGCAGGATTATCGCGTGTTGGCACTTGTGACTGAACGGGCGGGCGGGACAGGGTGTTAGCGACGCAAAGGTCGTAATATGCATAACTCCTCACAGCTGAGGGCATAAACACACAGGATTCAGTAAAGATGACTGCTGCACCATGCAGCATCAGTCACGCACACAGACGCACACACACAGACGCACACACACACACACACACACACACAGGCTGACTACTGCACCATGCGGCATCATAAAAGCACTAATGATCCAAAACCTGAGACTGGGGGTGTCTCCTGCGCTCAAAAACAGCACCAGTCACTTCTGTCGACCTATTCCAGGAGGGGCCGCACCACACCGCACCGCACAGAGGGCTTACTGGGAGCTTTGTAATTGGGTGCAAATTAAGCCGGCGTGCATTATAACATTATTGGTTGTTTACAGCCAACTTTCAGATACTGCATCTTACATATTGCACATTTCACTTTCACCTTCACCAGCTACCAAGAGCGAACTTCTTGTTGGAAGCATTTTTGTCTACCTGTATGTCTTATGTCTATTTATTGTTGATGTCTGTAAATTTATGTGTGTGTGTGTGTGTGTGTGTGTGTGTGTGTGTGTGTGTGTGTGTGTTTTAGTTTAAATTGTGTAATGCTTGTTACATAGTGAATTCAGAATAAAGTACACTTTAACTTTGCATAGAGCTCTTATAGGAAGTTTTTAAGTCACTCTGGTCTTGCCTGGGTTCAGTCTGCAGTGCAGAAGCAGCCCATTACTGGTTGCTAATCCCAAACCTGTTTTGAGTGAATACAGATTGAGAATGCCCATGCCTCCAACTGGCCTGACCGCACTAGCATGCTCACGAGATGACCTTTGAGCAACAGGTTTTGGACCTCTGGGCTGTGCCTGTGTGTGAGTGCATTATGGCTCAACATGGCAGAAGAACAGCTAAAGGAACTAAAACATTTGACTGGGAGTTTCCATAAAGGTGGAATAGGATACAGGATCATGATTGATGCCACCTGATTTCTGCTACATCTGTGTTGGTTGGTTGGTTGCTAAAGAGCCAATGAAACTTAGAATTTTAACAAATTTTTGAGGCCCTCCTAAAATGCAGATCTGTCTTGTGTCATGTGTTGTGCAGTGCATGGGGGAGGGGTGGCGAGTGGGAGGGTGAGAGGGTACACTACCAGTGAAATGCTAGGAAATATTGAATGACTCCAGCAATCTCAATCCTGGTCTTCAGACTCACATAAACCCAGTGTTGTGCCTCTCACCGTGTAGGCAGGAAGTGGCCAGCAGATCACCATGACAACAGGACGCTACCGAGCCATGACTGATGTTCAGATCAAATGTCATAAGCACATGAACCGTGAGCAATGGCTTTACACAATGTGCGCACACACACACGCACACACACACAAACACAAACACACACACACACACAAACACACACACACAAACCGTGAGCAATGGCTTTACACAATGGGCTTGTGCAGTGCGTGTTGGGCCTGAACGTCAGCATATGCCCAGTTCTACCTGCACTCATTAGCTGTGTGAAACAGATGGGCAAGTGCTTCTGGGATATTTAATGAACGTCAGACCTGACCGTGTGAAGGCCAATGTGCCTGACATGAGTGTCTAGAGCTGAGGTCATCAATTACACCCCCCAAGGATCACAGCTCTCCTACACACACACTGCTGGGGACAGGCTTTTTCAATGCTTTATTGGACCTAAACAGCCTGTGGTGTCATATTGTTATTGTCATTCTCAGTGAGCTCCTAACAGCTGTACTGCATCCTACCAACAGGGGGCGATGAAGAGGTTATGGCTCACGGCACAGTCCTGACAGCACAGCACAGAGCAGCACATGGGTGAAGGGTGATGACATGGGGCTCCATTAAAAAACAGTGTTGGGGAGACATTACGCACGGATGGCACCATGGAAACCAGTAAACATTCCAAAATACTGGCTGACATGACTATTCCTGGACCGGATTTAAAAAAAGGGACAAAACTTTACTAGCAAGATGATTATCCAAACCACGCCGCCTTAATTATGACCTTTTAAGGACAAAAGAGCAGTCCATGACCTGGGCAGGCGGGTTGGGTGACTTTAACTCACCAGACCACTTTTAGGGTCTTGGAAGGACAGAGATGCCACACCACAACCCCTACAGCAATGAGCAGCACAAACCATAGCTGCTGAAGAGCAGCAAAAGATTTTGGTTTTTCTTCAGGTTAGGAAAGACGGCTGACAAAAAATAAAATTTGACAAAATAAAAAGATTTATTAAAGAATGGTGCACAGACTTCGCTGCATTGAATTTATATTGTAATATACCCTACAAGTTGATAACTTGCATTTTATTACAGTTTATTTGAACTGTTAGTTTTTATCTGTATACAAGAGCCAATCCCCCTTTGTTCAACCCCATAGTAAAACAATGACTGATATGATTTGGAATGATCTGCCATTCAGTAATAATGTACATTGGTGTTCTGACGTGTTTTTTGTTGCATATTGAGGCACATGTCTATGATGCTCTGTAAGCAGGTCTGCTTGTGGATACCTTACTGTAAATGACATGTATGGTATATCATATGCCACAGTGCTACATATAGTTATTTAATATGGTATATTACATGTTGTGCTTGTGTAATGTGGCAAATATAATATGCTGTGTTTGTCTAATATGGTGTTATAGGCTCTCCTGCTCCCGGGACTGTAACTGAAACCCTGTACCTAAATAACCTAAAGTCGCTCTGGTCATTTAAGCGTCATTTTAGTGTAATGTAATCAGTTCCTCGCATCGCTGATGTGGTGGCTGAGTCCTAGGGCATGCGCTGGAGGTGTGTGTGACGTGTGAAAACTGTGTATGAGTGCAGGTGTGTAAGCGCGTGTGAGTACCTGGATGGTTTATGTAGGCCCTCTGCTGGGTGTGTGTGTGCAGATGTGTGTTCGAGTGCAGGTGTGTGTGTGTGTACCTGGATGGTTTGTGATTGCGGGGCCCTCTGGTGGATGTGTGTGTGTGTGTGTGTGTGTGTGTGTGTGTGTGTATAAGCGCAGGTGTGTGTGTGTACCTGGATGGTTTGTGATTGCGGGGCCTCTGCTGGATGTGTGTGTGTGTGTGTGTGTATACATAAGCGCAGGTGTGTGTGTGTGTGTGTGTATATATAAGCGCAGGTGTGTGTGTGTACCTGGATGGTTTGTGGTTGCGGGCCCTCTGCTGGTCGTATTCCTCCCGTGATCTCGGCCGTACTACTTCTTCTTGTGCTGGCTGAGGTGTAGACACACACACACACACACACACACACACACACACACACACACACACACACACAACCATCACTTTATCACTTGTATTATGAGCCTACAGTATACATACAGTATGTATACTAGCATAACATATATAAACAGAGAACTGCATCACTAATTTACTGTTAGCGGCAAATCCACATATGAATGTGTGTGTGTCTAAGAGAGAGAGATGAATAAAGATGTATAAACTACAGTGGTCAGTGGTAAGTTACCCTGTAGTCTCCGTCTGGTTTCCTCCTGTCCACGGCCGGTTTCTCTCGCTCTCGGTCCCGCGCCTTCTTAAACACCTTTTTCTCCTCCTCCATCAGTAGCCGTGCTATCTCCTACAACACACACACACACACACACACAAACACACAGGCACACAGTCACACACACATATACACACACATATACACACACACACACACACCTGTCAGTAATCCCGCAGCAGTGCCACTTGACAGCAGGCCCGCCATCTGTACGGCCATGTTGTGCTAACACTGACTCACGCCGCCTGCTTTACTCTCCAGAATATTCACCACACCAGACGCATTTAATCACACCACGCAGTGCTGGCAAGGACCACAAGCCACCGTGACAATGCAAAATATTACAGGACTGAAGAAACTCATTGGAGACATGTGTTTTACCCTTATGTCTTTCTCACCACCCCCCAAACAGCACATACATCCAGCTCATGGGTGGGGTTTAGACAATGTATTATACTTAAGGGGGGAAAATATCTATGTGTCCAGCCAGTCAATCAGCAAATACTGTAAAGGTCTGAGTCTAAATAATGTAATGTACTGTATGTACAATCCTCAACACAATCAGCTTTTGCATTAAAAAATAAGGATTTTCTTTCCGTGTGTGTGTGTGTGTGTGTGTGTGTGTGTGTGTTTCCTGTGATTGTAGGGCACAGTGTGTGTGGCTGGAGCGAATCCTCACCTCGTCCTGGGCCACTTGTGCCGCCTGAGCTGCCCGCCTGCCCATGTTACTGGCCTGTCACACCACACACACACAAAGACAAAGACAGACACACAGACACACAGACAGACAGACACACACACACACACACACACACACACACACACATAGACAGACACACACACAGACAAAGACACACACACACAGACAAAGACACACACAAACACCCACACACAGACACAAACACCCACACACACACACAGGAAATAGGTTAGTGTCACGTGTGCGCATGAGGTTTCCTGTTGCCATCCGGTGTGAGGAGCCCCCACTGACACTAAGCACAGTTCACATACAGTACATATGACTTCCTGTAATCAGTGGTCTGTAGAATGGAACTACCCACAGTTAAATAGCTTAGTGTTAGCCACAGGTTCTAACACTAAGCTACGAAATGTGGATAGTTTGTCTTGTCCACATGCTATGTCTTGTGTATTTACAGTAATATGTGCTTTTCTCTTCTCTGTAATGTTCAGGATGCTATGCCTATGTCTACTATGCCCCCCCCCCCCCACACACACACCTTCACCTCATCTCCAAAATATAGATTTTTGGATAGACAGAGCATTTCACAGCGTTGGCAGGCCCCCCCCCCCCCCCCCTCTATGTAGTGGCTCCCCACGCCAAGCGCGGCCCCCACCTTGATCTCCTCCTCCTGTATGCGGCGTGCCACCTCCAGGTCCCCCTGTGCCCCCCCCTCTATGTAGTGCCCCCCCCCCCCACCTTGATCTCCTCTTCTTGTATGCGGCGTGCCACCTCCATGTCCCCCTGTGTCACCTACAGCTCCCCCTGTACCCCCCCTCTATGTGGTGCCCCCCCCACCTTGATCTCCTCCTCCTGAATGCGGCGTGCCACCCCCCACCTTGATCTCCTCCTCCTGAATGCGGCGTGTCACCCCCACCTTGATCTCCTCCTCCTGAATGCGGCGTGCCACCTCCATGTCCCGCAGCTCCTGCAGCTCCTGCTCCCGCAGCGCCATGCGACTCAGACCCTGCTGCGCCTCCACCACCGCCAACTCCCCACGACCCCCACGACCCGCTGCAGGGGGGGGGGGGGGGGGGGGGGGGAGGGGGAGAGAAGGAGGGACAGGGAGAGAGTGAGAAGGGGAGAGATAACATGATGAGGAATGGCCACAAGAAGAGAGGGTAGACAGAAGAAGAGTGTGAGATAGATAGATAGATAGACAGATAGGTCGACAGACAGATAGATCGATTGATTGACAGACAGACAGATCAATCAATAGACAGATAGATGAATACACAAGAGAATCGCGAAGAGAGACACTGCTGAGAAAAGAAAACAAACAATTCTGGAAGAGAGAGAGAGAGAGAGAGAGAGAGAGAGAGAAAGAGAAAGAGAGACAGAGAGAGGAGACACAATGGCTCCCCCTGTGGAAAAGGGCATCAGTGCACGCACAATACACACACAATACACAAACACTCCTGGAAGCACCAGCTACCACAGTGATTAGCTAGTGTTGCACAACCCAACACAAAAATCACAGACATGGGCACACACAAGTGTTCGATTAAGGACAGCAAGATGTGGTTTGAAACGATTTGGGAAAAAAACATATAAACAAAATAAAAAAAAAAAATGATGAAATCATGACTCCTAATTGAAACAGGTGAGGAAGGAAGAATCCGGAAACCGGCGCAGTAATTTGAGTGTTGCAAGTAGCCCCCCGCCACCTGGTGAGCCCACCAAGCCAGTGCTGATGCCCGCTGATGCACCCAGACACACACAGCACACTGCACCCCACTGCACTCCACTGCACCCCACTCCTGTGCCCCATACCTCTGTCCAGAGAGGAGCCGGCGGGGGGGTACGGCTCTCTCGCGTGAGAGCGCCCCCCCTGGACATCATCGTCCAGGTCCAGGGCCCCCCTCCTCTCCCCGTGGCGAGGGGAGCGAGGAGAGACGGGCTCCTCAAACACCTCCCCGGGCCCCGAGGGGAGGCGCAGACGGCTCCTGGGCTCCTCGTCACCTGACCAGGAGCCCGCACGCTCCTCCAGCTCCCTCTCTCTGCTCCTCGTGCGGCCATTGTTCAGCCTCTTCTCCTTGTCCCTGTCCCTGTCCCGGTAGCCATCTTTGCTTTCGTATCCATCTCTGCCCCGGTGGCGGTCTCTGTCTCGGTCTCTCTCCCTGGACAGCTCTCGCTCGTCTCGTCTCCGGTGGTTATGCCGGTCCCGGTCTGCTGTGTCTCGATCTCGAACTCTGTCCCTGTCCCGGTCCCCCTCCCACCCCTCTGGCCCCTCACAGCTCCAGGCCCTCTGCCTGGATCTCTCCCCATCTCTCTCTCTGTCCCTGTCCCTGTCCTTCTCCCTCCTCCTGTCCCTGTCCCCATCCCTCTCCCTGTCCCTCTCTTTGTCCCTCCTCCTGGCTCGGTCCCCATCCCCATCTCTATCCCTGTCCCCATCTCTATCCCTGTCCCTGTCCCAGTTCCTGTCCCTGTCGGTTGGGTAGCTTGGCGGTGGGGGCCTGGGGGGTCTCTCCTTCCTTCGCACCGTCGGCTCCTCCTCCCACTCCCACTCTTCCGCACCCCCCGCACTCCCTCCCCCACCTCCTCCTCGGCCCCTCCTGTGCTCCCCCTGCCTGGGCCCCTCCCTGCCCTCCGGGGGCCAGTAATCGGGGTGGCGGCCCCCCCGCCTGTCCTGGTGCCGCTCCCCACCATCACGGGGGCCCCCCAGCTCTGGCGGGTCGTACTCGGGGTACCTCCTCCTGCTGGTTTCCGCCTGCTTTTTGCGGCCGAACTCTGGGGAGGGGTAGCCCGTGTCGGAGGGGACCCGGCGAGCTGGGAAGGAGCAGGTAGGAAAGAGAGAGGGAGGGAGGGAGGGACGGAGGGAGGGATGGAAGGAGAAAGGGACGGAGGGAGGGATGGAAGGAGAGAGGGAGGGACGGAGAGATGAAGGGAGGGAGGGACGAAGGGAGGGAGGGAAGGAGGGGATGGAGGAGTGAAGGAGGGGTTAAGGATGGGGGGGTTAAAGTGGAAGGCAGAATGGAACAATAGCCAGTGGGTGGACACAGACAGACAAAGCCAGAGGAGTTAGTGGCCTGATGGGTTAGTCACCTCCTGGAACAAGTTATGTAGATGAACACCAAACACACAACACCTGTAATATGACACTGTTAACACACAGGAGTCTGATCACGCAGCTCCATCTCCTCCTGGCCCGAAGACAGATAACCAAGAGGCAGAAATGGGAGTAGGTAAAATAATATAATGAGGGTGTCAACAGGAAGCTTCAAAAACGATGAGGTTTAGGCTAGGATATTTATAACACAAGCTCACTACGGAAGATGACAACACAGGAAAACATGAATCATCAAAGGCTCAAACCGAACAACCCAACCAACCAGTCCGAGCTGTGTGTGTGTGTGTGTGACGAGTGTGTGTAAGGGGACAACCTCTGGTGCGGCCCTCCAGTTGAAGGTCAAAGCTGTTGGCGTGGTGAGGTCACTGAACTGGAATGTCAGGTATTCCTGCCCGTTGCCTCCAGCGAATACTCACCAACAGGCTGAGCCAGGCTAGCTGTGTACTTTTCAAATGTTCAAATGTAAACACAGCACAGGAAGTTTTTCTTTCGATGGGGAGTCAGACGTTTGGCATAGCAGACATGCCAGCAGCACACACCCTATGAGTACTGACAGTCAGCAGCACGGGACCATGTGGCAGTTAGCGTGTTTTAGACTAACAGACAAACACACACCCCAGAAGTTGGTGAGTGTGTCAAGCCTGGGATTCATACGCTTGTTTGAATGATGTTACATTTACAAAACAAGCGGCTATCTCCATGATACAGCACCCCTCCAGAGGGAGTGTGTGTGTTTGTATGACTGACATACACAGACACTCCCTCTGACACACACACACACACACACACACACACCACACAGGCCCAGGGGACCGCACTGCTTCTGAAGGTCGTGACCTTCAACCGAATGAGCAGCGGAACAGCCTGAGCCTGGCACCAGTGACCGCATCTCTGCGCTGTGGTTTAACAGTGCGGCAGCCTCAGGAGTTAGTGCTCTGGCAGAGAAAGCCAGTGGATTGTGGACAACATAAAGTGGTTTATGTGGGAAGACAACACCGCAGCACTCCTCCTCCTCCTGTACTTCTCCACAGCACAGGAACCCTCAGTGGGAAACACGCTGTGTGCTGTTCAGTGGCAGATTTACTGTGATTCCCTGTACGGCTCTAAGGACAGCGCTGGTTTACACGCGGAGACACCCCCTTCAGCGCGCCCACGCCGCCTCTGGCACAGATCAGGGCGGACAGTTACAGCACACACACCAGGGAAACGCTGCCGAGAGATAAGGAGAACGAGAACAAGAATGTGGGTGGGTACATGTGTGTGTGTCTAAGACTGTATCAGAGAGAGAGAGAGAGGGGGAGAGAGAGAGAGAGAGAGAGAGTGTGAGTCAGACAAAGAGAGAGAGAGAGACAAAGAGAAACAGAGAGCAAGAGAGAGTGAGTCAGAGAGAGAGAGTGTGAGTATGTGTTTGTCGGAGAGAGAGATACAGAGAGAGAGTGAAACGATGGAAAATCAAACAATACCAAACTGCAACCTGTAGAAGGTGTTTGAATGTGAGACACGTGAAGTGTGAGCTCATATGTCTAGAAAGGAATGACAGACCGACAAAACAGGTACTGTGTGTGTGTGCGCGCACTTGTGTTTGTGTGTACTTTGTGTGTGTGTGCTTGTGTGTAAAAGTATACTGTACTCCAGCCATCATGGAAGTGGCCCATCAAGGCGAGAGGTGCCAAGAGGCTCAGGTCTGTGTGTGTGTGTGTGTGTGTGTGTGTGTGTGTGTGTGTGTGTGTGTGTGTGTGGTGCCAAGAGGCTCAGATCTGTGTGTGTGTGTGTGTGTGTGTGTGTGTGTGTGTGTGTGTGTGTGTGTGTGGTGCCAAGAGGCTCAGGTCTGTGTGTGTGTGTGTGCGTGCGTGTGTGTGTGTGTGTGTGTGTGTGTGTGTGTGTGTGTGTGTGTGTGTGGTGCCAAGAGGCTCAGGTCTGTGTGTGTGTGTGTGCGTGCGTGTGTGTGTGTGTGTGTGTGTGTGTGTGTGTGTGTGTGTGTGTGTGTGTGTGAGGCTCAGGTCTGGCAGCAACACAACAGCAGCCTGTCCCGCTCCTGAAACCCCCTTTTTCACAGCCAACTACTAAAATAGGCCATGTGCTACAGCCACATCAGACCCAAAAAATACTCTCACACACACATACACACAAATACACATACACACACACACAGATACAGATACACACACACACACAGTCTTCTGAAGTGAGTAAGGGATAGTAGGATCTTTATCAGCATTCCATCGCTGTAACTCATGGCTACTAAGGCCCTGCATCAAGTGTGTGTGTGTGTGTTTAACCATTTCATCGGTTGCCCTAGTCTGCTAGATCTTGTCTGGCGTCATTCCTTCTGTCCCAAACAAACATAAATTTCATAAAAGTGTTCATAACAAAATATTCCAGAGAAGGACAAAGGAGTTGCTGAAGTCAGACATCTGGTTGTACCAGTTCATTGGCTGCCTGCTCATTGCACAAGGACACCAGCGAGGAGGGAGGGAGGGAGGGGGAGAGAGAGAGAGAGAGAGAGAGAACTAGTGTTCTGTGGCCAAGGTGAAGGCTGCTTTTGGTCAGCTATCCAACACACCCACACAGATCTCAAGTCAAAACAGCCACTCTGATTTGCCTTGCACTGCCAGTCCAGTGCCTTAATGCCAGACCAGAATGAGCCGACACACACACACACACACACACACACACACACACACACTCTCCTATGGACCAATCAGGCCCTCCCACGTGTGCACACACCAGCAACTGTGCTGAGGTGTCACATGGCACCAGTTAGCATAGTGTGCTACATGTGTGTAGCTACATGTGTGTGTAAGGTGGGACACCACATGCTGAAGTACAGCCTGGCTAAACACTCATGACACTATATGGATCTTAACTATCTATATTTCACTGAAACACATCAACACAAATCTCTCTCTGGACACACACTCACACACATGTTCGCACAGACACGTGCACACACACAGCTGTTGTGAGAGGGCAGTATCACACACCTTTCTCGTCGTAGTACTCATCCTCCAGTTTGGCCTCCAGCTGCTTCTTCCTCTTCTTCTCCTCCTTCATCTCCCTCTCCTGGAGCTTACGAGCGATGAGCTAACACACACACACACACACACACACACACACACACACACACACACACACACACACACACACACACACACACACACAGCTCGATAAAACACTCACGTATGACAAAAATAAAACTATTCTTCCATCTCCTGGTGCTTGCCACCGATGGCCTAGCACACGCAAAACAAGTTGTGAACACATGACACATGGCCACCACCTTAGCCCACACGGCCACCACCTTAGCCCACACGGCCACCACCTTAGCCCACACGGCCACCACCTTAGCCCACACAACCCCAAGCTGACTGCTGGTGGTACGGATGCGCTGCCATCTCTTCTTGCTTTACTCTGTTGACTAGATCCTGATGGGAACTAAATAGGTTCTTGTGCTGACTGGACCCTGATGGGAACTAAATAGGTTCTTGTGCTGACTGGACCCTGATGGGAACCAAATAGATTGTTGTGCTGCCTAGACCCTGATGGGAACTAAAAAGGTTCTTGTGCTGACTGGACCCTAATGGGAACCAAATAGATTCTTGTGCTGACTGAACCCTGATGGGAACTAGATGGGTTCCTGTGCTGATGGGACCCTGATGGGAACTAAATATGTTCTTGTGCTGACTGGACCATGAATGGAACTACATGGGTTCCTGTACTGATGGGACCCTGATGGGAACCAAATATGTTCTTCTGCTGACTAGTGCCTGATGGGAACTAAGTGGGCTCTTCTACTGACTGAACCCTGATGGGAACTACATAGGTTCCTGTGCTGATGGGAACTAGGCAGCTCTGTGTTTCTCACCTCATCCTTCTCCTCCTGTTTCCTCTGCAGCTCCGCCTGCCACACAAGCTGCTCTTGGATCTCCTGGGCGATCTCACTGTCAATCTGCTCCCTGGAACATGAACACACACACACACACACACACACACACACACACACACACACACACACACACACACACACACACACACACACACACACACACACACACACACACACACACACACACACACACACACACACACACACACACACACACACACACACACACACACACACACACACACACACACACACACACACACACACACACACACACACACACACACACAGTAAGACAGTAATTTCTCACATGACAGTCCACTACTTTGAGCCATCATTGAAGCCCCATCATTCATAGCCTGAATAATTCAGTTTTATGGCTGCCAAATTTGGATGAATAGGATCGAGTCAGGTTGATTTTTCACCCCAATTAGGTTAAGTAATCTGGCCTAGATTTGCCAGGGAAACCCTGCTTCAGCGCAGCCTGGGTCATCCCAAGCCCCTGCGTCACGAGCCGGCTAGGCTAGCTTATTATGTCCCCCTTTTTGTAAGTCACTTTGGATAAAAGCGTCTGCTAAGTGCAATGTAATGCAATGCAATGGCTATGCTACGCTTAGCTAGGCTAACACAAGTAGAAGTTGTCGAAGTCTTTGTTGTCACTATACTATGCATAGCGAGATGTCATTCAGAGCAGCCGACAGATGCACATAAAAGTAAGAAGTAATAGATAAGAATGGTTAAGTAGAATAGACTATAGATTCCCAATGTACAGCAACATATACAAACAGGAATCTAAAGCACATATATACAAGCCTGAGGAGAAATTCACAGCATCAAGATATAGATAGATAAAGTGCAGAGTACACACAGCAGCGAAGTGGTGTGCACGACAGAGTGTGTGCGTGTGTGAGTGTGTGAGTGTGTGAGTGTGTGAGTGTGTGAGTGTGTGAGTGTGTGAGTGTGTCTGCGTGCGTGTCTGCGTGCGTGAGTGTCTGCGTGCGTGAGTGTTTGTGTGCGCGTGCCTGTGTGCGTGCATGTGCATATGTGGGCGCATGCCTGTGTGCGCCTGTGTGTGTGGGTATGTGTGCGCCTGTGTGGGTTGGTGTGCGTGTTTCTCAGTGCTTGGCCTTGCATGTTCTCCAGCCTGCACACACACACGTACAACTCCTCCATGCATCACTGTCTGCCTCCAGCACTGATACCAGCAGCGGACAAGAGTTATGGGATGACGCATGTGTGTTGTGAGCTGGGACACACACACACACACACACACACACACACACACACACACACACACACACACACATTGCATCAGGCTGGTAGCTAACACTGTGCCTCGTGACAGCACACACACATTCTTTTTCATCTGTCTCTTCTGTAGTCAGCCACATAGTACGACTGTTCACGTTTTTTAAGAGTAAGCAAAAAAAAAAAGGACAGAGTGAGTGAGGGAGGGCATAGCCAGCATCACCCAAGGAGGACAGGACTGGTTTTAAGGATAGAAAGCTACAAACATACAAGGACGGTTTTAAGGATGGCTGTGTCTGTGTGGTGGTGGTTTCCCAGTGAGGGTGATTGGAGCAGTTAGTGAGGCACTGAAATAGGCCTCATATTTGTCCACACAATCACGACACAACTCCAGCAGGACGCAGTCAGGGGTGGAGAAATGTCTGTGAAGTTTTTTCATTCATCCAGGTCATGTTAGTCAAATGAGCCAAGTTGTAAGCAACTGGACTTCTTTTAGTAGCTAAAAGATATTTCACCTTTCATCCTAAAGGCTTCTTTAGTTCTTTAGTTCTTCAGTTCCTAACTTTTCTAACTAAAGAAGCCTTTTGGATGTAAGGTGAACCGTCTTTAAGCTGCTAAAAGACTTTGACTAAAGTCATTTGACTACAATGATAAGGAGTATGACAGAATGCCCTATGCAAATACACAGAACTCAGGAACCTTTGCAGCCTTCAGGCACCTTCCAGAGATCACTGCATTGGCAGTTTCAAAAGCTACTTAACTCAAGTTGGGTGCATTCCCAATATCTGACTTTACATTTAGTTATGGAGAACATATGCAAGGCTCCATCGAAATGTATTTATAACACAAAAACAATGCAGCAGGCAGAGGAGCATAGAGAGATTTCTCGAAAGCCTGTGGTGCCAAAGGATCAGCAGAAAGACAATAGTGGCAGTGCCAAGATGTGAAAAAGCACAGAAAAAGCCAATACTGAATATAATACCGAATACCAATACATAAAAACTTATTTAGTCTGCGGTTGGGATTTTCTGAGCAGATATCCGTATACAAACCCTCTGACTCAACACAAGCTCGTAACTGAATCAGCAATCTGAACATTAAGTGAAAATTATAGTCCAGCCTTGGCTGCACACCTACACTTATGTCTGCTGTCCTGTAGCCTTGCTGTTTGCTGTTTGTAATGGAGGGAAAAGAATAACTCTAAATGGACAACAGTGGACTTTGAGGTCATGGTCTGACTCACTGTAGGCTGCCTCAGAACTTGGACGGAGAATGAATGGGTGCGGCTCTCCAAAGTGTGAACAAATGTGTGAGTATGTGTCAGGGTGCGTCTCTTACAGTCCTTGCTTTTTCGGTGCCTTTTCGGTTTCTGATCCTTGGGCGTGCGTACGTGTTTGTGTGTGTGTGTGCACTTGCACGTGTGTGTGTGTGTGCACTTGCACGTGTGTGTGTGTGTGCACTTGCACGTGTGTGTGTGTGCACTTGTACGTGTGTGTGTGTGTGCACTTGTACGTGTGTGTGTGTGTGCACTTGTACGTGTGTGTGTGTGTGCACTTGTACGTGTGTGTGTGTGTGCACTTGTACGTGTGTGTGTGTGTGCACTTGCACGTGTGTGTGCACTTGCACGTGTGTGTGCACTTGCACGTGTGTGTGTGTGTGCACTTGTACGTGTGTGTGTGTGTGCACTTGTACGTGTGTGTGTGTGTGCACTTGTACGTGTGTGTGTGTGTGCACTTGTACGTGTGTGTGTGTGTGTGCACTTGTACGTGTGTGTGTGTGTGTGCACTTGTACGTGTGTGTGTGTGTGTGCACTTGTACGTGTGTGTGTGTGTGTGTGCACTTGTACGTGTGTGTGTGTGTGTGTGCACTTGTACGTGTGTGTGTGTGTGTGTGCACTTGTACGTGTGTGTGTGTGTGTGTGCACTTGTACGTGTGTGTGCACTTAAAGTGGCTGTACGTGTACGTGTACGTGTACATGTACGTGTGTGTGTGTGTGTGTGTGTGTGTGTGTGTGCACGTGTGTGTACATGAGTGTGTCAGGGTGTCTCTTACAGTTCTTGGTGCTTTTTTTGCTTCTGGTCTTTGGCGCGCTTGTCCTCCTCCTCCTGCAAGCGCTTGGCCACCAGCAGGTCCTGCTGCACCAGCCGACTACGGTTGATGTTGGACGCCAGATGGCTCTCAACTGGACAGGGTGGAGAGAGGGCAGAGGGAGGGAGAGGGGGAGAGAGAGAGAGAGAGAGAGAGAGAGGGAGAGAGAGAGAGAAAGAGAAAAAGAAAAACAGACGCAACATTAGAGGAAGTCATAAGACGTTGTACATTGCAAACTTTCAGCACATAGCCCAATCAACTGGGTAGCAGAGACCATGCAAACACAAGCAAGTCAACTTACACAGTCTTAGTTAGAAACATAGGCAGAGCCACCCATAAGGGGAAATAAACATGAAAGCTTTCTGGGGCCCAGTCACCAGGGGTGGGGGGTGGGGCAGGGTGCAGTGAATTGAAAACCACAGGGTTTTTTGGGGAGGAGGGGGCTCCTAATAATAGCATCTTTTCAGGGGCCCAGCCATCTCTCTGGACAGGCCTGGACACAGGACGTCACACGCTGTACATTTCAAACCTTTTCAGCCCAAAGCCCAATCAGCTGGTTGACGGAGAACTATGAATGCTACATTAACACTGCCAGTCATCAGGAGGATAAGGGTACTCCAAAAACACACATGGAACAAAACACAACAAAAACACTCTGTGAACACGTGGCCAATACCTCCCCTACACCTGGTCATGTAACAGTGAGGCATAGGCTACATCTTAGCGGTTTTTGATAGATCAGTTTTGTGCATGAGCAGGCAAACGAAGGGAAATCCATTAGCTTGATTCTGAAGGGCCAGAAATGAGCGGTGGGCTAGCTATAAATGAGGCTAGCTATACTATATGGGCTAGCGATTGGATGGGCACGAGAGCTGGGAGTCTGTGAATGACATAAGCTTAAGCTTAACCTTCCCAAGGCCACGCGTCCGCTGTGACACACAAAACGGTGTCAGTAAATCACCCCCGTTACTTAACCCCACACGCCCCCTCCCATAAAGAAGCCCATCTGTCAAAGCTCCAGCCTCCCGCACCCTCCACTCCGACTCCGACTCGAGACTGCACACCATCCCTATTAAATCACTACGGACCAATGGTGACGTCTGAGCTCCAGGAGCCAATGAGGTGCGAGATGGTTCTCCTGCACCCCCCCCCCCAAATCCACACACAGACACAGACACACACACACCGACTCGAGACTGCACACCATCCCTGTAAAATCACTACGGACCAATGGTGACGTCTGAGCTCCAGGAGCCAATGAGGAAGGAGATGGTTCTCCTGCCCCCCCACCCCCCCTGCAGGCACTGGGCCAGGAGGACACGTCAGCCTGTTCTGCTGGAGCACTCCTGGTGTCAGAGGATGGATGGACTCTCACACTCACACACACACACACACACACACACACTCAGTGGATTAAAACGGACCAAAGCAAACAATCACACATCGCTCCACAGTGATTGGTTAACTGCTCACGAGTCACCACGTCACCTGAGCTGGTGCAAGTGAGCACTAATTCCATGGAGCGCTGGATGGCCACGGTAGAAATTAAATTTAAAAAATGGAAACTTAATTTTTATAGTGGCTGATGAAATCAGGCCAGTCGCACCAATGGAGGCTCAGAATAGTGTCACATAATGTCACTTTGGCTCATTAGTGTAGCCACTGGTGGGCTGAAGTGGGCCTGTGCCCACCCACTTGTCGATCAGGCCCACCCAATCAGAAGGCTCTTTTTGTTTGATTGACTGTTTAAGCAATAACAGTAACCCACGACTCTCAGGCTAGGCCCACCTGATATTTTCTGGGCCCACGCATGTTTCGATTTCAGGGTACACCCCTGCCTTTGTCCTCCTTCTAATCAGAGTTTGAGTCAGTTCCTGAGTGTCACTCCACTGACCACAACTCTTGACTTGGCACAGGCGCCCTCAGCATCCGCTCTGAAACTCTAAATAACCTGCTCTTTCAGCTGGGACATCCACAGGGTAGCAGCTTGCTTGGGTGAGCACTGCCAGTCAAGGGGACTTTTCCAAGGGCCACATGATGTCTGATGTGTTGGTCACAAGCTGCACCTGCAGCAGGCATGAGCTTATCTGTGGGGGTGGGGGGTTCACATGCCTGCTGCACTTCCCTCTTCCGGCTCCCCCAGGGACTGAAATCTCAGCTGGTACATCTACAGCTAGAGATGCCTGCACACTGCACCAGGGATATCCATTACACACACACACACACAGCTAGGGAACATGACAATCTCGTCTCGCTGTGACGTCATCCCCATTAGACCTGAGTATACGCCTGGGACTGTGTTATGACTGGGGCAGCGTGGAGTACATGTAAACACACACTCAGACACACACAAAGACACACACACAGACACACACACAGACACACACACAGACACACACGTAATGACCAGGGTGGCGTGACTGCTGGGCAGGTCTGTGCAGTTCTGCATCTTTCTGCTCATGTAATCACAATTGTGAGAGCGCTGAACAAGTGGAGTTTCACTGGGTGGTGCAGCCTGTACCTGCTCTTTCAAATGAGAACAAATGGGTTTCTAGGCGGCAGGCCCGA
This sequence comes from Setipinna tenuifilis, assembly GCA_030347295.1. Lineage (NCBI taxonomy): Eukaryota > Metazoa > Chordata > Actinopteri > Clupeiformes > Engraulidae > Setipinna > Setipinna tenuifilis. Next base: position 29,387,081 of record CM059276.1, read on the forward strand.
GGAGGGTGTGTGTGTGTGTGTGTGTGTGTGTGTGTGTGTGAGAGAGAGAGAGATTTGGCACACATGTGTGAGTTCCAGGAATCTAGCATTAATCTGCCTGTCAAAACCATTCTGATAATGTGACGGCAACAGGGGCTGGTAGCATGAGAGAGGTTGCAGACATCAGATAAGACATTAGCAAACATGAGGACCACTGGCTGTGAAGGCTGTTACGCAGTCTTGCGATGAAGCCCGGAGCAAACACAATGAATAACAAGAGGACAGCATGAAAGGAACATTTACACACAACAACCACCTGTGTTTTAATATTAAGAGAAAGATATAAGAGAAACCTGGGGGATGAAAGCTAGTTAACAGTTGGTTAAAAAGTGTGAGAAGTCACGGTTGCAATCGGGGCAATGACGCACACTGACCCAGAATAGTTGTGAGAGAGTAGCCGTAGGCCTTAGACACCACTGAGAAACACAGCTCACACACACACAGACACACACACACACAGAGACACACACACACAGACACACAATAGCTGTGGAATCCTTTAGAGACCTCGTGAAAGCACACATCTGTCCGTGGGGCCTGCTTTTAGAATGAACATAAAACCCTACAGCCCCACAGCCCTTCCCATCCTCTGCTACTATATAACACACACACACACACACACACACACACACACACACACACACACACACACACACACACACACACACACACACACACATCTTCATTTTATCTACACCTTCATGCCTGGATACTTGGAGAAGGGGATCAAATAAAAACAACATAGTTGCCATCCTTGACTTGTCCTATGACTTCACAGACTATTGCCATCTTTGCAGGCGATGACGGTTCACAGAGAGCCTTTAGGGTTAGGGGCCGCCTGAGCAGGAACAACATGACGAATGTCAGAGAGCACTTCAGTGACACGCAAGCTGTTCACTGGGTCCTCCACGTGACCCACCGAAAACAAAACAAGACAGACTGCAAGGACAACCAGCACATCTGTGGCTGTGTGAGGGGTAGACCATGTCTGTTTCGCCCACTCTCACGTCCAGTGACCAGTCCCAGCGCCGTCAGTGACATAGCAACATGGTAACAGAGCTAACACAGTAACAGAGCTAACACGGTAACAGAGCCAACACGGTAACAGAGGTAACACGGTAACAGAGGTAACACGGTAACAGAGGTAACACAGTAACAGAGCTAACTCAGGGGATCCCCTACACGGTTAGAGAGTCTATGGGGTTGTTTGAAATGACTGACTGGCTGGCTGGCTGGCTTAGAGCAATGCATCCTGGACTTGAAATAGTGACGTTTTTTGGACGATCTCGTCTGAACCACCCATGTGGTACAGTGACTCGTGGACGAGATTGTCCGAAACGGTCACTATTTCAATTCCAGCATGCACTGCCTTACGCCAGCCACTCAGCCAGACAGTCATTTCAGACAAGCCCATTCAGTGTTGAAACCTGTGGCATTTACTGCAGATGTCAAGAGTATATATATACTGTACAGTGGCTGCTGTTTTGCTGCGGTTATTCCTTTACAAGTCTGTGTGTCTGGAAATGAAACTGAGCTCACCCCATCTTTAATAGCACAGTACGGCCAGCACTGATCGGGCTATGGGTGGCAAAGATCTTGTAACATCTTTTAATGCCCCTCTAAGTGTTTGAAATGCTCTGGCCAGTTGTTTCGGCTCTCATCCCGGAGTGGTGTTAATGCTTTAAGGAGAGCTGATCAGATTGGCATTATGCCCCAGAGGTTCTGGTCATCATTACAGTGAGGGAGATAGGATGGGGCAAACGAGCTAGGGCAAGTGAGGTAGGGCAAATGAGGTAGGGCATTTTCATGGCTGAATTAAAGCCTCTTTTGGGAGGACAAACGAGTCGACTGTTGAAGGCCTCCATATGTGGGCGCCTGCACAACACACACAGTCAGATTAGGAGGTGCAAATTAATCTCTTCCACACGAACGCACACACACACACACATGCATAAGTGCGCACACACACACACACACACACACACTCTTCCTCTCCCACAGTCAAACATTTTCCATTAGTAAAGGAAACTGCTTGAAACTGTATTCTGAGTGCCATTACACCATACACCGCCCTATTAGGAGACAGAGAAATGGAGGCCCATCACAGTCACAGTTACGTAAGAGAGGAGGTGAGGTGAGGGCCAAGCAGAGTGACCCTACTGGCCTCGTCCACGCTTGACAAGTGCATGTGGCGTTGGCCCCTATTGGCTGTCACTAGGTCACTCGTGTCCCCAAATCCTGCGCAGCGCTGCCAAGGGCAATCGCCTGCTGTTGTGCTTATTTTGGACAGGAGTGGACACCATTTTTAACACCTTTGCTCCTTCAAAATACTGCACCCAGTGTTCTCAGTGTGCATAATGAGGCATAGCTCCATATGCTGGATCGACACAGCACCCAAAGATCTGAAAAGCCTCACGTGAAAACGCACTGAAGTCACACTCCATTGACCATGTACAGCACACTTTCATTACCGTCTAAGATTAAGACAAAAAGAAAAGAGAAGTAACACATGCTCCAGTATGTTATTTCGACAGTCTAGATAGATGTGGGAAAGCTATAGAGAAACTGCAGGTATTTCCCTGAACGACCTACAGCATGTGAGCATAAATATAGCATGTAAATAAAGCACAGATGATGTGGTCACTTACTCTCCTGTTCCTGCAGGTTGTGAGCCAGGCAGTGGTCCTCCAGCACAGCAAAGTCCCGACACACTGTAGGGGAAGACAGACCACACATGGTGACGTGTTAGCTCATGACCTCCCAATCAGCAGGTGTAGCAGGTGTCTGATATCATCATGATCCCAATACTATGAATCACGTTTTGAACTCATCAATGTAGTGTACAGCTGGATTAACAAAAATGGATTGTTAATAATTGGCTTGCTGTATCCATATATCCATCATGTAGGCTACTGGTATTAATCGCTGATAACTGCATTTCAAAAGATGACATTGCTGTTACATGAAAGCCTTTAGAATATAAACTCATTAAATTACACCAAGATGATTTAATCCAAAGCGATTTATATAGAGGACAAGATCATTAACTCATTCACTCGTCTTGTGTAGATCAGGGGTTACGGTTGATTAGTAATTAGCCTGACTAGATTAACTCAGACTAAGTGCTAAACTTCCTGATAAGAGGGCGCCATGACTTCATTCCACATGCAAATCAAAGCCACAGGGCCCATCTAATACAAGGTTTCCTGAGTTAATGTAGTCAGGTTTGTCACTATCTATGTTGTTGTTATTGGAATATGTTTTACTGTATGTTCTTGTTCTTCTTAATCTATGTCCTTGGAACACCCCACTGATTACCACAACAGATGAGAACAACAACAACAATGATAATCTGCGTTTGTATAGCACTTATCATACAAGATGTATGTTGTGTATCATACAAGATGTATACAAGATGTAGCTCAATGTGTGTCACCGTTTGACCAAGCAACACAGGACACAGATACACATGGCAGATGTCACAACAGTGTGGAAGTGGCTATGCTAGGCTAGGCTAGCCTATGCTTCTTCACTCCAGCACTGGAGGAGCTGCACCAGGAGTGCCGGGTAGAGACAGCAGGCTCTGAGGCAGTGTGTAGGAGGGCATTGGCAGGAGGTGTGTTTACTGTGTAGACTCAAGGCCAAGTGCAGCGCAAGGACTGCACTACTTACGGTCAACAAATATTTGGACCATAGACACCCTATCTGGAGTGCCTGTTTAAAGACACTCGCTGGGTTTCAACAGGAGATTAAACTATATTGTATAAATGGATGGCAGATCTAAGAAAGTGTTTTACTCTTGTGGCTTAAGTGTGTGATATTTTCAGTAAAGAAAGCCTGCTGTTTGTTTGTGCTTGCTTTCTGGCATAGGCCATTTGCGTTGGTGGACTTGAAAACAATCATTCCTTCAGCCAGTGCTGCTGAGATCTAACTGAAATGAGCATGCACTGCGATTACAAACACGGCTAACTGCCTTGCTGTTTATTTGAGTTGCACAATACTTGATTTATAGGATTAGAAGTCGCCTTTGCAGCTTTAGCCTAAATAAGCATTCACCACTGGGACTTAACATGGCGGCACCAAAGCAAAGAATGCAAAGCTCAGAGCGCGCTAATCCTGGACGCTAGGGCCTACATGCAAACACCAGCCAAAACACAGGCGCATGGGGGCTGCATTCAAGGTCAGTTTAAACAGTCTGATTGCCATGACTATTATAATAATAATAATAATAATAATAAACAACTCTATTTGTATAGCCCAATGCATACAAGATGTAGCTCAAAGAGCTTCAACAGTTTGGCAGGAAAAACCCAAGACAGCATGTGTTGCAGCTTGGTGGCGGCGAGAAAGTTCATTTTGGCGCTGTTGACAGTTCCTGCTTGTGTCCATAGGGGCAACAGGGGTGAAGAAAAACTTCTTGCTCTGCATTTGGATTATTTAAGTATATTTATTATATTATCTTCCACGACAGGAGAGATCTGCGATTGAACGAAACTAAGAGAGCACACCTGTTTGGACACCAAAGTTATTTTATGCTACATCATGCATGGATACAAAGTAAATGGGAGCAAATCAATAATTTATTCTTATTACTATTATCACCATCATTGTTATTACTGAGTAATACATTTTACATTAAACAAATACTGCCAAATACCATGAAAACGGAAAGTTTGAAAAATACAGTGATTCGGAAATCTGTTCATACTGCCCAGCACTACCACATTCTCTACTCAGACATTAAGAGAGGAAGTCACTTGATTTCCTCTCCATCGTTCAGGCTTCAAACTGTGAAGTCTGGTGTCTGGGTGAGATGCTCACAGCATCCTGAGCTAGGCTCGTGACACACCAAAAATACCATGCTGGAGGAACAGAAACTTTGGCCAGCTGCTCTGTGGTGAGCTGGACGGCTAAAGACGGAACCTTCATCAATACCCTCGGGCAGGAAATGACATGCAGGCACACAGGTGGCACCTACAAGGCCCCAAGGTCACAAGAATCAGTCTGTACCCTGAATAGACACAACTTCAGCATTGGTCATACTGGACACAAACATAAACGTAGAAAGCCAGATAGAATTATCTTGGGACACTGCCTCTTTGACCAAAGTCAAAATATTTTAACACTTAAATATTTTAACACTCTAAGCTGACTGCCTCAACCGTGTTACACTCTATAGGCTTTCCTGAGAAGCACACCAAGTGGCCTAAGAACTTTGTTTGCTTTTTCCCCCCCTCATAAGACCAAGGCTGTATGCTGGTTTACACTAAAGAGCAGCCCCCTGATCACCAACAGAGACACACACCCCTAATCAGCTTACAGAGGACCAGTGGCTAAAGGGGCCCATCTTCAGTTAACACTGTTGTCAATGGCGGCGGCTTTGCTGGCAGAGCCGAGTTAGGAGATGACAGGCAAGAGGCCACAGACTACAAAACTTCATACAGTATGTCACACACTGAGCACTCTGTGTTCCTCACGAAGGGCTCACTCATCATGTCTTGCTGGCACACACACAAACAAACAAACAAACAGAGACACAGACACAGACACACTTACAAACAAACAAACATACACACAGACATATATACACACACACACACACAAATAAACAAACAACACACACAAACTCACACACTCACAAACGCACTACACACTCACAAACGCACACACAAACACCATCACAGGCCACAGAGTTCTCGGGGTGGGTTTGTTTGCTTAACACAGTGTGCGGGCTGTTTGTGAATGCAGCTTTCTGTTCCGCTGTAGCCGCCCACAGAGACATCTGTTTCCTTCGGCAGGGACACACGGGCCTCCGCGCAGCCAGCCTGTTTCAAAGGGTGCGGGCCGCTAGGCTAACCAGCAAAGCTAGCCGCCCGTCCGTGGACCAGCAGAAGGGGTCATCGGTCATCGAGTCAACCTCCCACCGGGACCCAGGGAGGCAGATCATCGTAATCCAAGATTAGGCTGCAGATATGTGATTAAATAAATCTATCCCCATGGGCGGCAGTTTACGGCAATACGCTGGCCATGATTACTATTTACAGTTTTGGAGCGCTAAGGAGGAGTGCCAATTATTTTGGCTGAGGCGTAACTCTCACAGGGCTGCCTTTCCCCCCAGTGCTGTTTAGTTAAGGCAGAAAAAGAAGACTTATGAATAAAATTAGGCAGTGAAAGTATAGAAGTATGTATGACAATAGACACCTTATCCATTGCCTTTCCATTCAGAAACCAGCTGGAAAGCTTTAAATGTTACCAATATGAGTCGTTAAACGTTACTAATATGAATCATTTTGGAGTCGTGTATTTCTAAACCAATCCCAGCACTCCCCTGGGCGACCAGCTCCTCCACTTACACGTTCCCAGTGGGAATCCCTGCAGGGAACACCTCTTTGTCCAGCCCTTCTGAAAGGGAATACCTCTCAGAGCGCCGTCAGTGCGGATCTGTGGTCAGCAGCATATCCATCTGCGGACAAATCAGGCCTACTGGCTGGCACACTTGGCACGGGCTCTTTAACTTTGAAAACAAATCCCAGTGTAGTCGCTCTTCGCCACTCTCCGCGCGGTGGAACTTTTAAAATCAATCCGATGCTATCGAGTGAAAGCCAGCACATTTGACTGAAAAGGCTTAAAAAAAATTGGTGTAACATTTCCCCTGGCAGGGAAAACTGCATGCCACTGCAAAAAGGCCAGTGACTTCCCACAACCATATCATGAAAAATTCAGCTCGCCGTGAATGCTTCAAATGTCCACAGAGAAAAGTGATCCATCAACTAAGCCAGCTGAAGGCATCAACCATTCACAAACCTCAGCAAACACTGTTTCAACTGAGACGATCCAATATAGGACGGGATGAATGAGGGACTGTCGCACAAGACTCACAGTCTTTGGGAGATGATTGGATTGGTGGGGAGGCCCAACAGATGCTAAGCACATTAGGCTGGTCGATGCATGCCTCCTGTGGTCAGCCTGGTAACCCAAAGATGTGGCCTGTGGCTTCTGACCACCCCATATGGCCACTTCTGTCATTGATGCCGACAATGTTGTATCCCTGTATAATGCTAAACCTTCACTTCCTACAATATGAAGAATATTCCTTTATACTCAAATAGTTTCAACCTACTACCGGACTTAACAGAAACAGCCATTTCCTGTTGAGCTAACACTACACCACATCACCTTTCACAGAAGAGGGAAAATGTAAAATGAGAGATGCAGCCTTTCAGAAACTTACTGTAACTGATCTGCGAAGTAAGATAAAAGTTTGAGACTACAAGATGGAAAAAACACCTCCTCTACCCTGGGTTAAGGAAAACACCTTGAGACAACTGCACCGAGATGTAAAGGTGAGCACATGAAGAGACATTTTTCTGATCCAGAATCATTCTGAGCACCTTGCTGGATCACGGGAGAGGCCTGGTTCTGCCGCAAACATACGCTGGCTGCAGACATGATCCTCTCCAACGTAAACCACATTTTATGGACTGATGGTAGCCTAGGCTAGTTATTATTGTTCATAAGACAGCCGTGTGCCATCGTCTCCAGTGACAAATAATATCGAAAGGGAAAACGGAAACCAGTTATTTAAATGTACAGTTGGTACCGGTACCCTATGCGTCTGTCCACCAGAGGTGTGACCAGAATGTCATGCATGGGTGGGCAGTGAGCTTATTTGGGGGGGCAGAAAAAAATACCTGCAAAATAGGTGGAAAACCACCACTACTACAACTAGGCCTAATAATAATAGCAATAATAATAGTAATAATAATAATAACAACAACATGCTCGTGTGTGATGGGTTAAATGCAGAGGTTGAACTTCGTTGTGTGCACCGTATGCTGTAACATGCCCTCTGATCACAATGACCAAGGGGACTGACTTTAATTATATTATTATTATCATCATCATCATCACAACAACCACAGATAGGCCTAATTTAAAAATATATTATTTTGCCTAATGCATTCCTCAGTAAGGTCAATGCAAGGCATGTAATAGTGAAGGAACTTGAGAATCTGTTAATCTTCTGCACAATGCTATATATATAATGACGTACAAGATAAGTATGGTATAGATCTCTAGGCTGTGAAGTGCAGGGCCAGCAGTGGGCTCCTTTTTCAGCCCTGGAGTTTCATGCCCAAACGCAGCCTACCTTTTGTGGGCATTACAGTTTTTTTTGCATTCTGGTTCATTTAAACAGGTTGTTAGATATATCTTAATGTTATCTAAAGAAATAGGATTTTTCAGGAACATGAGCCTTGTAAGTAAAATGATGGCAAATAGACAAATACACATTTATAATAAATTGTTATTTAGGATATCCTTTAAAAATAAACAAGTGTGCTCCACCAATGCAATTACGTTGCATTTGGTGTTTGTAGGCTAGGGTCTAATTAGGGCCCTGTCACTTTAAATTTCTCCTTGTGATCCTAACGTAAAAAAAAGTTATGTTCTAACTTTGTTTCTATGCAAACAAATGCTAGTGAAATCAAAGGACTAGTGCAGCTGTGCATTCATTTTATTGTTTTCTCTGGAATTAGTAAATATTGACTTTGAAAAGAATCTTTATTGGACTAGGCATGCAAGAGTTGTGTTTTGCAAGGTGCATTTTTGTTATGATTTCGGTGAGTAACGTTAGGCTGCTACAAAGCTGAGAAACAGACTTTGCTAAATTAGTTTGCCAACAGGGACCGTCTAGTTGTAAAATTTTGAAAATTGGGATGATAAACATGCAATTTTAACATAGTTTAAGAATAAAAGGAAAGGCCAACTCCATGACTCACGGGCCATGCACAAGTAGTTCGATGTTTGCATTAAAGATAGGATAGCCTGTGAACGTCTCTTCTGCCAAAGTGCACCACACACATCAGTAGCCAAAATGTGTCATTAAAATAGCCTATAGCTTATTAAACACTGTCATACTACACATAGACAAGAAAGAATACCGACGCTAAATAAAAATCTAAATCTGTCCATATAGCCTATGGTCAGGTCAGATTTTCTTGCGACTGCCCCCCCCCCCCCAAAAAAAAAAAAAACAATGCACGCGTGCTGTGCTGCAGGCTATGCTACTTTTGCTAGTTTTTCTATGAAGGGTCAATCTATATTTACAACACAACGATTAACCTGAACTTGAAGATGAATAATATGAGCATACGTGATACGTGAACTACACATGAACAATAAACACTAGTGAACAAATCTAGTGAACTTCAACAACACTGCCACACGCCTGCAAACACACGGGTACCACCGTACCACACTTAAAATGTCAGCTACACACATGGCGAACAACAAAGTAAATTCATGGACGCCTACAGAATTAAGTTGTAAGTTAACAGCAATCAAAAAGACTACAACCCCCCTGCCATATTCAACAGATTATTACTAGCTAAATAGGTTTACGCGCGCTGTCAAAAGTTTGTTTAGGTGGTGCTAGCTGTCAGACAGTGACTAACCTGTCATGCTATGAATTTGAGGCTAGTAGAAGTCACAATAAGTAGACGCTAAATCCTACGTCAAATGATTTCAGACGCAATGAAAATAATATTACTTGTGACTGTCTTGGTAACTAGTGCCACGGCAGGCATGTGATAAAGGAAACCCCCGTGTCCTACCTTTAGTTGATGCAGTTATGATCCATTTGTGCTCTTGCTAACCCATCCTGACATCTTTACTTAGTTTAATTTCACGATTGCAAGTGCACTTGTTTTTACATCAACAGTTCTTTTATTGTAGGCCAAGCAACTTGGTATATTCTGTATGCGAGCAACCCTCACTATTTGAGCAACTATAACTCGGAATTCACCCTGTTGTGCATGTCTAGGAGTAAGTAGCTGACTGGAGGTGACTGATGTATCAATTTTTCGTGAGTGGGGGAGGGGTAGCCAAGTGTTTGTATAAACTGTGCATTAAATCGCGTTCAGTTCTCTTACACAGACGTCTCTGTCTCTCTCAAATTCAATTTAAATTATTCGCATGACAGCATTTGTTGCATTGCCAAAGCATCTATAGCGGTAACAATAATAATAATGAAAAACAAAAAAAACTCTCTCCCCAAGACGCCTTGTGCGTACAGCCGCCACTGAGGGCTATAGCCTCGAATTCCCAGGTCTAACAACGCCCCTGGTCAGAGTTTTGCAAACACACGCGTAAGGTGGCAAATGCTAATACACAAGGTGGCAAATAAGCTAGTCTAGTAGGCTGCTCCCTGTCGAGCAGCGATGCTAATCTCAACAGCGGAGTCAGAAGTTTGCGCAGTGATAGGGGTGGACACAGAAGTGAAGTTTTGACGATTGTTTTGGCCCTTACGATTACGGGATGATAGCAAATAATAATTATAGCTATAAATAGATGTTTTGTTTTATGAATACAAGACATAAACAGAGATCATAAATAGTGGCGTTTTTTTCTGGCCAGTTTTCTTTGGATGGAAAGGGCATTTCTCAGGGGGGGCAGGGCTTGTCCCTGGGGGGGCAGTGCCCCCCCCAGCCCCCCCGTAGTCACGCCCCTGCTGTCCACATGACAATACGTCTAAAGGGTGGGATGTCCTGTTTTAGTAGCATCACATGGAAGACACCGGACTGAAATGTCTTCACGCCCCAAGACAAAGAAAACTTCACCCATTCCTTTAGTCTCTTCGGGCACTATTTTACATGTAAAAGCAGGTGAAACTATGCAAAGTGTTGCCATGGTTCGTGCTACTGATGCCTGAGCAGGTTTCGCCTGACACAACGTTCATTATGCGAGACATGTTAGGTAGTTCCCCTCATAACACTAACCTACGGATTCAACATGCAATGATGTCATTAAGCACCACGTTGAATCAAAAGAATGAAACCAATATTTAGCCAACACTGTTATGACCAAGAGCTCCCCGGTGCTTTTCTGGGATTTGAAAAAGGTCTAAAATAGTTGAAGGCATTGACCGATTCCCTGCGTTGTGATTATTCAATCTTTTGGGTTTCGCTCAGAATGAGCCCTTTCTTCCATGTCAAAACCCAAGACGCACATATTAGCCCCACCTAGCCAGCTGGCGTGCAAGCTAACGTTAATGCTAGCTACAAGGAGCCTGATTTAATATGATGAGCATTGTGATTTTCTAAAATCTGACACAGTGATTAGCAACGATTAATTAGTTATACCCCAAAACAGAATGAAACAACTGCAGGTAACGTTTGCCATCACGCGCTTTAAGTCAAAATATAGCTAGCGTTTAGTTGGGCAGCTTCACAAGAAAAATACATTATGTTCAAAGTTAAGCCTATATTACGTTGTTAATGCGTGCGTAAAACGTTGTAAATTCATTCTGATGGTGGTTATAGTGACCAATGTTCCAAGAAGATCATTAGGTATTTGAAAAAAAATCACTGAACAAGCATTTTGGCGACATCAGCTGCACTAACATTTGCGCAAATGTTTTTTCAGTCGATTTCAACCTACATAAGCCTACATAAATACTGCACAGCCGCATCCATTGATGCAGGAATTCGCGGCAAATAAGTGCCTGTTGTCACATTGGACACTACCTAAAGCAATTCACAAATCATATTAGGCGTCCCATCGAGAGGAAGTCTCCCTTGCAGGATGCGGGAATACAAACTTACCCTCTTTTACTCCTGGCAGTCTTTTCTGATCGATATCAAAATCAGCCATGTTGTCGGCGATATTTCAAACGTATCCGTCCAATTATGTTCCCACAACTTCCGCCAAGGTTACAGGAGACACGCTGGTTATTTATTTAGCCACTAAACCGATTGATGAGAGGTGAAAAACTGTCTCTCTGATTAGTTCGGTGACCAGAGTGCAAAGCTGACAGCCTGATGCACTTACACCGCCTCCTTCCCTCCCCAGCAGCTGTGTGTTTAGGCTATCAATTCACATGACGGCTGCGACTACGGGCAGGTTGGGGACAGGCCAGACTACGGATAGCAAGGTGGCTCAATCTTCTTGCTTATTTAACGCGTTATGAATAGCCTACACCTGGATTACTATGACTGCTCAAGACGTTTAAAGTGCCAAAGAGGCGCAGCAGACACAACAGCAAGCTCACCTATTTAAAGCCATTTGATGCTGTCACTGATGACACTGAAAAGTTTCAATATTTTAAATTGACATTTAAAAAAAAAAAGTTACATTGGTGTAGCCCAATATATTGCAAGAACAAAAAAACAATTAGACACATTTTTAAATTGTGGTCTTACCAAACACACACATGACAAACACACATGCCTACTGTGGAATTCCTATAGAAAAAGCAACTTGGCACCATTAAGTCTGTCAGTTTACTGATTTCTACACATCCCCAAGGTGCATCCTAACAATAGATTTTCAAACGTGAAATTGGCTGAGTGTATGAAACCATAGTCAATTTCAATACACAACTGACCAAGCGAGCGCCCACAGAGTACACAAAGAACAGACTTTCTTTGCTTTTCTGATTAGCTGTCAGTCAAAGCCATGAAGATTAATAGAAGAGTTCATCAAGTCTGAGCTATATAAAAGGGTAGGGGGTGATTCATAGCTCAATGATGTAATAATATAGGTAGCACATGGCTGAAGTATAGGGTAGTGGTGGCCTGGCGATAGAGTGATGGACCTGTCACCTTTGACAACTGCCAAGCGTTACACTGAAGTACCTGAGCGTGGGATACCGTCCTCATACACCGCTCCCTAGGCACTGTTGTCATGGCTGCCCTCTGCTCACATATGTGATGGGTGAAATGCAGAGATTGAATTTCGTTGTGTGTACTGTGTGTGATCACAATGACAAATGGGTGGCACTTTCATTAAAGAATACAACATAGTTTATGTTGTAGTACACTCTACTACTGTACATCCTACACTCCATTACAGTGAAGTGATTCTTATTTGTCATAATGACAACCTCTGCATTTAACCCCTCACATGTGAGGACAGCCTTTTTCAGGGTACCTCTCTCACAGGAGACGATGTAGGAGATTCATAGCCCATTGCTCCTCAATCATTCCCCCAATCTACCTGTTGGTGTGGGGAATTGAAGCTGTGACCCTTTGGCTGCAGGTCCAACTCCTTAACCGCTGGGTCCATGACTGCTTGCACGATGCACTATTATTACATTGCATTTGGCAGACGCTTTTATCCAAAGCGACTTACAAAAAGGAGGACATAAGTTGACAGAGGTGTAAAGGAACCTAGAGTAAGCAGGCAACCTTTATACATACAGGGCGGTGCAAGTTTCCCAGAGCAGGGACGCTACAGACACACATACTCCCCACATGGGGACAGAGAAAGAGAGAGTTGGTTTAGTGATTGTTAGTTTTGTTTTATACTCGATTACACCCTACACTCCATTATACTCTTCTACACCCTACCCTCCAGATATCTCTCCTGTACTGTCCTTGTCTCATCTCTCAAAACAAGAGTAAATCAAATGTCATGTTAAGACAAACTGAATGGCAGATATCTAATTTTGCTAAAACGGCCTGACCACAGCAGTAACACCACTGACTAAGGACGCATGGCCTTCAGTGACATGTCCTACTCTAGCCTTAGCATTTATACAAGGATATAAGGATACAAGGATACTTAATTGGTCACATACAGTCACTTTCGTGACGCATGTAGTGAAATGAATTGGCCTCTGCAAAAAGTGTGCTGAAGGTGGTGGGGGGAGGGGGTTCAGGTTGAATTTATAATACGAATGGCCTGAGGAAAGAAGTTTTTCCTTAGTCTTTCTGTCTTTGCTTTATGACAACGTAGTCTCCTTCCAGACTTAAGTTTCTTAAACAGTCCATTGCTTGGATGAGTATTGTCGTTGATAATTTTTCAGGCTCTGGACTTCATTCTCCTTGTGTAGATGTCCTTCAGTGCAGGGGGAGGTGTACGAATACACCCCGCAGCAGAATGCACTACTCTTTGTAAAGCACTACAGTCTACAGTCGCACACTGTGGAGCTTCCATACCATGTTGTGATGGACCCTGTTAATACACTCTCCACTGCTGAGGAGTAACACAGGTGGTGAATATGAAGGCTATGTCCTCAGTGCCTCAGGCTTCACCTTTAGCTAATTAAAAAAAAAATGGAGCATCATGCCAGTGACATTTTAACAGGACAGCTAGTAAAAGCGTCACCTGTGGCTGCACTTAGTTGAATTTACCACTCGACTGTGACAGATAGTGATCAGTCTCTGAGACAGGACTTTTACAGTATCTGTCAGGGAAGGTGTCAGCCCCTCTTGAGTAGCAATGACACAGCTTTACTATCTGCCAGCTATTGGCTGAGATGAATGAGTCCTTGACTCCGCCCCTTTCCTGTATTTGATTAAAATAAGGTACAGTTGAGGATGCTCCTACAGCAAAAGGTACCCCAGAGGTGAGGACTTTGGTGCTCTGTTAGGAGTCAAGTTGGTGTAATGGACAGGATCATCTCTTCTAACCTCTTGTTTGGTGTCCTGCTTATATTGGCGTTGCATGGAGTGGTTAGTGTACGAGCAAGAAGCCTTCTGGCCTCTGGTGAGTATCAGCACACCTTTGACTATATCAGAGTATCAAATAGGCGTTTTATAATTTATCTAACGAAATATTACATGTCTTTTAAAATCAATAGATCGATGCATCATGTTTATTTTACTGACCTAAAGCAAGCAAACATTGAGATTGAGATATAAGTCAAGCATCATAGAATGACCTGACAATTTCTCATGTCTTTTCTCATTTTCCAGAAAACAATATTTTACACTTCAAAGCTAATGCAGACATCCAAAGTGAAATTCTGGCACTACTGCTGAGGAAAAGGTTGGAGCCAATCAACAGAAGCGATCCTTTAGGTAAGCCAGCACACTGCTCTAATTGGACAATAATCACCTAGAATGCAAATGTTACAGCATTCCAACTGGTAACGTGTTCTATTAATCCAACAGATATTGAGCTTTCAGGCAAGGAGGAGGAGGACCTGGAAAAGGTGACTAACTTTCTCACAGCAAATTATTTAATGAGATATAAATTTCCTCTTCCCTTCTTCCTCTGATTCTACAAAGTGAAAATAGAGTTTTAACTGAATTGGCTGATTGCTTGTAGTTAATTGCTGTGTTTGGAAGATGTGTGGAATTTAAAATGAGCACTGCCTAGCCTACACATGATGTACAGTCCCCTGAGTTTCCTGATGCATTCTGGGCTTACAGAGGCTGATTTCCTCAGCGACCCACATGCTAGAGGGAGACATACAATAATAAACTGAGCGGACAGCTTGTCATGTTGGCAAGAGGTCTTTATATTTGTCTGCAGCAGGGTTTTAATTCAGTGATTTGTCACTTACAGCTGCAGAGGCAGATTATCGCTGGTGCCAATGGGAGGGAACACAGAAGAAGAGAAGAAGGTGAGTACTGAGTGTGTGTGGTTCACTTGACTGTGTCGGTGTTAAGACGATAAAAACATCATCTTGATTTCCTTTTCCTGTTTGCTTTCATGGAAATGTTGATATTCCAAAAATGATGCAATTAACCGCTTTTTACCTTTTTTTTTTCTTGTAGCCTGCTTCTGGAAATACTGTGTGTGAGCACCAATGTGGAAGACGGACGGACAGATTCCGTGAGATATGTGAGATGTGACTTCAGACAAAACTAAACGAGGGACAACAAACAACCTGCACAGGAGGCAGATGCATACACTATTTTTAATTGATTTTACCAAACCATGGAAAAACAGGATCTTCTGTCTCGAGAAAGTAGACAAGCATAATTATTTTGACTTACTGTAAGTCTCATTGCTGATATGCTGTTTTTTTACAGGTTTTTCTTAAGTTATCAATCCCATACTGTATGTGTAAGCATTTGTTAATGCTCCAATAAAACAATGTGAGAAGCATTTGAATGTTATTATGCTTGTTTCTGAACCATGATATAGCATTTATTTAAAGACATTTATAGTCCAAAACTTCTGAAATGAAAACCACTGAACCATTATAATAATTATGTTTAGAATTATATATATATATATATATATATTCTGTAAAGCCAAAAACACACACACATCTTGTGCTAAATCAGCTGAACATAAGCTGATGTCATGATGTTGTGAACTGTGGGTATTGTTGTTGATGTGAATGCTGTGTGGCTCTGTGAGAGAGGAAAGGAGGGGAGAGATGGTGTCAGGGATAGTACCAAAGATCTTACACTCTACGCTCTCCCTCCCTCAACACTCCCTGGTAATAGACCTACCAGTAGCGGTTTTAGGCACAGGCGAACAGGGCAGCCGCCCGGGGCACCATTTCGTGGGGGGCGCCACGAGCGATTGGGGAAATAAATAAATAAATAACCACTGAGGCCTACTGTTCCAGTGAAACATTTTCTAGATTTTCTTCATTTTCAGATTTTCTAGAATCTAAAATGCTGTATAGGCAATGGCTTGCACTAAACCAACACATTTTCATTTTTTACTTTTGAAAAAATTATCTTTTCATTTTTTGTAGAACGAGACTCAGACCATGTGTGTATTTTTTAGCTGTGTTTCAAAATTTAAAAACCTCTTACGATTTTAAATAAGGGAATCCTGCACTCTAGCCTCATAGTTAAATAGTTTTAACAGAATCAGATACATACAGTAGTTCAGATAATATTGTAATTTCTATGAAAATTAAAAAAGTCATTCGGACATTAAGGGGTTACAGATAAAGTCACAGTGCTGAATCTCCAATGGTATAATTCCCTGAACATTTTTAAAATGTCTCCCTCTGGTGGTTGGTCAAGCTAAACTGAAATCTGTGTGCACTGCTCAGGAAAACAACACAGAAGAGTCACCCAGAATGTAAACTACAGCATTAGAATGACATCATCAGTAATAATATGGATATTTTTCTATTTTTTTGTAACAAAGTAGCATATGGGAATAAACACAGAAAAAATTAACTCAAAAACCACATGATTTTTTAGAATGTATTTGTGAACTATTTCGTAGGAGTTACATTGGGTTTCTCTTACACAGCTTTTGCTCTGATGCGACTTTCTATGTAGTGTTAAGTTTCTATGTAGTGTTCTATGTACGCTAAGCATGGCTGTGGTTTTGGCATTGCGGGAACAGGCCGTTATCTCACATGAACAGAGCTGACAGGAGCACATGGGGTTATGAGAGTAAATTCTATTTAATAATAGAAACTTACAGTGCAGTGCATAGTTCAGCTCAGCTTCAAATAGATCATGTAATGTCCAAGAATGCTGTTGTACTGTCATCATAATATACATAAATACAGAAAACTACAGTGGTTGTAAAAGGCAGGTGAGCCAAGGCCCTACAACAGCATACTTAAGCATCCTGCATACTGCATACTTCTACTACATCTTCTACTCTAATGTACACACAGAACATGAACTGGTATAATTTTATTTTTTAATTTAATTTAATTTAATTTAATTTAATTTAATTTAATTTAATTTAATTTAATTTAATTTAATTTAATTAATTAATTAATTAATTTATTTATTTAGGGGGGGGGGGGGGGGGGGTCTGGTCCCCCTGTCTAACAGACAGTTAGTTGATGTCCATGACTTACAAGTCATGCCTGTCCATCAGGGAGGCTGCAGGCGTGCATGTGGTTAGTGTGCGGAAGTCTTTGAGCAGCAGATAAGTATGGGAGAGACACACCACACACCAAGCCTGTGAAGGCTCTTATACAAAAGTCCATGGCAGCTTCATAACCCAGTATTTGTTTCTGGACTACAATGCACAGTAGGTGAGTACAATGCTGCTGTAAGATGTGACATCTTTACAACTATATGCTGGTTATAGCTTTTGGAAATCATGGTTACAGTACAGCAATACTAAAGAGAATACTACATTTGTTCTACATTTATTTTAGGGCAAAAAAAGCATTAGTCCAGTTGTAAATGAATGAAATCTGTTGCAGAGAATGACATTGTGACGCTGTTTTCATATATAATGAATCACGATAATTGAAATTTCTTTTTGTTAGATGCCCTTCACAACGCATTCACTCTGTGTCATCACCTCCTCAGCTTGGCATCATGCGTGTTATAGTTGCAGTGCTGCTCACATTGGCGCACTCTGTGTCCCCCTGCCCCCCGAGCTGTGCGTGCAATGAGGAGGGGGCAGTACAATGCACTGGGCCAATAGCGGATATCCCCCAGCCTATGTCACTCCACACTTACCTGCTGGTACTAAAGCGAACCAATATGGCGGTACTGAGGAATGGCGTCCTTCAGCCCCTCACTCTGCTCCTTCGTCTGAGCATCAGTGGCAGCTTACTGGACACCATAGAGCCAGAGGCCTTCGATGTAGCGCCACAGCTCCTGTCTATCAAGCTGTCAGGTAACCGCCTCTCCAGCTTCCCCCCAGGTGTGTTCCAAAACCTGCCCAACCTCGAGCAGCTTCACCTGGACGGCAACCAGATCGCGGCCGTTCCACCGGAGCTCTTTAAAGGCCTCGGGAACCTGACTGAGCTAGACTTGGCCATGAACAACATCTTCCACCTGGCAAGCGATGCCTTCCAGAACCTGTACAGACTACGCTTCTTGAACCTGGGGAAGAACTTCCTCACACAGCTGCCCCCCGACCTGTTCCGTTCCCTCCCGTACCTGCAGTTACTGATGCTCTACAACAACAAGCTGAACTCCTTACACCCCGGGGCTTTCGACCAGCTCAGCAACCTCCTGGAGCTTAAGCTCCACAACAACAACATTAGCAGCATCCCTCCCCAGCTCTTCTGGCACCTGCCATACCTGCAGACACTCACCTTGTCTTCGAACCAGCTGCGGACCCTCCCAGAGGAGAGTCTGTACCATTTGCCTCACATGACGAAGCTAACGCTGTACAAGAACCCCTTTACGTCGCTTCCCGAGCGGCTGGTTGGCCACATGCCAAAGGTGAGGGAGCAGTTCCTGTATGACACCTTGCTGCCCACCGTGCCATGGAACCTATTTGCCAACATGACTGGGCTGCTCACCCTTAATTTGAATTTGAACCACCACCTGAGCGTCCTACCTGAGAACCTCTTCTGCTGCAATCCCAATCTCATAAAGCTGTCTTTGAGGTCCAATCAGCTGCGCAGCTTGCCTCCTCAACTGTTCAGCCATCTCCACAGCCTCAAAGTACTGCAGCTGAAAACGAACAGGCTTCTGTTTCTCCCGGACACTATCTTTCATGACCTACGAAATATCGAGGAGATTGAGTTGCAAGAAAACGAGCTACAGACTTTACCCGGCAATGTGTTTGCCACCTCAAGTTCAAATTTCAAAAGCGTTACACTCACTGACAATCCATGGAACTGTTCATGTAGTCTCATGCCTTTTGCAACATGGATCAGGAATAACTCCGATCTGGTCAAGGACGAAGAACAGGTGATATGTCAAGAGCCTCTTCACCTGCGCAATGTTACTCTGGCGTCCCTGACCTATCCTTTATGTGAACCGCCGACTACGACTGCAGTGGTGACTACGGTAACAGAACAAAAGACAGAGGCCAGCACAGTTACCACCACAGAATTCACTCAATGGCCAATGGCTGAGACTCAACCAGCAATTCCTGAGGCGGTGACAATGTTGTCACCGTATTTGACTACAGCTCCTGGAGCATCTTCAACTTCCACCCTGCCTGCCACGACAGAGCCAGTGACCCCCCCAGTGGATCATGCCTACACCACCCCGGAGCACCCTGACCTGTCCACATACAACATGGCCAGACCTGCGGAGGACTATCGAATGGTGGTAGTCCTTGAAAACGGGCGGGACATTGTCCACAACAACCGACACGGTGGATGGGTGTACCTGTGGACTGTCCCACCCAGTGGGGCCTACAGTGACTTCCTCATGACCCTCTATGTCGTCATGCTGGTGGTGGGCGTGGCTCTGCTCGTGGTGGGCGTGTACAAGTTCTACCGCCTGAGCCAGGTAATGCACTCTCTGGCGGCACTTAGTGGAGGTGGGGCTACAGCTGTCAGGGCAGGCAAGAGGAAAGAGTGGATGCTGTAATCACACTGGCTTTCTACACTTTTTTTTTTAAGATTTTGTGTTTGGGACTTTTCTTGAGCATTTGAGTGTCTGAAATAATTAATATAGTATTATCTATTTTGTTAGAGTGCGTCTTAACAATTAGAATAGCAATTAGATCACATTCAGCAACTCCTGTTAATTAATTTACAAAATGGCCTCACTAATGTGGTCAGAGGTGCATTAGGCATATGAATGTGTGCATGGTCAAACGTCTGTAGTGGTTCCATGGCTATGCTACTAACTCTGTTGTTTTCTCACCTTTATTCTGAGTTAGTGATTAGTTTATTTCACATTTATGATATGTCCTATAATGTTTTTACCTGAATATGTAGGCTATGTTTGCCTTAAGTCTGAAATTAATATTTGAATATCTTGTAGGTTTACTGCTTACTGATTGCATAATATGTCTTCCTATACTTGTATGTCCAAGAACAACCTGAATCACTTGATTGTTGTTTATTCACTAACAAATAAAAGACATAATAATTAAAAATGCTGAATGCGTTTGCATCTTACTAAAGATTAACTACAAAGTATTCTCTTGATTTATTGTAATTTTTTTGTGAATTCATAGAGTGCTTTAGTAATGTTCTGTCTGATGAGAGAGATACAGTTTACCCTAGAGATGTTCACTGGTGCCACCTGGTGGCCGGAGTCTGCTTTGCAACACAGTGACGACAAATTATGTAGCGTATTATCTTGCCAAATTATTCACAACTTGATGCAATGGTACTGTACCCGTAGATAAAACAGGAATATAAAAATGGAACCACAGAAATAGATTTATATACAGTCAGCATCCCCAACTCTGTTCATCTTTGAGAGGTCTCATGAGGATGGAATTTTGCGTGGGCACACTGACGAGTGTAAATTATGTTAAATCTGATAACGGCCAGCCCGCTCCAAAAAGTCAGTGAGCTCAGGGATAACAGTGACACTTCTTATTTGCTGTGACTGAAGTAATATGGACACAGCAGAAATCTGAGAAGTGTTTGCTTACTTATTTCCATGTCTGGGGCGGGTAAGTGGGACATCTTGTGCTGAGTTTGTTGATAGAACTACGAAACTGCCACACCTTCCACTCCTACCTGTGACTCAGGTGCATGGAGCAATAACTCGCCTGGATCTCACACACTCATCCCAAACAATAACACATTCCACACACGCCTGGCATGACACCCTGCATCTGGAACTCAAAGCATAGCAAAAATGACTCCTTTGGCATCTACAGTAACTAACTAACTTCTAACCTGTGAATGCCTAATAAGATTATAGATGCACAGATGTGAAGAATGGAAAGTGGGTCAGTGAGAGAGGCTTGTATCTAAACAAAGAGGTAACAGCAGTCTAAGCAATTATTGACCCACCTGAGTTCATTGGAAAGAGGAGTATTCTCTGTGAGGTACACAGAGTGTTCTCCAACAAGAAACTAATCAAGCAAAGAGTCGGATTTGCTCCAGGGAGATTTCAACACAGGACTGTTTACCTAAACATTGTGGTGTAGATTTTATACCCCACCTAAAACCCTCTTCTAGAAAGAACTGTTTAGATGTTGTTTGTGGGTACTGATAAAACTGTTGTGCCCAATGAAAGAATGCAATCTAGTATTAATACCAGTAATACTATATATACAATTTAATATTAATCTTATATCAATCTAATATCAACAATACTATTTACACAATCTGATATCAATGTAATATCAACAATACTATTTACACAATCTGATATCAGTCTGATATCAATAATACCATTTATAGTACCTTCAAAGGGTCCCCCGTTAACGCCAGACCCTTAGACTGTCTATTTCAAAATGTGGTTTACATGTCTTTTCATCACATGCTCTCATTATGTGTTGTTTTGTTTTACTCTGCTAAATAAACTAATGTTATTGTGTGGGATATTTGACATTGTGCAAATATCAGAAAGATACCAGGCCGTGAGTGAGACGTGAATCATGTCTCGTGAGTTTGGTTGTGACAGAGGGGTGCGATCGGCATCCATAAGCCTGCAGAAACATGCCTAAAACGTCACGGAGCTGCACCGCCATAGGAGAGTTAAATACTTCACAGGAGACATTTAGTGTCAAACCATTCAGTGCTGACAGGACGAACACACAACAGCTAGGGCCAAAATGCCTAAGCTATTGTTTTCAAAGATCAGGATCTATGAGTTTAACAGCCTCTTCTCCAGTGGAAGGAAGCCAAGAAAGTAAGAATGCCCTTTTGGGGGGACCAGTGTGATCGTTTGTGTACAACAAAGATTGTCTTTACACGTCAGTAATGGGGAAAGAGAGTTGGACAGATAAAACTGCATTTTGCTGTGAAATTGTAAGAATAGATCATGTTCTCCCTTCTAATGCAGGGAGGTAGAGAGAGAAAATGATCCTGGCATCCTTATCATGCACAGAGTGAACAGCATAAATGTGGATACTGATGTGTTTTTTAATTGTATGTGTATTTTTTTGCACAGCAAATTCTATAGTGTTAAATCAACTCTGAGAGAGTCAGTTTTAACACTATGCCAGTGTTTATTTTGTCCCAATCTTTTGAGTGTTTATTTAACACTCCCCCCTTACATATGTGACTCTTTTACAGTTAAATCAACTTTTTTTCAGTGTAATTTCAACTCTTAATTTTACTTACATTAACATTACATTTACTCTTAAATTAACACTTTTACTAAACACTGGGAAATTAACTCTGAGAGTTTTGCTGTCTAACAATAAACAATGAAATAATAAAATAAACATATATGGAATGGGGACATTTGGGGCACCCTTTGTTCACCACGGGTGATGCCGCCAGTATCACACCTGAGCTTTGTTGGGCCTCAGAAAACGTTCCACCCAGATCACTTCCCAGAGCTTTGATGTAGGATGACTTAAGTGTGGAAATGGACTGACCTTTCTTCACTCCTCACCTTGACAGGTTTGATCTTCTCCTGAGCAGAAAAGGGCAGAAAGACAATATTAGGTGCATCCTGGTGCGTAAAATTACAGAAACTCCACTGTGCAATGATTACAGGTGAGTCACAAAGAAGCCAACAGGAACAAGGCTGCTGTGTCCTCATGACATGTCAACGTCACTACTTACAAACTTCTCATATCCTGCTATTCATAAAGTGTCTTTAAATATGGCAGGTCACCCAAGGGTCAACGTGCTCAGAGAGATTCTCTGGGTGAGCTGCTGAAGGACAAATGTGAGTGTGACACTCTATGACAGCAAACACACGTCTGTTTGACTTTGACCTTATTTCGTTTTTATTTTGACAGGGATAGTATGCAAGGACATCAACCTTATGTACACTGTAAAACCGGATAAGTCAATACAACTCAAAACTTTTGATGTAACTGATTACTACATTAACTTTAATTAAAATGTATAGTTAATGCACTCAAAACTATTGATGTAATCAGTTACATCAAAAGTTTTGAGTTGTATTGACAATCCGGTTTTACAGTGTAGAGATGTTGTGTGCCAGGTTTAGCAGACTTTAGCAGGCTTAGCCTAGCCTTGTCCTAATAATGTGTGAAACCCCAGTCAGCATGTACACTCATCCTTTCTCTTACGACAGACTACCTGGCAGCCTTCAGGGAATTCCTGCAGTCGGAGTTCAGTGAGGAAAACCTGGAGTTCTGGCTGGCGTGCCGGGAATACCGAGAGGACACGGCGCCGGCCTCCCGCCTCCCCAGGGCCAAGGAGATCTACCAGGAGTTCCTCCATCCAGCAGCCGTGAAAGAGGTCAGGTCATCAAGGGCGACCGAGGTCACCCTTCACCTCGTGTAAACACGGAGGGCTGATGGTATCTGCCACAGATAGCAACTCTGTTTGACAGGAGGATGTGCTATTACTGTAAAGTGTGAGTTATACTGTGTGTGTGAGACAGAAATGACTTTAAATCTATGAGTTTGCAGCGGACGTGAGCACAGTAAGATAACGCTGCATGAAACATGTCGAATTGCACACACTTAACAGCTGCTCGATAATTACCTTCCTGGAACTTATCGCCATGTCACTAACAGACTTTGTCACGAATGTTTTTTAGTCGGTCACACAGACTTGCACATCTTGTTAGTTTGTGTAGTGAGTCCCCCCTCCTCCATCAATGACTTTTTTTAGTCATTGAGGGAGGAAGGGAGACTCACTACACAAACTCACTACTTAATTTGTATTTAACATATAACAAAAACATTTAATTACTTTGTGTCCAAACTGGCTAACAACAGCTATATCTGACATTTAATGCAGTCACAACACACCCAAGAATCAACATTGGATTTTGGAATTGTATTTGCTATTTTTAGGCTATAGATCTCAGGGTTTGTTAAGTTTTAAAAAAGAAAAAAGTTTTGCCCAGTTATAGCCCATAGGAGTCTTCTGCACCAGCATAAACTATACCCACCTTTGTTCTTTATTCTGTACACCTATACACCTGTGCTTTAACCCCTGGAAAATCCTGATAATTTGCGTTCACACTAGGATAAATTTCATCCGGATTTTGAAAAACCTGATAATCTGGATTTTGAAAAGTCTAGTGTGAACGGGGTCTTAGTGCCAACTGCCTGGGTCCAACAGCACCCCTGCTAGGACCAATCATGCCCCCGCTAGCCCCAATTAAAGCCCTGCTAGGCCCAGTTATACCCCCTGGACCTCCCAGCGTTGTTCTGCGAGGTGGTGGTCCATCTGAGCTGTTACACCTGTGCTTTAGTACCACCTGCCTAGGTCCCATAGCAGCCCTGTTAGGCCCAATTATACCACTGCTAGGCCCAATTATACCCCCGGGACCTCCCAGCGTTGTTCTGTCCATCTGAGCTGTTACACCTGTGCTTTAGTCCCAGCTGCTCCCAGGTCTGACAGTGCCCCCCCACTGCTGCCAGTCATGTTATGGGACATTGATTGATTGATTGTTTATTGACACACATCAGCTTCACCTTTACAGGAGTACTGTACTTCCTGTGGTCAAACAATTATATCATTTTTAACATACACTATGCCGTCTGACTCAAGGAGGTTTTTACACTATATACACTATGCAGTCTGACTCAAGGAGGTTTTTGTCTTCTGGACTGTGCCCACAGGTGAACATCGACCAGCGCACACGGGACAGGGTCAGAGGTCAGGTGACCTCGGCGTCGCCGCGGTGCTTCGAGGAGGCCGAGGCCCACGTGCTGAGGCTGATGGAGACGGACTCCTGGCCTCGCTTCCTGCGCTCCGGGGCCTGTGGGCGGCTCGGGGCCCAGCTACTCGTCTCACGGTCTCACCCTGCGAGCGCAGCCAGCAGTAGACGCCAGTAATAGGGCATTGGAAGGGAGGGCAGCTGCGCAGTGTATTCTGGGACACAAACAGTGCGTGTGAGGCCACAGCTGGTATTGTGAGGCCACGGAGTGAAATATGAAAAAACTACCTTTTTAACCACTGTATGCTTAACACAGCTTTATGTCCGAAAACAGCGAAGCAATCATCACTGCACCTCACCTTCCATCTTACTCAGCCGGCCCAGTCCTCCAGATGATGGAAGAGAAGATCGCTGATGAATCTTCGCCGCCATGATGCCAGTAATACCCACTCAGCCCGCAGTGCAGCGCGCGTCCAGGGGCTTCCAGACAGCAGCGAGCATGAGGAAGGAAGTGAGCGAGCAGCTGACACATGGCGGGAGACCTGAGGAAATGACTTGGCAGGACCGAAAGCGAAATGGCCGCCTGTTGTCGAATTGCACAGACTTAACAGCTGCTCGATAATTACCTTCCTGGAACTTATCGCCATGTCACTAACAGATTTTGTCACGAATATTTTTTAGTCGATCACACAGACTTGCACATCTTGAAATGGCCGCCTGCAGTGCGCAGGCTAAGGCCTTATCGCAGATCTGTAGATGGCTATAGATGGAACGTTGTTCCTTGACATTTACTTCGGCTTATCTAGCAGTCTCTACGAGCTACACCACTTTATGCTAGCTGCTCAGCTTTACGTCAAACACATCAAGGTGCAGAATACACACAGCACTTGGTGATAGACTTGGTGTGGATTTCCCTGTTGTGACTTCATTTCCCTTAGAGGTGCAGAATACACACAGCACTTGGTGATAGACTTGGTGTGGATTTCCCTGCTGTGACTTCATTTCCCTTAGAGGTGCAATCATGAATTATTTTTATCTCTCATTATTTTCTTAATTTTCTGATTTAAATCCTAATAAAATCCCAACTTTATTTCCAGCTATATACACATTAACACATTCACAAAGGTTTTTTTTATGATGTTTTTGTGACATTTTGTGAATTACATGTAAATGACATGATGATCATTCATGATTTGTATACATTTTGGTAAAAGAACTAATACTGATTAAATGAAATGTTGTCATTATTATCCTTATTTCTATTATTTATTTATTTTTCACTAAAAGGAGAAATATCCATGTCATAAACCTTTGATGCCTATTCACTAAACATGACTTCTTCGGTCAACTGAGGAGCCTTTAAAAGGGAGTCTTAAGGATCTAAAAATATACTTTAGACTGACCCAAAACCACCCTCAGATTTAATATCATCAGGGCACCAAGGCATGGATAATCTGCTAATGTGCCAACCTTGTTAGGAAAGCTGCTTCTTTCTCATGTGGCTTGTGAGACTTGTTGTTATGGTTCTACTTGATTACTCTAAAAATGTTGCTCTAAAACAGGACATTATGCGTTTATTGTGCTTACCATGGAATAAACAGCGTTTACAACGTGCCTTTTGAGATGACAGTTTGTGTTGTGTTTTCTCATCATGAGTGGCTCCCTGAATAGGGGTGACTAATACTACATGTCTGATGCCCATCTACTTTATCTCAGACATCAGAGGGTGTCCGGACCTGCCCTCCCCTCCCCTCCCCTCCCCTCCCCTCCCCTCTCATCCAGAAACTCATCATCAAAGGTGCCACTGCAGTCTTCTCCATGGTCACATTAACCTTAAACTTCCTGTTCCATCCCCACGACAGAGTGTGTGTACAGGGCCTCCTGACGGTGCTTCAGACTCCCTTTGCCCTGAGCAGAAGGCTGGTGGGCACTCTCAGTCTGATTCAGAGGCCGCTGATAGCTGAGAACGCTGAGGAACTGTGTGTGGTGTGGTGTTTTTTTTTTTTAGGTCCACGTCTAAAATGCCGTGGCACAAACGTCACAGTGCAGAGTCTGTGATGGAATCTACGTGACAGGATCCTGGCCTGGTGACGGAGGTCATCTTCCTCACGCACAGCGCACACACGGCACACGGCCCACGGCCCCCGGCGTCCGCCAACCACCAGCTGAGCTGTCAGCCGCACGCCGCCTGCCCGTGTTGTCTCTAAACCACTACCGTTGCCATGGCAACCCGAGGAGGAAATGAACAAGTCACAGTGTACAATTTCAGCTTGTCTGTCTCTCAACGAACAGAATTACTCAGGCTCCCTCATGCACAATAGGGGGGGTTGGGGGTGGAGGGGGGTTAGAGGGACAGGAAAGGAGAGAGAAAAAGACAGAGAGACAGAGAGAAAGAGAAAGAGAGAGGCAGAGAGAGAGAGGGACAGAGAGAGAGAGAGAAAGAGAGAGAGAGACAGAGAGAGAGAGGGAGAAAGAGACAGAGGGGGGGGGGGGCAGAGAGGGAGAGAGAGAGAGAGGGAGAGAGGGGGGTTGTGTAGGCAATGAGGGCAATGATGGGATTGGTTAGTGGTGTTTTTCTTCTTTCCATCCCCAGCTCTTGATGTTCCCCTGAAAATGTGAGCTGTCTATATGTGGAAGTAATGGGTGTCCATTGCTAATGGTTGAGTGGCTGTGGCCATCTTTGGGCAAGCTGGGAAAGAACAGGTTGGCCTCATCTCTGACATGGCATGACAGCCTGACGGGCAGGAGATTACTCCCCAGCCTCGTGTGAGGGGAACTCACTCTGCCATGCGACAGCAGGAGAACATGCAGTAACAGCACATGTGCCACACAAAAGCTACTGTATGCACATTACACATAAGCACCTACATTTTATGATATTCTCAAGTTAGTGTATGTTGATACACAGCCCTGAGTAAGAGCAGAGTGAAATATTGGTGAACAGTTTTTTTTTTTTTAACTTTCAAAAGCAATGCAAGCAATCGACCAGATTAAATATTTTAAAATGGCAGTTGCAAAACAGTTCTGTGTTTTCAGTTTTCTGTTTTGCTGTTTGAAGGTTTATGTCCAGTCCAAAATATGACAGCGAGAAAGAGCATCCCAAAACAATGTGAGCATTAACGTCAGACTGAGGCGTTCCTAAGTGGTTGCCGTCAGAAACAGACAAAGTGAGAAAGCAAGTGAGAGAGAGGGGAACTCACAGAGAGAGAGAGAGAGAGAGAGAGAGAGAGAGAGAGAGAGAGAGAGAGACAGAGAGACAGAGAGAGAGAGAGAGAGAGACAGAGAGACAGAGAGAGAGAGACTTCCTCTTTTCACTTTGCTGCAGCAGGCACTAGTAAGTGATGTGCACTAGTGGCTCCAACTGCTGTGAGGCAGCGGGTATAAAAGAGGAGCAGGAGGGCGGTCGGCAGACCTGTACATGAACAGCACACGCACACACACACACACACACACACCACACAGCATGACTTCAGGCAGGACCACGCGCTGCTGGATTTAAAAGCACAAGCTCTTCTCTCCTTAACATGCCAAGCTTAATCACAGAACCACTGACACCACTTTTTAACATGGAGCGAGACGACCGCAAGAGAAACAAGAACATGTGAGTGTTTTTCTTTAATGTATATCTGTATATATAATATATCCTCCTCTGTGTTGTTTATGTCATGTCACTGTGTAGTATGTTGACTAGGTCTTTGAACTGTCACCTTTTAATTCCGCTTATATATATTACCATCGAAGATCACAGACTCACTGCTGTAAATGGGGTGATTTGAAGGGCATAGACTTATTGGTGCATTCTGGGTGATTCTTTTTAGAGTTGGTGGGATGGAGTTAGTCAGTTAGTCCGCATGGAATCCCTGCGAATGTGTGTGTGAAGTACTGTAAATGTGTGTGTGAAATACAGTAAATGTTTCTTTGAGCCTGAGTATGACTCTCCATTCCATCCCAACAGCGGAAAGAACTTCATGTGCCGACTGCAGTGTATGTTCTCCCACCCGTCCACCCCTGAGACGTAAGTGGCCAAAGAAGCTTCTTCTTTGCTGTAGTTTTCCACCCGTGACATTATGTCACTCTGTCACTCTGCCACACAAGAGGATATGTGTATGTGTGTGGCTCTGGCCAGGATCTATCTTATGGTGGCATTAAAATTCATTCAAATAATGCCTCGTCAAATGTGCCCAGAGCACTCTTAACAAGGGCAGCCAGTCTCAAAGCAATTGGGCGACCTCAGAAGACACAAGGACGCAATGCAGTAAAAAAAAAATGAGACATGGTGCAAAAAAGCAAGACTCTTGATTTACTTTTAGACAGCCACATTCTCAGTGCTTTTAGAGCCCTGAGCTTAACACATAAATGTCATTTGGCCTTAAACTAATTATATCCTTGTAATCAAAGACACCCCCCTCTCTCTCTCTCTTCTCAACAGGAGGCTAACTTTAGAGGACACACAACAATGGTCCCAGTCTCTGGATCGACTGCTTGAGTCTAAATGTGAGTCTAACGTCTTATTGACGGCATCAGTATCATGACATGCTACTGCTGTGGCAGTGGCTAATTGTGTCAAGCCAAATTGTGTGTTTTCAATGAAAAGTTTCAAATGTCTGCAGTTACACCACTACAGTGTGCAGTTAACACAGCACTCAACACCAAACGTCTTTTTTAAAAAATTGCATTTAATTGGTTTTTAAAACAGATGGCCTTGCGACGTTCCGAACCTATCTGAAATCGGAGTTTAGCGACGAGAACATTGAATTCTGGCTCACGTGTGAGGACTACAAGAAAATCAAATCTTCCTTCAGGATGACCTCAAAAGCGAAGAAAATCTACGAGCAGTTTGTGAAAGCTGAGTCTCCCAAAGAGGTAAGCATGGCCAAGGAATGCTCCCACTGCATTCATGCCTCCATGACATACACTTCAAACTCAAGCTCATCAGTGCTAATGTGTGACTCGTGGTCACAGATGACACAAGATGGAGTATCCTCAGTGTGTTCATGTGTTTCTCTTTCTGTCATTCAGATAAATATCGATTACCAGACCAGAGAGCAGATTAAGAGGAATGTGAAGAACCCCACCGTAAACAGCTTTGACGAGGCGCAGAGGATAGTGTATGGACTGATGGAGAGAGACTCCTACCCCAGATTCCTGAGGTCGGACATGTACAGAACCTTACTGGAAAACCTTGCTGCTGACGTCAGTGTCACAAGCTAAGGAGGACCAACCCCTCTCTCGTCCTCTCTCGCCCTCTCATCCCCTGGCACAAAACAACAACAACAATACAAAAACAGAACTGGACACTGAACTGGGTTTCCCAAGAATGCCAGAGATTTTGCTGCTGACCGACACACAGAGAGAAATACCCTGAAAAACCACGGGCAGGTCCACAGCACTACCACCCTGATGGGCCACCCCTGACCTCCACACCTCCAGCACCACCTGTCACCGACTGCAGAGACAAGGGTGGGGACAGGGTGGTGGTGGTGGTGGTGGGGGGGGGGGGGGTGCTGGGCCAGAGAGCCCCAGGACCGGCTCCAGAGCTGACAGTGGACCTGGGATGGCTCCATCTTGGGAGTGGAGGACCAGCCAATCACCGAGGGCCGTCAGCCTCGACAGCGGAGGACCAGCCAATCGAGGGCCGTCAGCCCCGACAGCGAAGCGTGTCTGCAGGCTGGAGGCCTGGAGCACGCGGCCAAGATGTCCGTCCATCCGTCCGCCCCTGCTGAGGTGTTTCCTGCCGCGTCTGATAGTGACGAGGGCCATCGCTGCAGCCCATCCGGTGGTTGGCCACAGCACAGGCGGCTGTTGCAATCAGCTAATCAGAGAGGCCACAGCCACCAGCGCACAAACACACACACACACACACACACGCCTCCCACTAGCACTCTTCACCATTGCCCTCTGTCATTTTGTTTTTTTTTTAAAAATGCTTTTAAAACATTCATTTTTACAAACACTGTCACGGTTCTTTTCTCCTGTCGAGGTGCACTTTGACCTTACCGAGTGGCCCCACGTAGTTACAGTAGTTACGTGTGTCACTGATGTCAGAGTGTGTTTTGAGTCTTTGTGTTTTGGCTAACATGCACACACTTTACAGACAGGACACTAAAGTGTCATAATATTTAAAAAACTGAGGTGTGAATTGTTATTGAAGCAGTCCGACTGCCAAATGTGACGTGACTTGGCCGTGTTGATTTGGTGGTGAGATGTAGTGACACAATTCCACCTTGTACATGAATGTAGATCTATTTATTACCCACAGCCTCTGGCTGTGATGCTGACTTTTTGCTGTGTTTCTACGTATCAGATGTAATTATAAATAAAGTTTAATTTATTTTGAAACATGGAATGGAGTCATCAGTTACTGGCTATGGCGTATGGGGAAATCTTAGGGAATTTCATGGTCAGTTTTGTCACAAGAAATGTGATTAATTTCAAAGAGGCTTTCAAAAATTCCGTTGTGTTTTGAAAAGAGGAAATTGGCATTTGAGACATCTGTTTTGTCACATACTAAGCCCGTGTGAACTGGAGGAATGGAAAATCAAGTCACTTCTCTCTGCTCCTCCTACGAAAGACGGGGCATCCAAAACAGTTTTACTGCCCTTTACTACCATTACCACTCTCTGAATTAAAGTACGTTGTGTGTATTGGTTAATCTTCAATTATCCATAACCATTATCTTTAGTTTCTTCTGAAAGGAAGTTCTTTCAAAAGAAATGGTGAAGAGGGA
Source organism: Setipinna tenuifilis (assembly GCA_030347295.1). Lineage (NCBI taxonomy): Eukaryota > Metazoa > Chordata > Actinopteri > Clupeiformes > Engraulidae > Setipinna > Setipinna tenuifilis. The sequence continues at coordinate 29,418,941 of CM059276.1, forward strand.
TTTTCTGAAGTTTCTGTTCTGCAGTTTCAGTTCTTACAAATCATATACACACGCTTACTGGAAGTTGGGGGGAACATGTCTCCTTCCCATCGGTCTGGAACGATTAAAGTGGCGTAATACTAAACAATATGTGGTCACATGTTCCAGTTTTACTTTGGGTTCACTGAGAGGTCCACTCACTTGGAACAGGAGCACAGCTGATTTCATGGGATATGTCGCATCATCAAAACTACATCTGACAACTTAATAATAATAATAATAATAATAATAATAATAATAATAATAATAATAATAATAATAATAAACTGTATTTGTATATCACAATTCAATGCTTGATGCTTCAACAGTTTGGCAGGAAAAAACACAAGGCAGCATTTGTTGCGGCTTGGTAGCGCCGAGAAAGTTCATTCGGGCGCTGCTGACAGTTGCTGCTTGTGTCCATAGGACTTAAATTTTGGGCAGATTATGTAAAGAATGTCACACAACAGCATATTTATTTTGTTCTTGCATTAACATTCAGAACACACAAAAGGACATCATGTTTGAATCTACTGTACACATGTAAATCAGTGTCTCAGCAAGATGGCGTAAAAACTCCGGGAAGGTTTCTCGCTCATCGCCAGACAATAACAACCCCAAAGAATGAGCTGTGCCGACATTTGTTCCCTTTCGCTGAATCCAGAAGTCTATCCCTGTGTATCCCTGTCTCATTTAACGCCTGGGCCAGAAATCAAGCTGGCAGACGAGCCTGTGTACTCACTGTCCTGTGAGCTCACTGAGGAATCCCTGTGTAGGACAAAGCCTCATTGCTGGGAACCCCCCCACCCCCCTCCCCTCCCCCTCCCTCCTCCTCCCCCACCAAGTGCAGCATGTACACAGTTGCTGGACCAGAGTCGGAGTTCTCAGTGGAAACTTGGCCTGTGGTGAGCGGTTATCTGCTTCAGGACAGACGAGTGTTTACATAGCGCAAGCAGGACATAACAAAGCATGTGTCTATTAGGGGATACAGGGCTGTTTTTTAGCAGCGCAGGGAGGCCTCGCCGTTCACCACACTGCGTCACGGAGCTTGGCCAAGCCTGACGAGATAAAAACACAGAAAGGCTGACTGTACGCAGGGAAAGACATCTTTACAGCTTTGCGTAGGCAAACTGATGCAAAGGCACTGTACACACTGTAAAGGATGTTGGGCAAGGAATGACCCAACAAACAACGCAAGAGGCCTATCGATCTCGTACTCTTGGACACAGCTCTTGCTCAAGGTCAACCATAGGCCTCCACCTGGTTAGAAAACAAGAGTAAAAAATAAGGGTGTTAAAGGCTTGGCAATGTTTTTTTAATCACTTTTTTTAAAATGCATTTTACGCTAAGTAATGTCAAGGGGCCACTTGCAACATTGATCTATCACGATCAACAGTCACTCAACTTTGTACAGCAGAGTGTGGTGGTGAAAGCGGCGTGTCACAAGCTATGAACGCAATGCCGGAAGTGGCAACAAGAAGCCATTGTGTAAGCAGAGAAAAGCCAGCGCAGTTGAAGGCAACACATATGGGAAAATGCACAAGACACCATTCAGAGATCAGCAGAGGCATTACTGCAGATGACAGGTGACAGCTGATGCCCAAGACTGCTTCCTCATACCTTCTTTGAACAGAGTACCCATGATGTATAGAATGTGTATAAACACTGTAGAGATGCATAATATAAAAAATGATCTGCAATACTGTAAGTGAAATAATCATAAATATATTTTAATGTATCATACAATATATAATCATATATGGTTTAGAATTGGTTTATATATGGTAACAACATTGGTTTCGTCATTATGAAAATATTGTAATGTTAATTCCATTTATCTTAATGACCCTGTGTTTTAGCAGTGTCATAAAGGTAAGTATGAAAGTAGACTCAGTGTTTCGTGGTATACAATGACTGGATGTTATGAACGGCCTCCATTGCATTGCAATTGTATCTGTGAGGGAAACAAAAGTGCAAACTATGGTGACAGTCCCCTAACAGTTATGCTGTGTGAGCCGTGGGAACTGTTAAAAACGATTCACTGATCAGCAATACAGCAGACCTGCCATCAGTGGTAAGAAAAGGAGCACATTTCCTAGGTGATCCTATGCTGATATATGAGCCAAAACTCTCGTAAGAGAGAGACACAGCGAGAGTCTTTTTGCCTGAGGTGTTAGACCAGTGACCCAACATGTCCCACGCAGGCCCAGAACACTGGCGATAACTGTTGCAAAGAAGGTGATAAAGCAAAGGAACTTGTAACTGATGGCAATCTATGAAAATAAGCACGCACATTGCAGCAACAGAGACGCACATTCAAATGCTCGTTTGCATGCACACCACCATGCAAATGTGAATATTTTCCACTGCTAAACCTGTCGCGTCCCCTCCACACACCCACCAGGACGGACATCCATCCAGTGAGCTCCACGCCACTGACAAAGCTCAAAGACCTGATCTCGCCATCTGAAAACAAAAATAGATGCCACCACAAAAACACACAAAAATGAAAGAAGCCAAGTCTGCCTATCTTGCATGTCTGTCAGGACAACTCATAAATGCCAGTCAAGCGTTAGCCCTATTTCCATTTTTAGACACGCAGCAGTTCTAAAATAGCACAAAGTATGCATTTGAGGAACTGCAAACTGGTTTGATGACTGACAGCATTCCTGTTTGCTTATATGCACGGGATGGATGTTTCATCATGCCCCCAAGGTGTGTACCCATGGTGTGTAGTGTTTATCGAATGGGGGACATCAGATATTGACTCATATCGAGTTATGTTGACTTAAAACAGGCGTCTACCAGAGCATCCCTCATTTTTTGGGGGGGAAATGTGCTGCTGTTTAAAATGCACATTTAAGAGGGTCTGTTCTCATTAAAAAAATAGCACAAAGGGAAAGTTTGCAAATACTCTACTACTAAATAAAAGGCTGCCGTGTAGTCACAACACAAAGGTCATTCCTCTCTTGACTGAGTCTATTTACGCTCCATTATCTGACCAAGCCAAAGAGTTTACAAAATATTCTAATGCCTTCAGTACAATACACCCCCTCCCCCGTGTGTTTGTGTGTGTGTGTGTGTGTGTGTGTGTGTGTGTGTGTGTGTGTGTGCGCAAGAGGGAGAGAGCACTGTGTCTGTCTGTGTCTGTGTGTGTGAGTACACCAAGGCAAACATGTGCAAGTGTAGCCAATCGCTGGCCAGATCCGGCCTGCCCAACCCTGTTGACGTAGTAGCAGGCTGCTTAAATATGGCCGTGACAGCGAGGGAGATGAAAGCTGATTTCAGCAGCGCCTCAGCGGAGAGGGCAGTGCCTGAGTATCTGAGCCATGAAAGAGACTGCACGCACAATCAGCTTAAACACCTCCGATATGCAAATGGACAAAAAAGCAAAAAAGTAAGTCATTTGTTTTTATGACTTTTTTTTTGTTTTTAAGACTCTGGAGTGTGTTTTGTCTTTCATTTGTTTTATGCATTTTCCATCACAATGACTTACTAAATAATTACATACGCTATAACTGACACAAGTAACTGCATCACCTCTTTAGAAAATGTACAGCAATTAATATTTTTGTTACCATATTACCTCTTTAGAAAATCTACAGCAATGTATATCAAGTTGTGATAGTTGATCATTTAAATTGAACATAAATGATGTGTGCATAAAGTTTTAGACTCAGTCTTTGAATACTGTTAACCCCGATAGAACCAGAAGCTGGAGGACACAGTTAAGCCACTTACTGAAGAACTCAACTTCACAACGAAAACGATCTACCATGTAAGTCAAAAACATACTATTGAACTTTACGGAACGAGCTCAACTCCTTTCACATTCCCCAGCAGTGTAATGCGTTCTTAGCAGTGTGTGCGTGTGTGTGTGTGTGTGTATTAAAGTCCTGGCCTATGTCAATGTGAATGATGCAATTCATTACACATCTTATCTTATCACATGCAATTTTCCATTGCACAGGCCAACCGTGGACGATCTGGACCAGTGGGCGGAGTCCCTGGATAAATTATTGAGTAGCAGATGTAAGTGATACATTTTTTAAAACTATCTCTCTCCTTATCGTGTTTGCACGAGGTGTTTGCGCTGCAACTCCTGCATGACGAGGTGTTGTTCATCATTACTATGCACCTGGGTCAGGGCACAGCTTCTGTGGAATGCAACCTGAGAATATATTAACATCCCAAATGACCTTAATATACAATTGCTTCCTCCTCTGCATTGTAGATGGCAGGATTGCGTTTCATGTCTTCATGAAGTCGGAGTTCTGTGAGGAGAACCTGGAGTTCTGGACCGCCTGCGAAGACCTAGGACAGATTAAGTCTCCCAACAAGCTCCGCTCCAGGGCCAGGGGCATCTACGAGGAGTTTGTCAAGTGTGAATCACCAAAAGAGGTACGTTTCAACACCACAGTCGTTAAATCCGCCGCTCAGGAATTGGCATTGGCCTGGGGGCAGTTTGCAAACTCAATATGTTGCTGTTTTTCTGCTTAGGTAAACCTGGACTTCTTCACCAGAGACGCCATCGAACAGTCTCTGCACAACCCGACGCTCTCCTGCTTCACCTGTGCCCAGACCAAGGTGTACTGTCTGATGGAGAACAACTGCTACCCTCGCTTCCTGCTCTCCCCGCTCTACAGCGACCTTCGCACCGCAGCTCTGCAGAGGGAGAGACTCTCGTAGCCTGGTAGTCTCCCACCCTTTTAAGACCAGTGGGAGCACCTCAACGCACTCTCACAATGTTTGAGAGTGTTTGACAAGATGCCCTTAAAGACTTGTGTGCCAAAATGTGGGGTGTTGACTGTTGTTGCCATGTCAGGGAAAGAGCATTGTAGTTGTAGATAAATCCTGTCTGCTCTCTGCTGATCCATGGCACTGAAATACTGTGACCAATTGCCATTTATGTTTGTAAATAAGGCTGTAAAATATCTATATTTTTGTAAGATAATAACATTTATTTATATTTATTTCCTATGGGTGAAGGAATGATTAGGAGCATGTCTTGAGGTACTTGTGCAACATTTCAGTCTGATAAACTTGAATGTAATATCCTTTTGCCTTGTCATGAGAGACATATGCAATTTCCATTACACCACTTGGCCATGGTACTTGTGTTTACATAGACTCTTCCTTTTGGATCGAGATAAACGTTCAGCTTTACACTCACCAGGGTCAGTGGTATTGGCCCTGCCAGTACAAGGCCAGCAGGGAAAAGCTCCATGTTTGGTGTCGCCCTCACCACAGGACCCCCCCCCCCAAAATCTTAGCCCAGCCAGCTGGTCTGCTGGAGCACTCTGGGGGGGTGGAGAGAGCATTATGTTCTTACTGTATTTATGCCCTTTGTTTCTACCTGCAATAAAAATTACCATACTGTAAACAGAACTGTTTGCACTGGAGACTTATTTATCACGAGCAAACAAAGGGTTGGGACAAATTTGCATGTTGGAAGTCTTCCAGTTTCCACCCGCCACACTGAACGGAAGTCAAGTCATCCATGAGTTTAATGGCACAGGTGACATGGCCCAATCAGCTTCACTGCGGAAGAGCACTGCACTCAGATTATGCCACATTTGGCTCCCGTATATGACGGTGGTGTGGTGACAGTGGTCAAACGTTGGGGTAGGTCTACAGAGAACATTTCTGAAGTGTTACCAGAAATACAGCACTGATATAATCAGCACTACCAGCTATCAACCAGCCATACTTTGACTGAGATAATACATAAAAAAAGAAAGGAAATGCTGACGGAGTCTTCATTCAGAGCAGAAATAGGAACATAATATCAAACAAACAGCGGCCAAAAAACTGCAGCGGTGACGCCTGAGGGAGGCTGAGAACCCGCTTGCTTCTCGGCTGTTCCCTATTTTCGCCCGCTTCACACGCATGAGTTCATCCCCTGCGGCGACACTGAGCAGACGTCTTCTCTGTTTGACTATTTCTGTCCGCCAGCACACCCCACATCCACACTACTGATACACAACAGACGTGAGAACCAGAAAACGCAAAGAAAAACATCCCTTTAAATGTCCCTCTAAAAGTGACTGCATGAGATGCACTTGGGCTGCCTCAATCCCACTACCTACTGAAGGCTTGTGTTAGTCACCAAAGTGTTGTGAAATGGTGCAAATAGGTAAAGGCCTTTTTTAAGTAAGCTTTAGCAGCCACTTTAAAAAGTGCCCTCCCACGGTCTATCGCCCATCTGGTTGGATGTGTTTTTTTTACTGATGCCTGCGGTTTCCTTCTCATGCTGATGTGGCACTCCCCTGACTGGAAAAAGTGAGCACATGGCAATATCAGCTATGAAATCACGTTTGTTATCATGTCACACAGATGCTCTACAGTTAAAAATGAACTTAAGGAAACTAAGACTGACACTGACTGACACTGACATTTCCATATCTGTGTTTGTGATTGTCATCCCTTACCCTCCTCCTACAATGCCACAACAAAGTGCCCAGCGGTTTGGGTGGGAAGACACACTCCAAAAAAATAATGGGGCCAGTACCGATCCATTTGTGCCATAAAAGAACCTTCAATTTATTGGTCCATCAGTACCATAAAAGAACCTTCACTCTCCATGGAACCATTCAGAGACGGATAAAGAACCATTTAGGCACCTTTATTGTTTAGAGTGTGTGAAGGGCACGTCACATTGGAAATGGTTATTCAGAGCCTCAGCTCATAATGGGCTACATTATGTCATATTGGCGTCAAATGGTTCTTTAAATAACTCTTGCCTCGACGGTTCTTTGAAGCACTGAAAAGGTTCTTCTATGGCATCACTTTGAGTGTAGACAAACTGTAAACTGTAAACAAACAGCAGATGGAAAGTCACCTGATGCTGAATGTGATGTGCGCAGTAATGAAACAAAGAGGAGAGCATCCCATATGCAGACACAATACACCTTCCACGTACGTGATAAACGTGCCACAGCTCGACAGAAATGCCCGAATAGAAAGGCGGGATCTATAACAATGAGGATACTATCATGCAGAACACTGATTCATAGAACAGCCATTTGCCTTTGGTAAGCATGACCTAGCCTAAATGTGTTTTTACGTCATTATTTACAGCATTCAAGCATCGCGTACTTGGAAAATTAACTTATTAAAAAAAGAACAGAGATACACACATTATGCAAATGTATGTGCATCAACTGACGTAAAAAACTCATTTACCTTAAATTACTAAACTTTTTCTTTTTTGTTAAGTGTCTTATTTACCTTAGACATATTTTACTGTTATTCTTTTAAGCATTTACACTTACTTTTATGTTTTCACATATTCTTTGCTTTTTTACTTGTAAGCACACTGAAGTGCCTCTGTGTATGAAATGCACTATACAAATACACTTGCCTTGCCCAAGAGGTGTAGATGGATTTCATATGACTGTAACCACTTTCCTGTAATACTCGCTATGCAATTTAAAACAAAACTGGTCACAACTTCCAGCTCAGATATGTGTACGTGATCAGATTAAACTGAACCTGAGCAAGTCCTTCTAAAATAACCCTGTCAGACTGATGATCTGTATGACGACCAAAGCAGGTGTGAAGTGCAGTGTACGCGGGTGCGCCTGTGTGTGTGTGTGTGTGTGAGTGTGTTTGAGCGTGCGTGTGTATGCATGCAATCGTGGTCATGTTGGCCTGATGTGGGGTGTGTGTCTGACCACAAACGCGCGAGCTCACTCATCAACGTGCGTCACTTCCTGTCTCTCAACATCTGCAAAGAGGGAACCAGTCGCTCAGCTCTGTGTGTTTGTCTAGAAGTGTGTGTGTCTGTCTACATGTGTGTGTGTCTGTCTAGATGTGTGTGTGTGTCTGTCTACATGTGTGTGTCTGGCTGTCTACATGTGTGTGTTGGATTTGATGGGTAACCGAACTGTTTCAGTTTAGCAAAAAAAAAAAAAAGAAGAGCTAATCATTGCGAAACTGAAAGCAGACCCCTCAGAGACAGCAGTATTTAGATACCCAGGGTACCAAGGGAAAAAAACAATGCTAACAGACGGGAAAGTCAAAATGCAACTCTTTTACACTTAACAGTAAATGATGCTTTGTAATCAGGCCATTAAACACACATAGAGTTCATATGAAAATAATACAGGTTTATTAGTTTTTTTGCCCTTCATGCATACATTTGTGGTGGGTGAACACTACCATGAGACTGACCGTGGACACCGAGAGTGCTTGTCCTATGCCCTGTACTAGTGTTGGACTGGGGGGTGGGGGTGGGGATGATTGGGTCAGTGGGGGGGGGGGGGGACCCCACAGAAGGGAGAGTAACAACCGGCCGGGTTTTTGTTAACTCATTCATTCTTATACACACACACACACACATTCACATACAGACACAAACACACAAACACACACACACACACACACACAAACAGACACGACATGATGACGAGATCACTTTGCCTCTTGAATTTTCTTGGCACTTTGTTTTTCCTTTGCCTACGGGGGGGAAAAAGAACAAAAATAGATCAGAATAACTTGCACATGGCTAATGAGTTAACTACCAAACTCTTCCTGGATGCTCATCTGTGTGACGTTTTAGAGGCAAAGTCAGTAATATAGTGGGTATGCTGCCCTCTACTGGTACACATTTAAATCTCGCACCACACAGAAGCTTTGTGTACTGTAAGGTTAGACCGCTTGTATTGCTGACTGCCATACTCACTTTTTCCACCAGCGGGATGAGCTGCTGATACTCTGCCAGTGTCTTCAGTAGTTCCATGATGAAAGGCAAGTAGTTATGCTTCCTCCGGATGTTCTCAATCTGATGGAAACATTGTGGTGGCAAAGCAGTTAAACAGTTAAATACCATACATGCAGATTGTACAAACAATTGTACAATTCTGCTGACAGTTTGTTGGGAAAGCTGGAGAAGCTGCAATATTAATAGACAAAATGCAAGTAGTTGTGCTTCCTCCGCCTGATGGAAAGTATGATGGCTTTGTATTACATTGTAGTGACAAAACAGTTAAACAATACGTGTAGATTTCTTTTAACAAGTGTAAAATTCTGCTGATAGTTTGATGGGAGAACCGAAAAAAGCTGAACTATTAATTGACGAAATGCTTGCTACGTCCATCGAGAGAGAGCCCTACTTTGTATCGCTTGAGTTTCTGGTTCTCCTCCTCGATCAGGAGCTGGTACTTGGCGATCTCGGACTGGATGGAGCTGTACAAGTTGCTGGTCTGGTCAGTGTCCATAGGCTCTTCCTGCATGAGGAAAACACAGCCTTAATAGTCTGCAACCTCAGGAGCATGCAACCTCAAGAGCATGCAACCTCAAGAGTCTGCAACCTTCGCAGACTGCAACCTTCGCAGACTGCAACCTCAACAGCCTGCAACCTTCGCAGTCTGCAGTCCAATTATGAGGGAAGGGCGTTATATAGCAGAGCATAATATTATCCCCCAATTAAGTACGACTTCATGACACAACTGTAAATTCAATCTGCTGTCCAAGTTAACTGATGTATTGCAAAACCTTTTGAGCATACGCTAATTCGCACTTTTCAGTGAGGGTGATATCAAATGTTTTCTGTACTTCAAAAGTAAATTTAAAATATGGAAATGAATGTTGCATGAGCAAATGCTGCCAATGCTGGCAAATGTTAAGAAATTGATTTGTAACTGCAAACAGCATAACATAAACTTATGTTTGAACCACACTGGGCACATTTTAATTACTTTTTCAATGTGTGCCACTCAATGTCAGATTTTAAAAATGCAATTACATCATTCCCAGTCTCATTCACTACCAGGCACGTTAAAACAATACTGAGCCAAAAGTCAGTGCAGTCTATTTTTTCATAAGATTTTATTGCCTATACTTGCAACGCGCATTAGGACCACACACACGTCTTGTGACCAAATGTAAAAGAATAAAAAAAAAAAAAAAAAAAAATAACTGATCTGAGTTCTAGGACAGAGTTGCAGGAGTGGTGGTGATCTTACCTCTGTGAGCTGCGCCTGTAGTTCTGCGATCTTCCGTTCGTAGATCATCTTTCGATCCGACACGATGGCCATCAGGTTGAAGCGGATTTCCCCTTCGCTGTACCTGAGAGACAGGAAGATGGAGTAGTTAGCGGATTTCTCACTTCCTTCGCTGTCCCGGACGGAGAGGGAGGTGGAGGAACTAACTGACCCCCCAGCACAGCCGTCATGTCCTCAGGAGTGCAGGGAGGCACACTAAAGGAACGTGGTACCCTCCTGGTTCTCCTGTGTAAAGATGCAGCGGGGTTACATGCCTTGCTCAAGGGCATTCCTGCCCCATGGTGGAAATGGCCTTGAGCAAGGCATCTAACCCCACACTGCTCCAGGGACTGTAACTGAAACCCTGTAAATATCTGTGGGTCACTCTGGATAAGCCAGCCAAGTGTAATGTAAGAATAATAATAATAATATCATAATAATAACATTATTATTATTATTATTGTTATTATTAATAGTGGACTTACTGGTCATTGCATAAGAAAATAACACTTACTTCTGTATTCTTTTCTCAATGACGGGCCGCACTGCGTTGATCCAGTCATCCTGACTGCACACACCTACAGGGGAAAGAGTACAAATGTGAGTGCAGTGGTGGTGGCCAAGAATGTGTCTACAGCAACCTGCTAATGGAGCTCAGACAGGAAATAGGTCTTATTTAGCTCCATGTTACTCTTTCAACCAGACACAATCTGTGAATTGGATATTTGTAACCGCAGAGAATTTTACACATCGGCTTGTCAACATACCAAGGTCTATTGGTCCCTCTCGGAGGCCGTCCAGCTCGTACAGTCTGCCATTGACAGGAACATAGCTCACGAAATGAAAGGCGTCTTCATCTTTCGCAGATGACTTTGCATCGAATTCAAACATCTGTTGTCTGCAAGTCATTAAAAAAGCATAGCTCAACACGTCCGTTTGTTCGTTCGTTTGGTATAACACATTTATGAATGCGGTCTATTTTTAGTGCATAAACACTAGGGCATTGTGCAGTGAGAGTGTACGGGCTGTACCTGGCAAAGCCATTGTGGACTTGACGAATTACTTCAGAGTTGCTCAGAGCCAAGCCCTTCATCTGAAACACACGTAACCAACAGCTATGCAGTGATGACTCAACATAAAACCTCTTCTTCCCATTTCACAACTGATAACAAAAACTAAAGCTATTCAAATCTTACGTGACGTATATGGTCACTCATAATGCATGTGCACACAGTTATGCTTGCATGAATAAAAAGGCCTCCGGGGCAAAAACTTACAGCAGCATCAAAGCTTAAGGAGAACTCTTTGAACTCCGTCAAGGTGTCTCCGAGGAGCACGTCCTGATGCGTGCAGTTTAATAAGACGCTGACAATTGCTTGAGTTGCGCAGGCGTTGTTAATGACCTGGAAAAGCAAGCATACAGCAGCAGGGAGAAATACAATTAGTACACAACTGACCAAAACTGGTGGACCCAGTATCCATAGGCAAGCACTCAATTACAGAGACAAATAGAAATAGCCTAAATCTGGCTTAGTTTGTCAGTTTAACATGAACCTACAGTATTTCAAGGGACTAAACATTAGTCCCTTGACGGGGCATTGCGGGGCATTGCGTCATTCAGTCATTGCACCATTTCATCATTGTATTCAACTGCCCCGATGCCATTGGACTGCAAGAAATGTTGTCTTGTTGTGACCTTACCAAACTGTAAAGCACTTTGAGCTGCATCTTGTATGTATGAATTGTGATATACAAGTAAAGGTTATTATTATAATTATTATTATTATTATTATTATTATACAGTGCACTGCTGAATTTGTTTTAGCAGACCTAAAACAAAGAGCATTTCCTGAGCGAAAGCAGAGGTAGCCTAAATTTGGCTTAGTTTGTCTAAAACAGTTTAGATAAACTAACCCAGATGTAGGCGTAGTTTGTCTAAGACAGGTGTGGAACCTACACTATTTTTTATTTTTATCATATTAAAATATTATGTTATTATATTTATTTAGCAGACCTAAAACAAAGAGCGTTTCCTGAGCAAAAGGCACCTGTTTGGCAAAGAAGATGGAGTCCAGCCTGGAGTCCTGGACAATGGAGCCAGCGGGCTCCTCGCCTGGCTGCCACTTGAACAGGAAGATCAGCCCATGAACGGGTCTGCAAAGAAGAACAAACAGGGACACATGAACACACACACACACAAGCGCAGACTGCAATTATTTCAACAGGAGATATTTCATCACAAGGACAATAACACATGTGCTCCACCTTACGCAAACATTGCTCATGTTTGTCATAGTTCTTCAGTCTGTTGAAGACTATAATTAGACTCACGCTGGCAGGTTGTACACAACATTATCTAGGCTAGAAAGCTCTCAAGAAGACATACATGTACAGATTAGGACTTTAGTTTCAATCTTGTTTTCTAAAAACTGGGTAGATAACAGCCAGGTTTAACAGCCAAATGAGAAGCCTGCATCCAAAAAGATCCCATCAGGTCACTGTAATTGAAGTTGCATACTTATTCGCATCAAATTGTCATTTTGGCATAGCTATTATATTTCTCCACAATGATCAAAAAGCAACTCAAATACACGACCTTGTCTGAAAACAGTAAAGACCATATTATTGGTCACCATATAATTAAAAAGTGTGTGATGGATTAATGCTGGAATTAAATTTACTTCAGATTCTCGAAATTTTCTGGTTCCATACTCCATATCTCCTCCACCTGCGCCCCCTTGCAGCCTGCGTGATGGAGAACAGACACACATTACATACCTTCACGTTTCTTAAAACGCCGGATCATTATTTTGACAGGAAATTAAATATCTCTAAAATAACGTCAAGGGACCGCATAAGGTTAGCAGTTACCCTGGTAGCATCTGACATGATGACACAGAGATTTATGAGCGTTATCAAATACACATTTTTATATAATGAAATTACTGTGTTATGTTTAAACTTTAGTACACAAGGATGGATTTTGTTGCTGTTGATGAGTAGCAACAATTATCGGAGAATCACTAGTAAGTTTACCTGAATCATCATCTGACTAGCTGGTTTGCTAACATGCAATGGATTGGGTCACATCTGACCGATGTAAGCCATCTCGCTAGCCTAACATTATCGTTGGGATGTATAAAGCCAACTGACTTGGGACCAACAGCAAATATACAGACATGGAAGGGAAAACAATGCAAATAGGTTAACACGCTGCTGCAGGACAATGGGGATGGGTATATACGCAACATCTGCCAGTAACAGAATATCATGTTGACTGGCATCATCATGTGCATTCACAGAGGGAGCTAATATGCTAATCAAACCGTTAGCCATCCTAGCAGTTAGCCTAGGTTTTCCACTCCGACTCACCAAATCCTTTTATCAGTTCTGTGAAAACCCCTGGGTCACTTTCCATCAAACACCATTCTCCAGCGCTTCCGGCCATTTTAGAAATTAATTTAACCTCCCAATGTAACTGTTACACATACAAATTAACACTATATACAGCGTAACGTTGATTTCTCATAGAAAATTGGTTATCTACCAACCAGTCACGTATAACTACACACGCCGCATAATTCCCGGCAGCCTTTTCGGGGTGCACATGGACCAATCCGAAGGCTGTGTCAGAGATCTTTGACCAATTGACAGCTTCAGTAGGCAACAATGCAGTTAGGTGTCTAACATCTGTGTCCATGCCTTAACACCCAATACCCACTGCACTGTACCAGCTACTTATTTTAAAATAAATAACATTTTAAAAACAATCTCCCATCCTCCCCTCTGAAATAACCCTACTACTTAAAATAAATAAAATAATAAAAGTCCAGTCACACAAGGCACCTGTACAATCTCAGCTTTCTGGTATAATAGTTTTGCACACTACATCCAATAAATTGAATATATTTTCATCCAATTACCAGTCAGAATACATGTCTCAACACATTTATTGTACATCATATAAAATAACAACATCAATCTTCATGTTCATACTGGTACAAAGTCAGTTGTTGGCCACTAACACGCCTCATCCATGTAACTAAAAAATAACAACAATGCGGGAGATGGAAAAGTGATGCACAAGTCAACCTGTCAGAGACACATTTACTGAAATACAGCTGTACATTCCTGATTGATGAGGTAGACTATTGGCATGCATTACAGTGAAATAAATACATACATACACTATTAAAAAAAGAGAGCGAGAGACAGAGAGAGAGAATCCAAATCTAATAAATAATTGCTCTGGCTGGGGAAACATGTCACTGGAGATGGTGAATGATTTATTGTTATTGTGGAGACCAGGCTACCCGCTGCCAGAGCCAGAGCCAGATCCCTCTGTCGGACAGCAGGGGGCGCACTGCTCTATCAGAGGCCGCAGCTTGCCCTGCTGATGCAGCTCCCTGGTGTCCGAGCCCCCGCCAATGCACTGCCCGTTGATGAATACTCTGGGGACCTGAAGTGGCAGAAACGGAGACGGGTACGGTTATTCAGACAGCTCAGTACAACTTTTATCAGAGAGAGAGAGAGAGCGTGCAAGAGAGAGAGAGGGAAAGAGAGAAAGAAAGAGAGAGAGAGCAAGAAAGAGAGAAAGAGAGAGACACTGTTCCTTTCAACTTGGTAGGGTTATTATGCTACATGTTACACACCATTGTGAAAGACAGGACAACTTATCCAAGCCTCAGTGCAAGGGTATATGTACATACATTATAATGTACATATAATACTTTGGAAAAAAGGCACTGTAGAATAATATAAATGCAGTCGATTTACCATTATAATGGCAAATCGACTGCATTCATACAGTGCCTTTTCCCCCAAAGTGCTTTACATAAATACCTTCCATTCACCTATTCACTCACTGATGGCTGCACTCTGCCATGCAAAGTGCTACCCAGTTCATCGTGAGCAGTTTGGGGCTCAGTCTTGCTCAAGGATACTGCGGCCTAATCAGGAGGAGAGGGATTCTAACCAGCAACCAGCAACCCTCTGATTTCTGGCCAATTCCCCCACCGCCTGAGCCACTGTCGCCACATTAGAGGTGGGGAAAAATCGTCTACAGAGTGAAGTACTGGAATAATTTTTGTTGAGACAGCACATGACCTTCTTCAAGAGGTCTAGAGTCAAAATATATATATATATATATATAGCACCAAGATTGCAGCAGATAATCCCAGTGCATGATGCATAATTTATGGGAAAGATGTATAATACATGTATTGCAGAGCCAATAATTACTGCGTAAAAATAACCATAGTTAACCATATTTAAAATGTACCAACAAACAGTATTATTGTGCTTCAAATATCAAGATACTGAACTGCTGCTTCAGTGGTTACTCCCAACCCAGAGTATACATGTTGGTATGGAATAGCATCATTATCTAGTTTTTTTTAAATTGTTACTTCCAAATTCCTCCTACTTTCCTTCATACAGTGTCTAATTTAAACAAATGAAGGAACAATACAAGACTGTAAGATGTAAATATAAACAAAATACACAACACGATGAAGGCCTGTGTTAGGTTGAAAATTGCTCAAAGATAATAAATCATGCTGAAACAAAGACATTCTTTTGCTTGAGAAGTGCAATGCCATTTTGCATTTAAAGCCAGCAAACCATTACAAATGGGATGCACAACATGTGAATGTATGCAAACTAAAAACAAAAGGGAAAAGGATGGCTGAAGCTCAAACAAGGGGTAAAAAAGGTGGTCCCTTTAAAATAAAGTGACTGCTAAGGACCTGAAAGAAGGGCGGTGCGCCAACACAGGACACAGACAGTGTAAACAAGCCCAAAACTCAAACAGAGGGCAGTGGGTTAAGTGCTTCATTCAATTAGGAGTAAAATCCTCACCGTCTTTGCACCAGTCATTTGGGCTAGTGCCTCCTGGAGTTGCCTGCCTTCGCTGTGTTGGTCCAATTCGATGACTTTGTACGTGGCACCTATTTCATTGAACACATTCTTGGCCATCTTGCAGTATGGACACGATGTTTTGGAGAATATGACGACACAGTTACGAGACACCACATCCTGGGGGACAGGAAAATGCTATCAATGGCTGGTAAATGAGACTGTGTTCGCGTAAGTCTGATGTTGCCTGTGGGCCGAAGCTTACCTGCACAAACTGAGTACATGAGGTGCTTGACAGACCTCCCGATGTTGACGATGAGAAATTCCCCATCCTAGAGTGCACAAGACAGTGTCATTAGCAAGGGCACAATGTGCAACAACATCTACATCTACTGTTAGCAACATTCTGAAAAACAATTGCAACCTCATGATTATTATCCTCCGGTACGAATACATTCGCATTGGAACGGAGAGAGCTAATGTTACTAAGACCAAAAACGTAATTTTAGATTCCATTATAATCCTGTTGACAAATAACTGTTGACAGTCACGAAAGTATAAATGAAACTTTTAGAAGTTACAGAATGTATTAAGGTCTTCGTCATGTGTTTGAGATTTAGAAAAGCGTCAAGTTAACCGAATTAAACCCTGCCTCTTTGGTAGAATGTAGGTTAATACTTTTCTAAATATAGATCTTGCTCGTTATCTAATTTGAGACGTAACCCATAATTTATTTCTAGAGAACTTTAACTTAACTTGCCTTTATCAACATCAACCTAGACACAGCAAAACGACCACACTGCTAGTCTTGGCGTCTAGCTAATGTTGTAGCCAACTTGCCGGTGAATAAAAAAGCGTACCATGCATCATGTAAAGAAGTTATTCGAGAGATCAGTAAGAACGGAGACACACCTCGCTAACCACTAAATGAACAGAAGAATAACAAATGTGACCTTTGTCTAAGAATAACACCCCATGTGAGTTTGGCCAGGCATCCTTTCGCAAGCATTCTGCTGCTTAGATGTTGCTTGCCAACAGGCTGTTGCAAATGGCATGCGCCAACAAACGTTACTAAAAGGCTGTGCATACGTTACTAATCAGAGGAAAAAGGCACACGAGGTGGGTCGTATCTGAATGTTCAAAGTTCAAAGTCCGTCATGTGTGACATGTTCGTACCTTCAAGGGACTTATTTACCGGATGTGATATTAGTTGTTTACGTTTTGAAGGATAGAATTTGCTCTGTTTATCGCCACCTAGTGTTAAGGAAGACACTTTTATTACTTCTCTTATTTCTTCTTCATCATGTTTGCAATCAGGACAATCACTAATTTTATTACTGCTGTTCCACGAACAGTTATGTTCTCATGCTAAAATGTAAACAAATGAGACAAATAACAACCAATATTATAAATAAAACTCATGAACAAATGCAGTGCACAAAAATAATAACAAATGCATCCCCTCTACTTGTATACAAACATTTTCAAAATATTTGTCAGAATAAAGCAATTTTATATAGGTTGCAAAACAATAACATTAGTTTTTGTTAGCATTCCCATGTGAAGAGAAAAATCTTTTCTTTGGCGTTAGAGATTATCTGAAAATAGATGTTGTATAAATAAATCAGTTTGTTAGAAATGGTCAGTTATTGCTGTCTGTCTTTCTCCCTGTTTTACACGCAGAAACACAGACAGACAGACAGATGGACAGGCAGACAGACACACACACACACACACACATACACACGCACGCAAGGCACGCACGCAAGGCACGCACGCACAGACACACAAGTGAATCAACCATGTTCAATACCCACACTTACTTTAGTGAAATCCTGCAATGAAGACAAATTCGATCCGCCTTGGTTTACTCAATCAATTTGAAAGAGATCAAAGGCAGGCAGGAAATGTTGGCACAAAAAATGGATCCACCGGTTGTTAGTCGTCTATTCACAGCTGAGCTGTGGCCTTGCATGACTTCTCCGTGGGGATGGGAAGAGACTTTGAATTATTTAGTGGTTACATATTTTAAAGTTTAATGCACAGAAGTCATCCTCATTAATAATCCGAGTGCAGACTTTTGCACTTGTTTTGGCCTCTGTTGAGATTCTGCACGGTGGGCATTCGCCAGAGTGCATGATCATCCATTATCAGCTGAGCCCTCAATAAGCTAACTCTAAAATCCATAGCCCTTACAAGACAGATAAGAGGAGGCCAGGAGAATGCGATTTTTCATCCCACCTCCTCCTCACCACACCAGTCAAGCCAGCCTGTTCTCTTTTTTTTTAATCATTATAATTTCATTTTCTCATAATGCTCTTTTTTTCCGTCTGTCTTTCACAGACGACCCTGTGGTGTATGGGGTGCTCAGTTTCAAATATCAGAAGCGGCTATATATTTATATATATATTTATATATATATATATTCCTCTACACTGTTTATGAGAGTGTGTCTATTAATCTTCACCATAGCTGGTAATATTGGCGAGCTCAT
Source organism: Setipinna tenuifilis (assembly GCA_030347295.1). Classification (NCBI taxonomy): domain Eukaryota; kingdom Metazoa; phylum Chordata; class Actinopteri; order Clupeiformes; family Engraulidae; genus Setipinna; species Setipinna tenuifilis. The sequence goes on from CM059276.1 coordinate 29,437,295, forward strand.
TCAGGCCTTTGAGAATGTGATTCCCACCACCACCAGTCCCCATTCATCCCAGTCCACCCCCACCCGCACCCCCACCCACACCCACACCCCCACCCGTGCTTCAGTGCCGGCGAAGCCGACAGCTTTCGCCCACGCTCCAGCACGGAGCCCAGCGCAATAAGCCCTGTTGATTTAATATCTGTTTGCTGCATGCGCTTTACCGATGGCCATGTAATCAGCCAACACAGTGCCATGCTGGATGCGGCCATAAATCACCCTCCCCGGTGGACAATCATCACTAGCTGGAGAAGAGGCCGGCTCAGCAGCCGCTCTGATTGCACTCGCGGGCTTATTACACCTTCCTCTGGGCCACGAGAGGACAGCTCTGGGCCGCCTCTGCTCTGTCTCCTTGTGTTCCAGGCTCCGAGTATATGTCGCGGTGGATAAGAAGACTAAATGTTTCTTGGTAATAAATGGAGGAGCATAAATCTGCAAGCACACATAACAACAAAAAACAGGTCAGGGTCAAAGCTTGTGTGTGTGTGTGTGTGTGTGTGTGTGTGTGTGTGTGTGTGTGTGTGTGTGTGTGTGTGTGAGTGTGTGTGTATGTGTACCTGTGTGTATGTGTACCTGTGTGTCTGTGTGTGTGTGTGTGTGTGTGTGTGTGTCTGTGTTTGTGTGTATGTGTGTGTGTGTGTGTGTGTGTGTGTACCTGGGTGTGTGTGTGTGTGTGTGTGTAGGTGGGGAGGGGTTGGGCTAAAGAAAAAGTTTTGGGTGGTTAGTGATGGAACTGTTAGAATGCTCATTTATCTTCCCTCAGCCACCCACTCAGTAACTGTTTCTGTGTGACTGGGTGTGTGTGTGTGTGTGTGTGTGTGTGTGTGTGTGTGTGTGTGTGAGGTGGGGGGTGTTGGAGTGTGTGCAGCTTCTGGGAAGTGTCTCGTTATCAGCCCTGACATCTTTGTAAGGATGGCTACCGTGATGCTCCGGCAGAACATTCTCTTGAATGCTGTAGCGACAGTCGATATTTATTTCTTTATTTATTCATGAATTGCTGAGGGAAATTGGATGGCTTGTCATGACAACAATGTGATGGCTGTTTGCGGTAGGTAAGACATTATCTCACACACACACACACACACACACACACACACACACACACACACACACACACACACACACACATACACACACACACACAAACACACACACACACACACACACACACACACACACACACACACATACACAGACACACACACAGACACAGACACACACCCACACACACACACACACACACACACACACACACACACACACACACACACACACACACACACACAGACGTCACTATTTCTCCTGACAATCCATGCCAGTTCCTCCTCAGGCCATGGCCTCTTGTCTGCGTATGATCTGGGCACTGTAAGGGAGGTCACGCTTGGACAGTCGCTGCCGTTCGAGGTCTCAGCAGGGATTTCACACCGCCTTAGGCACAGTAATCCACAGCCGTTCATTTAAAGTGGCAAATAAACCCAATCCGCACAAGGCACCAGGAAAAGCATGATACCGCTAACAGATTGGGGCCAGTCGTTATTGGACCTGGCCAGGTGTTTCCTGTGAGGACCCGGATAAGGACAGCATGAAATGAAATGAAATTTTTGATGGCTGAAGATTCGGTGAATTCATTCATAGGTAGTGTTATCATTTTGTCAGAATATCTGAAATGTAGAAAAAACAGATGCACCGGAAAGTTCACTTGAGAAAGTAAGAAGAGAAGTGAAGTGAAAATGTGAATATTCTACTGTATGTAAACAGGTTAAAAATTGGTAATATTTGCCGTGTGCTCATTTATTGTATTGTGTGCAGTTTAATGACTAAGTCAGAAGATGGCAGGAGTGTTCCTTTACTAATGACTACAATACATTACATTGCCATGTTCCCATTATCACCATATCCTCATATTTTATTTACAGTTCACAGGAACATGTAGCAAGTACAAGCAACCACACACACACACACACACACACACACACACACACACACACACACACACACACACACACACACACACACATACACACCACACACACACACACACACACACACACACACACACACACACACACACACACACCTCCCACTTGTATCCCCTGTCTCATGCGATGAGTGCTTTAGGACATCTGGCAAAACACAGCACTGAGACAGGCCAGCAGACTGCCTCCTCCAATGGCCGTCTTCTCTCCTGGCAGTCCAGTGAATGCGTCCACTGTGGTATGTAGTGTAATTATTACTGTACCCTGCCACAGCACCACAGCACAACCTAGTGATAATGGGGGCGGGGTGGGGTTGCTTGCTGTCTTAGGGGAAAAGATAAATAAATACCTAAAAAGGAATTAGAAAATATCCCCCGTGTACGTGTTGTTGCTGTGGGCTGTCTGGGAGGTAGGCCAGGTGTGTGCGTGTGGCTGTGGGCTGTCTGTCAGCGAGGGCAGGTGTGTGTGTGTGTGTGTGTGTGTGTGTGGCTGTGGGCTGTGTGTCAGGGAGGCCAGGTGTGTGTGTGTGTGTGTGTGCGTGGCGCTGCTCTCCTCTCCTCTCCTCTCCTCTGCTCTTATCTGCTGCTCTGCATGGCCACGGAGAGGCGTGGAGGCTGGCGGCCATACTGGAGGTGCTGCCTAATCGGCCCCCTTCAGACCGCCGCGCTCCCCCCAACGGCAGCCCTGACACCCTTATCTCTGCCAAGATGGCCGCTGACCTTCCCTCCGCCCTGACCATTTATCAGCCAGCATAAGAATAAACTCCTCAGCTCAAATGCATTCGCTTTTCTTTTCTTTTTTCGCGACGGAAGTCTGTGCCCACACCCTGTGTATCCGTCGTTGGTGGCGTCGGGTATAACTGTCATGTTTCGCCAGCTGTGAAATGCCCTCTTGTGCCACTTCCTCTGGCTCCTCGGCTCCTGGGTTGAATATTTACGCTGGGGCTGAATGTTTAAGCCCGTTCAGCTGTGTGTCATCAGATTTCCCCCACAACAGGACTGATGAAACTAAATAAAACTTACAAGGCACTTGGCAGAAGGAAGAAGTACAGCTCACAACTGAAACTGAGGAAGCTTAGTTTAGCAAAAAAAAAACAAAAAAAACATTGGCCTAGGTAAACAACAGTAAGAGAGAAGATCATTTTTATTTTGTTGTTTTTCTCAAAATAAACTCTTTTTTTTGCACATGCCTTTATTCATAATATTTCATTGATAATATTATAAGTGCGATTATACAGTTAACACAATAATACCCACTGGTGAAACTCTGTGTTTCCCCCTTATCCATGGGGATTTCCACACAAACATGTAAAGCATGTGAGAGCTGGGTAGAGCTCGGTAAGACATAACAAGATGGACACTATTCTGTGCTATGTTTGGACATAACATCCATTACATTTGTCTCCTGTCTGCACCCTGATCTTCTTTAGCGGCTGCTGGAATGCACAGCTTTAACCAGTGTGATCACAAAACCGCTAAAACTATCAACCAAGATAATATATATTTTAGATCATGTGCTCTTTTGTTGTGAAGGATAAATTAAAGAAACCAACCTTATTATAGCACAAATTACTAGTTTAAATAATAACCAAATATGTGTGTGTTTATTTATCAAAATATAATTGATGATGGGCATGGGCAAGTAACACAAGTAAGTACGCTCTGTGTGCATACATTAACTCACATGTGTTTAGGTAAGGATTTTAATATTTCATTGACTTTACATGCACAACCAACAAAACAACTTTGCATGGCACATCAGGAGAATCTGAAATGTCGTTGTCACATGGCCACGGAGGACCCTCGTGGACACCGAGGCACAGAGTCACCTGGCTGTGAGTCAGTACAGGAACATCTATCTCTGTCTGCTGCTACTGTATGGAAACAAAGCTCCACAGTAGGGAGCTGATGCCTGTCAGTCTCGGTTAGACCCAGGCCGGCCAGAGGTACCTGTGTGGCCTGATTGCATCTGACTTGTTTTTATTATCAAACAGTAAGGCTGATCTTTGTGCAGTGTTAAGGGCACACAGGGCTACCTATTTGTACAACGTTGAGGAAAGACAACACTTTGAGAAATGAATGTTGGGTGAAGGCAACTGTAAAAAGCACAAAACATTATATTATATCATCTGTTTGCAATGCATGTGTTACATTATCATCAAATGTCCTGTCTGCAATGCATGTGTTATGTTATCAAACCCACTCATTTTATTATAAGCCCTACAGCATCAGCTCTGGCAGTCATATGGTCCTTGTGAAGTGGTTTTTCTTCTGCCAATGTGCCTGTGTGAACAGCCCATCTATCACCTTATCAGATGGGCTTATTCATGGCACCATGGAAAAGCGTTTCAGTGAGTTTATGAGTCTGTCAATGAGACAAGTCAGCCATGAGGTGTCAATACAGTGAGATACAGCATGTTTGCCTCTATTGCCTTGGAGCGTGGTTGATCCTCGAAACTGTCTTTGTCTTTAAATGTTTGCATAGCCCTTGCAAAATTCACATTTTTGAGTTTATGAGTCTGTCAATGAGACAAGTCAGCCATGAGGTGTCATTACAGTGAGCTACAGTTTGCCTCTATTGCTCTGAGCGTGGTTGTTCTTTGGAACTGTCTTTATCTTTAAATATTTCCATAGCCTTTGCAAAATTCAAAATTTTTCAGTTGTTTTTCCTGCTGTTGAATCAGTCAGGCCTTTGCAAAATTCAAATTTTTTCAGTTGTTTTTCTGCCGTTGAGTCAGTCAGGTCTTACAAATTTTTGCCTGGATGGTCACTGTTGTTGAGACCTCTCCTATTGCAAATCTTTGAGCCTATAGGCCAATTTAAACAGTTTTGCCTTCAACTAATATGCCACATTATACAATCACGAGACACTTGAATTACTGTGTTATTTTGCCAATTTGATGCTCATTCTCTCAGCGTATTCAGTTATTACGTGTATGCAGTGCTATGTGGGGTGCCTAGTTAACCGTCAAACCTGTACAAAATAAGGATTGCGAAAAATTAGGCAAGAAAATTAGTTAATGTTGAGGACAGCTATGTGATGACAGGTAATGTCGTATAGGATAGCTCATTTGCTCAAGAGATGTCCCAAGAAGCCTTCTTCTCAACTCCACGTTTCCTGTGAAGAACACAGCCTGGTGGAAGGCAAAGAAAACACCACATGCTTTGGGATTGCCAGCCAATCACAGCTCTTAATTGGCTCATCATCATCATCATGCTCATGGCAGACTTCCAGCGGAGCAATCAGCTATACGTTGATCATAACATCTGACAGCTGTGAAAGTTGCATCTTTCCAAACTTTCAAGTTCTTCCCTCCTGTCGCATAAAATTATTATAAAATGGGCAAATAACTTTACCTATTTCAGCTTTTAGTGTGTCGATGATTTTTCTGCTGACAAGTAATGTTTTGTTTTCATCAGTCTTCATTGTTAAGCCGAGCGGGTTCGGTGGATTCCCATCCCGTATGTTTTTACACTCTGACAACAACAACATTAACTGTATATCACAATAGTGACATTTCATTTCACTCTTCCCTAAGCAACTGATTCTGTCAACACACCGAGACAAATGTAATAATTATGACCACTGTTCAGACTTCACCATTCACCATTGAAACTGGGTGCGGTTGTAGCCTTCAGAGCTTAACAGAGAGACTTCTCTCTGTGAATAGAACAGAATGCCTTTTATTCTCACGATACACATGTACAATGGGGCTGAAAGCAACTCCTTCGCCAGTGCAGACACGTAAGAAGAATATTTACAACATATTATAAATAAATAGTAGAGCAAGACAAGATAAAGAATAAAAAGGGGGTAGGGCAGAATTAATAAATGGGGTCTATGTGGGAATAAAATTTATATAATCTATTAATTATGTATAATCGTCGGGGTTTAATGAATCAAGTTGTGTTTTGTGTAACTTGTGTGTTTAAACTGCATAGTCATGCCATGTATAACCATTGTGTCCTTCACTGTTTGGAACACTCTGTGGCTTTCATATGGCCTTGTTGAATTAAGGTTTGTGGGAACATCTGTGTTGTGTCTTGCGGTGTGCCTTGCTCTCTGTGAGATAAGTGTGTCTCCGGAGATGGGTGTGGAGGAGCCGGAGCAAAAGACGCCTCGTATACAACCATATACATCGAGTGGGGGTCAGGTTGGCCCTGGGTCAGGTCACCCTTAAGTGATAGCACAGATGTTTGTTGCAAATGATAGTTCCTGGTATTGTTGGGTGTTGAGATAGGTAAACACGTCAATTGATTAATGTGCCACGTGAAACGGTGCTGTATGGGTTTCTGAGGGTATAATAATGAATGCATTTTGTGTGTAAGTCAGACTACGCCTGTTTGCTACATGACGTGAGTCTCCGGTGCTGTAATAAAGCTCTCTGAGATTTCTTGATTGCCAGCCAACTCTGCCTGAGTTTATTTGATATCCAAACTTTGAACCACAGTCTATATGGAGAGGGATATTACACATTAATTATTGAGTTATTGCACATGGATTTAATATAGCACAGTAACGATTATCCTATGCTATGTGTAGCGGCCATTGGACAAAGACAGGAATGGTATTTCACAGCACACACATACAGATATTGCACAGTACTCCCATACTATTGAATTAAATATTGCACACTATCCCCATAGTGTTAAATTAAATATTGCACAGTATGTGGATGGAAGGATGCACGGGGATCGAGGGGTTAGACTGTGACGTCAGTACATGTGTGAGTTTACACGAGAAGCTGTGCCCCCCCCATATCCCCCCCCCCCCCCCCCCCCCCATATCTAATGCAGGATGTAAGGTTAGACTGTGACGTCAGTACATGTGTGAGTTTACACGAGAAGCTGTGTCCCTCCCATACCCCCCCCCCCCCCATATCTAATGCAGGATGTAAGGTTTGTGTCACTAGGTGCACTTCACTTGGTACTAGAACTCTCTGAAACAGGGGAGGTGTTTTTGAACAGTGACTGAAAAAAAAAAAGAAAAGAAAAGGAAAGGATAATTTTGTGGCTCAAGGAGGCACATTACCCTCATTATTTGTGTGTGTGTGTGTGTGTGTGTGGGGGGGGGTCACCACCTAATTATGTTCAAAACCTAAATAAAGTGTGTCACTGGCTGATGATTTGCTGATGTATTGTTGGGTACTTAACACTGCATTCCCTTTAACATTTTTTTGTACGCACACTAAATGTACGCACACTAAATGTACGCACACTAAATGTACGCAAACTAAATGCCATCCAAAGCAGGTGCAGTGTCTGACTCAATTGCACAGCACTGCTTGAGCTAGTTACATTTTAGAGTAACACTTTATTTTATTAAACATAATCAGTAAATACCAAGTACAGTTCCTTACAGTCTGAGTCTGAACAAAACACACAATGCCTTTTTGTTAGCCTGGACCCACCTATACTGCCTGTGACGCTACATTGAATTTCACGTTCAAGTCAGTCTGACCAACTTACCTATTGTCACTTACCTATTCTTCCTGGTCTGGAAAAATCTGGCACCAATGAAAAACGAATGCTGTGCATACGTGATCTGAATCAGTGGTCTGATGGATTGTAGTTCTGTCTGGTAGTACACAGAGACATTTAAAAGACGCCTGTTGATCCCACCTCTGAGAACTTCCTATCTATGTGAGGTTTGCCAGACCAACCTCCATCTACGAGCTTGGTGTGACAGCCAGGCTACCTTTTTGTTACATTGCTGTCAGAATCATAATAATTAAAAACAACAAATGTTTGGTAAGACTTTTTTTTACCCTACCTTTTCTAGTGTATCTACATATAACAACAAATAATATTATGTACTTACACTGCACATACCACTACCACTACACCAACAGTATGGTACAGTATACAGTATGTTACATATTGTTACACATTTTGTTACACTGTGCCTAATTGATGTAACAGGGAGAATAAAATAAAGGGTAACCAAATGTTTTAAAACAGATGTTGCTGATTTATGATATATGAATTGTGGTTGATCCTAATGTATCAGCTATGCTGCTGCAGCATGTTTGGCTAGTTATTGTTAATTATTAATGAGTATATCTCTACCTACACCAGCCTCACTATAAACACTAGTGAAATATTAGTTTATATTTTATAATTAACTCTACACAACATTTCAACATCCAGTTAGTAGTCCCGAGCAGACAATAGACCTAAAAAATTATGTAATATGTAAAATATGCTGTCACATGTTTAAATCGGCGACTGTATATCTAGTGAGTGGTTTAAATGACAGTCATTGATGGTGTAAAATAATAGTGTCCTCCGGCGTGAGTGCGTTTCTCTGTCTGTCTGTCTGTCTGTCTGACTGACTGCTGGTCAGTGCTGCACTCTCCCCTGACTGGCTCGTCATAACCACCACCCTCCACCATCGCACAGCTCCACATATCACTGAATGAGTGGTTACCAAGGAAACAAAACAGCACACTCAATCCTCGTGTGTGTGTGTGTGTGTGTTTTTGTGTGTTTCTTTGTGTCTGTGTGCATGCGTATGCATTGGTGTGTGTGTGTGTATGTGTGTGTGTGTACCTGTGTGTGTGTGTGTGTGTGTATGTGCATGCGTGTGTGTGTGTGTGTGTATGTGTATGTGTGTGTGTGTGTGTGTGTGTGTGTGTGTGTGTGTTTCTTGATCTCACAGTGGTGAGATTTAGTCCCCTGAGCACTGCTAAGCAAGTGTGTTTCCGTACTGTCAGAAGGATGTCAGAAGCGAAGTGTGTTTTCCCCACTGTCAGAGGAATGTCAGAAGGTGCTATTTCTCTGTCTCCGCATTGCTGGGTGGCATTTTGTGGACTGGGCCTCGTGGCTACTACCTCTTTGCTGGGAATTTGTCTACGAAAACCCATTCACAGGCCAAAAGACACGAAAAAATCAAAAATCAACAATTTTCTTTTCTAACCTTATCTTTTGTTTCTGTCTTCTCCTTCGTTGAGCATTTCAGCTGCATGCTTAGTTCAGAGTAGCCCAGTGTTGCCTGATAATTCCCATAATTCCCTTCAGACAGCTGCCCTCTGTGCTGCCTGACTGACGGCTGATGTTACTATGACGGCGGGCGCATTATTATGCACCGTGGGCATCATTACCACCCATAGTGAAATGTCTGCAGTAGACCTCGAAAAAAAAAAATTGTGATGCAATTTTCTGTGAGTCTCTGTGTGTGCTATGACAGCTGCATAATTCTCCAAATACTGCAAAATATGCATTTCTTCGCTGTGTTAAAACAGTTTGTGTGGGGAAAAAAACTTCCCACTTTAGCACAATGCTGCTAAAGTTAGCACACTGTTTTGCTTAAGAATAGATAGGCACCAAGCTTTATTAAAGAACACATTAATCAAACAGACTATTATCGCCAATCCCAGCATGCATCTGGGGTGGCCATCTTGAAATTTGGACCTGTAAGGAACAGTGTAAGTGACGTTATTTTGTAATGTTCCTGTATAACCGGTCATTGTTGTTGTAATCTTGCAGTAGCTGTCACAGTTTGGAGAAGTTCCTACAATGAACGTACACAACCTTCACAATTTCTGCACAAGATATTTATCATTCATTGATTCATGGCTAGATTTAATTTAGGGTATGATAAGGCATACAACACTCTCTAGTTTCCATATCTACAGTGCCAGTGGGACTGGTTTCAGGAGACTATGGATAAGGTCCTCTTGCCAAAAAACTATCCCAAGTACAGAGTCAAAATCTCCTTCATTATTTAGCTTGTTTGCAGCTTCTTTCCACATTGTTAATACAACTAGCTAACCTTAATTACTTTAACCTTAGTTACACTGCAAGTCCAAAATATATATGGTAAATAGTAGCACAAAATAACAGTCTTTTATAAAATGACATAGAATATGGTGGATAATACAAACAACTGTCCTAAAAAAATGTAATTGGGGAAAAAACACACAATACCAAAGAACTGCTGACTTTACGAGCCTTTTGTTCATTAGATGAGTCACTGCCTGTCAACCGATTACACATGACAAATGGTGTCATCAATACACATCATCCAACAGATGTCTATATCACGCCAGCATGACATATTTCAAATCCATTTTCCATTACACCATGTCCAGGTATGACCATACCAGAGCTTTGACCAAAGCCAGACGTTAAAGGACATCTTGTGCAATGGTTGTGCCAAATGCCCTACAGGTCAGCCGTGGGAGGTCATGTCAAAGAGCATCTATAGATTCATTAGATTCTTACAGATAGATTGTTTTCATTTCATTGTTTAGTTTCGTTGTCCTTGTTCAATTTTGTTCTACAGGCAACTGTTTAATGAAGTCTTGAAGTAATAATAATAATAATAATAATAATAATAATAATAATAATAATAATAATAAATAACTATTTGTAAAGCACAATTCATACAAGATGTAGCTCAAAGTGCTTCAACATTTTGGCAGGAAAACACAAGACAGATTTGTTGTACCTTGGTAGCGCTGGGAAAGAGAAAGTTCATTCGGGCGCTGTTGACAGTTCCTGCTAGTGTCCCTAGGGGCAACAGGGGTGAGGAAAAACTCCCTGTTTTCATTGTATTATTTGAGTCTAGGAAGAGACCTCAGCCAGAACTGCGGCCCCTACGGGAGCCCATCTGCCGGGGCTGGTAGAGACAAGCAAGTCTGTCATCGACTAGGAGGTCCGTGAATAAAACAGTAAAGTTGGGGAGGGCGTCTATCTGTCAAGGGGGGTGAGTCTTTCAGTAGAGCCTGTTTGCTGTGTCTGTGCCACATCTTCTGGTCAGGGTATTAAGGGGCACCTATAGAGTCTGTCTGTGTGTCTGTGCCACATACCCTGGTCAGGGTATTAAGGGGCACCTATAGATCCTGTCTGCTGTGTCTGCTGAGGCATCAGGAAGGACAGATCACTGCAGCCAGTCTCCACACACACACACACACACGCACACACACACACACACACACACACACACACACACACACACACACACTCACACACCCATATGAAGTGCACCTAGCACCACAAACCCTATATTCTGCATTACATGTAGGGAGCACAGTGCCTCGACTGCCCTTTATCAGGTAGCCATCCCCAAACTGCATTCTTTTTTACTACACTTTACTACCCCCCTCTCCATGCACAGTTTTAGACAAACAATCACCAATTTCACTGCATTTCTTACTCTACCCAGTATGCCTATGCATATGACATTACACCATCCCTGTATCCTTGTATCCTTGTATCCTTGTTTCCCTGTATCCTTGTATCGTTGCTTCTTGAAACGTATCATTTGTACAGTAATTAGCATTTGAAAACACACATTCCAAAGTTTTGGGGTTTGGGGGGTTGTGGGGGGGTGGGGGGGGGGCTCTGGTCAGGATGCTGGACCTAACGGTGAACCCCGCTGTCTGCGCGGAATGAAAGCTGAGCCGCCGAGAGAGAGAGACCCACTGATCTGCACGCCCACGGAGAGAGGGGGGGTGAGGTGGGGTGGGGTGGGGGGATTGGAGGAATGCAGGTCAACACAACATTTGTGGGGCTCCAAAACATCGCTATGCTGCACACACACACAGTAGAGCCATTGCAGGCGGGTGTGCAAGCCCAGGAAAGGAAAGGAGGAAATACTTGGGGTTGCGCAGTGCACACACAGCTGCAGCAACCCAGCTCTATGGTTTAAACCCTTGAAGAGAAAACACAGGGCCTGAAAGTGATACTGTTATTGCCTTGGATTTCATACCGTCAGCTGCATCATATGGAGCTGACTGACTCCGTATTGCTGCCTGTAACAGAAGATGGGCTCCTTGACAGTTCAAGCACGGGGCCAGGAGACAGGATATTGAAGCGTGGCTCAAAAGCAGGCTTTTTTTTTTTTTTTTCTAACCCTATCCGCTGGATGAAAGCAGGGCCCAGGTAGTAGCTAGGCGTGAAACAGAAGTGTGTCTGATCTGATCCACTTGTCCCAGTCCTCCTCGTGTCAGCAATAAGTTTCCTTTCCTGCGCAACACCGAAAAAGACAGCAGGGCCCGTGTTATTCCAGAGCCTATAACTTGTTTTTCATATATACTGCATGCGGGTGGCCAGTACTTTTTAAAATTGATCTCCTGCTGAGAAGCAAACCTGTTATCAATGATTCCTGGTTGGAAGTTCAATAGATAATGGCAGATATGTTATATAAGGCTTTATCCTTTACCATTGTTAGGTTAACCTGCACAAGGATATTTAAAGTAATAATAATAATAATAATAATAATAATAATAATAATTATAATTATAATTATAATTATAATTATAATTATAATTATAATTATAATAATAATAGCGCATATTCATATTAATGTTATTATTATTATTATTATACATTTTATTTGAAGCACCTTTCATGGTACCCAAGGACACTGTACAGTAGTAAATAGTAGCAATCACACACACACCAAACACCACCACCAAAATCATACACAAACAATAAGCAAGAGACAAGACAAACATCAATCAAAACTATATAATAATGTAATGTACTGACATAGGTCATGTGCTTGAATGTGATGAAACATGCACAGCATTTATTTGATTACTTATTTATTCATTCGCCTATTTATTTATTTGTTTACTTATGTATTTCTGTATGTATGAGGCACAGTCGGTGTCCTTTTATGTGCGTGTCGCCACCCTGGGCACGGCCTCCAGAGAGGGCTAATCTGCTTTACTAAAGGGAAGACAGATGGGGCTAATTATTTACCTGCTACCGCTAACCTTTATGCATGGCCGAATCACAGGGATGAAAACTGTCACCTTTTTTGTTGCATATCCTACCCTACCATTGCTGACCTTGTTTGGACAAAACGTTAGATTGTAGTACCCTGCCATATTTTTTCCCTACTATAGACATAAAGGCAGAAGTATAGACATATTTGACATGTTAGGCATGTGTGGCCAGGCACGTGCACTGGAGAAATGAATCATGTGGTGGGGAAAATCTGGGGTCATATTTACGTGACCTGTGAGGGCCACAAGTATGTGACTTGCTGAGGACACAGATGGAGGAATTCAAGAACTGAAACAAAACACAAACATGTAAAATGGAAAACAGCATGGCAGTATATCTAGCAGTATATTAAAATGTTTGTTATGCACTAATGTTGATAATAACCTAATTAAGGTACACTTTGGTGAATGTATGAGTTAGTGAGGGTTTGAAGTAAATATTTATGGTCGACTACAGCTACCATATGATGTAGATGAATATTTACCCAAGTGCTAAATGTAGTATATATATATATATATAAATGAATAAATATATAAATAAATAAATATACTTCATATATACATACAGTATATGAAGTCATCATGTCGAGGAAGGGAAAGTCCAGAGTTGGTCAGTGTATGCTTTCAGTGGTAGTGTAATTAATGCAGATCATATGTAAATCAATTAACTGAGGCTCAGCTAATGAATGAGCTGAATTATTAAACTGGCTTATCCTTCTGCTGCTGCCTTCTGTGCCACTGACCGTTGAAGACATTTTCATTTTACACATCCAAAACATTTCAATAGTACAGAGCATGGGAGAGGACATGTTTTTATGGTGAGATCTTGCAAAAACTTACCAATATATTTACCGTATATGTATACCAAACTTACCAATATATTACTGTATATGTATCTTCATCATGTCTTTTCCCAGGCTCCGTACAGTAGCAACATGAAGCACATTTCACTGTATTCTCACCCTTATGCAGTGTTTTCTCCTTGTGTTGTGTGTCAGAGAGCCCCTCTGAGCCATAAGCTGCTGCTTACACAGTAAGCTGTTTTCCATAAATGTTCATACTCTGACACATCCAGACTGACACTGGCTGGCTGTCTGCATAACACTGTAAGGATCCACTTTCTCAGATCAACGACGAAACTGAGTATGGACGAAGGTTTACGCATGTTCTGGACTTACAGGATAGAATAATGGTATATATATGCATTAGAATAGTGAACATTAGAGTAACAGAATATTTATCTGACTCCATGAAATAATAAGATTACCTCCAATAGCACCATACAGCATAAGAGCTAATAACACAGTAATGGCATGGCACACAATGAGATATATATGAATGGTAAATGGATGAACAGTTTATTAACCAGAGGCAAGTTAACAGTTACAATTAACACAGATTCACTGTAATGGCCAAATAAACCAGAGATATAAAGGAAATCAAACAAAGCGGCAATCAAGAGAAAGATCGAGAGAGAGAAAGAGAGAGAGAGGGAGAGAGATACACACAGCGTGTGGGAGTGTCATAGCAGAAAGACAGCTCAAAGAGGTTTTCACTAACTTTCCCTAAATACCCAACCTGATGCCAGTTGGTCAGTGATCAACTGGTGTTGGATGTCTTAAACGCACAATGAGGTGTTATCTTGGGGGCAGGGGTCTGGAGATTGCCCACTCTCCCACACTACCGGGAAACCTTAGGATGTGAGATCTTTATTAGAACTAGACTGCATTCCCGCAGAAAATGCAAAAAGTGTGCTTGCAAATATGCGTGCCAACATTCCGCCATTCATTTTCAATGGGCCAAAAAGTTGCAGAAAAACGACAATAACGGACGAACGACAAGAGGTACGGTATATCGAAATGTAGGCGGTCATTTCCAAACCGGGCCTGTGTAGCTCCAGCTGTTGGGAGGGTATACATAAGAACACAGTAGGTGGGTGACACCTAACTAAACACAAGACCATGGACCCGGGGGAGCTTCTCTGAGGAGGCACCCTTTATTGTGATAACGTAAATTCCTCTGTTGCGCTGATTCAGAATAGTCATCCTTGTAATAATAATAATAATAATAATAATACATCAGTTTTATATAGCGCTTTTCATAGTACTCAAAGACGCTTTACAAAGAGATTGATACACACATACATAAACATAAACACACACACCCACACACACACACACAAAATACGAAAATGAGAGGGTGATCAGTGGTGGTGGTGGTGGTGGGGGTGGTGGTCATGTGTCATATGCAGTCTCGAACAGGTGGGTCTTGAGGTGGCATTTGAAAATCCTTGAATCCGGGACCTTACAACACAGACTTGTGAAGTCGTATGTAATGTTCTGCAATAACCTGTGAGGCTGCAGGGGGAGAGGGGCAGAGAGCAGAGTCTGTTTTTATTGTCTGCACACACAGGCAGAGGGGTGGGGTGTGTGTGTGTGTGTGTGTGTGTGTGTGTGTGTACGTTTGAAGTCATTGTCACTCTCAGAGCTATCAGGGAGGCTTTATTCTAGAATCTAGAAGGTTCCGGAACATTCCAGCAGATGCGCACGCCTTGGTGTACAGTATTCTGGGCCGGCGCCGACACACACTTCCTGTGCAGCTGGCCCGAGGGCTCTCATATCCGCTGCAACAGAAGAACTGAGACTTGGGATGTGTGTGTGTGTGTGTGTGTGAGTGTGTGTGTGTGTGGAGGGTGGGGGGGTGTAAAAAGTCAGTGTGTGTGTGTTGTACAGTGTGTGTGTGTGTGTGTGTGTGTGTGGGGTGTAAAAAGTCAGATGTCTGCAGGCGGCCTTGAGTAAACTCCCTCCTCGCTCGGTGTGTGTGCAGACGTCAGCCCTTGACAAGGAGCAAGCCAGCAAAGCCGGCAGAGCCAGCTCCATACAGCAACAGTGCAGCGAGGGTCAGAACACAACACCCAGGGCAGAGTCCAGCCAGAGTCCAGCCAGAGTCAGGGCTGGCGTCCTGTGGAGCTGTGTAGGAGTGTGGAGGTGAAAGAGGGCTACAGCACGAACAACACTCCCTCTCTCTCCCTCTCTCTCTCTGTCTCTCTGTGGTGAAGAAATAAAACATGGAGAGCCGGGGGAATAGAGTCTAGTGCTCTGGTGAATGAAAGAAAGTTTCTCTGCACACACATACTGTGTAACAGATGACCTTACCCGACACACACACACACACACACACACACACACACTGTACAACACACACACACACACACACACACACACACACACACACACACACACACACACACACACACACACACACACACACACACTGTACAACACACAACCTTAACTTGATTCTAAAAAAATACCTGTTGGCGCAACTAGGCACCCACAAGTTTAACTTTTTGTTTGTCTTTCAAATCACAATCAGTCATTATGTCCTCACTGGAGACATGTGGCAGCAGCAGAGTAACGACATGGTGGATGATTAGTGAGAGAGACAGAGAGAGAGGGAGAGAGAGGGAGGGAGGAAGGGAGGGAGAGAGAGAGGGAGGGAGAGGGAGAGGGAGGAAGGGAGAGAGAGAGGGAGGGAGAGGGAGGGAGGGAGAGAGATAGAGGGAGGGAGAGGGAGGAAAGGAGAGAGAGAGGGAGGCAGAGAGAGGGAGAGAGAGGGAGGGAGAGAAGGAGAGAGAGAGAGAAGGAGAGAAAGAGGGAGGGGGGAGGGAGGGAGGGAGGAATGGAGGAAGAAAAATGCAGTATAAAATGTTCAGAAAGTATACTTTTTTATATGGACATGTAAGTTTCATAAGTCACCTTTGAACCATATAGTCAGCCGTGTGCTCAAATCAACTCCAAGGGCCCAAATGTGATCAGTATGCCACAGGAAACACAGCGCCGGCATCGCTGTTTTCATACGAAAACGCTTGAGCCACTTAAGTCTGTGTGAAAAATGTAATAAAAAATTCATACCATGCAGAGTTGATTGCATCAGTGAGTCTGTGGGGTGAAATATTTGCTTCGTCTAAAAACTGTGGAGTCACTGGGGCATTCCGGGGCTGCTGCTGCGTTCTGTTTTCACGGGTAACTGTGTTGTTTATGCTAACATAGTGGGAAGTGTGCGGTTGTGTTGCCATTTAGTAATTGCCACTGATTTAATTTCTGTGGAGCTTACTGGCTCCACACAATAGCAGTAACAAAGCTGCGCCACAATGAAAAATGATCAAGGCACACTGTTCTTCTTACACTGCACCTCCTTTCCGCTGGCCGAGCCTGTTTCTAGAGAAACAAACATGACTGAGGCGGCGTGCACTGTGAGCCTTTGTTAAAAAAATAAACAAATATGCAAATAAACAGTTCACCAAAACATTGCACGAATTTGCACATCTAAAAATAAAAAAATCTAACACGTGGTCTGCGAGAGAACTCACACGAACTAACATGTTTGATGTGACACACACATCCATCCACGGCGTGCAGAGAGGAAGGAGTGAGTAAATGGGCTGATTATTTTAAAAAGCCCTTTGACAGTTTATAATGTCAGTGTTGACTCAGACGCCCCCCCCCCCCCCCCCCCCCCCCCCCTCCCTCGTGCTGTCACAGTGATGGTAATGCGGGAGAATGAAAGCCCCTCTGTGTTTCCCCGTTCCTGGGTTTAAGGCACGATAACACTCTGTCCTTGTGCTAAGCGAACAAATAAGGGAAATGCTATTCAAAG
>CM059276.1:29457203-29487203 GCA_030347295.1 Setipinna tenuifilis
TGATTAGCTAAAAAATAAATGTAGGCTGGCCAGTTCCAAAACAAGTAAGTCTGCGCCATGCGGCAGGAAGACCAACAGTGTTATTGAATTCAGTGCAAAACACCAGACCGCTCGTCTGAACTAAAAATCGGTGAGATGGAAAAATACGAATAATTGTATTCCAGTGTTTTTATTAAATGACCTCCAGTATTACTGAACAGGGCCACCCATATGGCACAAGATATGGCACAAAATGCTTTCATGTACACAAGAAGAGACATATGAAGGTTAATGCACAGTTTATTAATACCATTTACTGTAATCTTAAATGCTGAATAATACCAAAGGTCAAGAACAAACAAATAAACTGAACTGTATGTAATAACAATTGAATAAACAGGTTGAATGAATATTTAAAAAAATCATGCAAATAACCAAATAAAACTGATAAACAATAAATGCATCAAGTGAGACAGAGAGAGAGAGGGGGGGGGGGGGGTGGAGAGACAAAGAGAGAGAAAAAAGACAGACATACAGACAGAAAGTGAGAGAGCGAGGGCGGGGGTGTGGGCTTTTTAGAACCAAGAAGAGAACAGAATAGAAGAATGAAACACATAAGCACTTTGAGGTAAGACATCCTGTGTGACTATGCCACCGACCAATAGGAACACGCGTTAGAGGAAGCAGCCTAGTGACTTGACTGCAGTTGACTAAAGTGGCGTCAGAGAGGCTGATCAGTATGCAGAAGTAACATGTTTCTTGTCACACAACTACAGACAACAAACACCTTCGGCTGGGATGCTAGCATAATTACACTGCTGTTAACACCACAGGGATCAATATTAATGACCAGACATGATTACGCAACACTGTAATACATGTGTACATCATTTGAAAACCACAGCGTGCTGGTATTCCTCTGTGATAATGGGAGAAGGGCCGACGCAGCCAGGTGTTACAGGGAGGCAGGACATGGCCATTTGTTACACCGCCACCAAGCCATGATGGCGCTCATGTGTGTGTGTGTGTGTGTGTGTGTGTGTGTGTGTGCAATGCAAACAAAGAATAAATGCAAAAAGGTGTTTTGTGATAAGCAGGTATAAGAGCAATTCTCTGTTGCCATGTGGAAGTCATGTCTGATACAGGAGGTATGGGTGGTGGAGGGGGGATATGCAGTGTTCAGGGTGAGGGCAGTGTTGTCCATGTGTGTGTGGAGTGAGAAAGAGAGAGAGAGGGAGAGAGAGAGATAAGAGAGAGAGAGTGACAGAAAAGAGAGTGAGAGAGAGAGAGAGATAAGAGAGAGAGAGAGTTACAGAAAAGCGAGACTTACAAAAAAGAGAGAGAGTGACAGAAAAGAGAGTGAGAGATAAGAGAGAGAGGAAGACAGGGAGAGAGAAAGAAAGAGAGAGAGAGAGAGAGAGAGAGATACAAATGTATTCTTGTTATGGTTCAGCATATGTCATGGAGATAGTCACATCCTGTTCAACAGAAACACAAGACGAGGTCCATAGGACAAATGTGGTACACCACATGACAGGGGTTAACGCGGAGATCTGACCTTTAGTGGCTCTGTGTGTGTGTGTGTGTGTGTGTGTGTCTGTCTGCGTGTGTGTGTGCATGTGTCTGTGTGTGTGTTTCTGCGTCTATGTGTGTGTGTGTGTGTCTGTGTCTGTGTGTGTATGCCTGTGTTTATATATTTGTGTACATAAACTGTCCATTGCCGTTCGATGAGTGAATGTTTGGACAATGGCTCTAGTTTGGGCTGAATGTTAGGCTGTCATGGCCCTGGAGGTGCGTAGGCACTGTGATGAAAAGTCCAGTCGCAGTTGGACTGTACTCTAACCTGCCCATTTATCTTCCCTGCAGCAACCCAGTAATAGCCAAGCCATGTCACGCTCCAGACATAATAATTCACATTTCAGTTTAAAAATAACACCATGCTGGTTTTGACAGCATGAGTGTTTTTACGAGTTAGTATTCTCGGATAGATAAGTGTAGAAGTACATGTATATATTTATAAAGCTGCTGCTTTTTAAAAGCCTCAGTTTTTTCGGTCCGCAGTTGTATAAAATCCCCAAGTGTATGTGTCTTGTTTTGAGCACTTGCTGGGTATAAAATATATGTATAAACTACCATTTAATCATTCTGCTTTGCCATGTTTGCAGTGTTGCTACGATTAGTCATGTGATTAATTACTGCGTGATTAGTCTATAATTACATCTGCTGTTTGAAAGCTTTATTTGCCCAGACAGCCTCTTCTTGTTTTCATCATTTTCACTCTGCTACTTCCTCTGCTCTTACATTAGTTACTATACGAACCCCAGAGCTCGCATGCACCCCATTACTGTAGAGCAACATGAACCCCATTACTTTACAGCTAGCATGCATCACAGCTAGCATGCACCCCATTATGTTAACGCTAGCATGCACCCCATTAATTTAGAGCTAGCATGCACCGCAGAGTTAGCATGCACCCCATTACTGTAGAGCAACATGAACCCCATTATGTTAGCGCTAGCATGCACCCCATCACGCTAGAGCTAACAGGCACCTCAGTACATTAGAGCAACATGAACCCCATTATTTTAGCAGTAGCATGCACTCCATTATGTTAGAGCTAGCATGAACCTCAGAGTTAGCATCCTATTACTTCACAGCTAACAGGCACCCCATTATATTAGCGCAACATGGCCCCCATTACTGTAAAGCAACATACACCCTAGTAGCACTGCAGTATCTGCTGCCTGGGGGATGAACTGCAGTATGACTCATGACACATTAGGGATTCTGGTGGGTTTGTCTTCTGTTGGTGTGGTAAGATGGTTCTTTCTTTCATTTTCCAATTCAACAGTGTCACTTCTCGTTACTTTTTCGTCAGTCTTCTTTACAGATAATATTCTGCTTTTTGTGCACTTAAGTACAACATGGGTGTAATAGCGGCTCCCTCAATCGCGAGCGAATCCGTGACATTAGCGTATTAAATCGTCATGAGTGGAGGAGGTTCACACAGCACAGAAACACTTTCATTAGGGCTGACGCTCCGTTTCAACTAGCTCATTTACAAAGTGCTATTGTGCTCATCTATCACCCAGCCCCCTGCATGTGTCTTATTGATCACGCCTGTGTGCTGTTAATAATATCCCAATATACTGTGACCTATTTAAGCAGCTCCTCATACATATTTCATCAGCTGCTCATATATCTTCATTAATTAATTTATTTTTGCCATGTGAACTCTACGCACTACAGAACACACACTTAGCACCAGCGAGGAGCACACATATATTCCTTTAAACACACACACACACACACACACACACACACATAGCACCACAGAGGAGCACACATATATTCTCTCACACACTTACACACACACACACACACACACACACACACACACACACACACACACTTAGCACCACAGAGGAGCACACATATATTCCCTCACACACTTACACATACCCACACACACACACTCACACACACACGTACACACACATACATACATACATACACACACACACACACACTTAGCACCACAGAGGAGCACACATATATTCCCTCACACACCCATACACACACACACACTCACACACACACATACATACACACATAAAATGAATTGAAAATCGAACAGAATACACACCCCGAGACACACAGAGAGTTGAAGGTCATATCCCCCGCAAAGATGAACCTCTGTCATATGGCATTTCATATCTCTCCGCTGGCCCTCGTCATGTGTCTCAATTCCCGCAGGTCACGAAAGGTCATGAGCCCAGCCTCGTGCTCTGAACCATGACAACCGCAGCGCAACGCTTTTCGCCAGGCACCGCATTCACTACCACAGAAGCCATCTTCCTCCAAAAAAAAAAACAAAAACCACAAGAGTGTTCTGGAAAAGACAGATGACTCGAGGGAAAAACGAACCCAGGGGAGTGTGTCGAAATGAGTAGTGAGATGTGACGTTTGCCAGGCAAGTTCATCACGGTGCACCCTGTTTCATTTAAAAACAAAATGAACCCCCGAAGAATTAGATCCCCTTCGCAAAATAGCTCGTGTCTCATTAGGAGTGAGGGGCCCGAGCGGCTGGGGTGGCGGAGAGGGGCGATGAGACACAAATCAGATTATTTCCCGCCGCTAAGAGGTGCCGCGAGGAGCGTGTCCCAGGGAGGCAAACAGAAATCAGGGTGTGTGTGTCTGTGTGTGTGTGTGTGTGTGTGTGTGTGTATGTGTGTGTGTGTGTGTGTGTGTGTGTGAGGGTGTCTGTGCTGCCAAATGAGAGCTTGTCACAGTCTATTAGCTTTTATCATCATAATCATAAATGTAAGTAAATGGGAGACTCTGAGTTTTTCCTTCGGAGGAGCTGCCTGCCACCTGTGTGTGTGTGTGTGTGTGTGTGTGTGTGTGTGTGTGTGTGCGTGCGTGTGCATGTGTGTGTGCGTGTGTTTGTGTGTATGTGTCTGTGTAGTGCGTGTGCTTGTGTGTGTGTGTGTGTGTGCTTGTGTGTGTGTGTCTGTGTCTGTGTGGTGCATGTGCTTGTGTGTGTGTGTGTGTTGTGTGTGTATATGTGTGTGCATGTACATATGGGGTCCATGTGTGTTTCTGTGTGTGTGTGTGTAAGGGAGAGAGAGAGAGAGAAAGAAAGAAAGAAAGAGAGAGAGAGGGAGAGAGTGTCCCCTCACTAGTGCAGACAAAATGTCACTCTCCGATCAGATAGCTGGTGGTCTGGCAGAGCAGATGCCCCTATCTCCCCTGGCCCGGAGTGTGAGTCTGAGTCTGGGTCTGCCCCTATCTGCCTGGCCTGGAGTCTGGGTCTGGGTCTGCCCCTATCTATCTCCCTGCCCTGGAGTCTGGGTCTGGGTCTGGGCAGGAAGGCAACAGCTGCTGGGCTGCGCTCGGAGAATGGCGCCCTGATTGGGTGGCTCGGTGACCATGGTAATTTGGGGATCTAAACACACACAATGGAAATTTGGCACGGATCATACTTGGCAAGTGTGTGTCTCTTTAGTGAATGGGAATGTGTGCACTGCTGTCTCTCCCTCTGTCTCTCTGTCTCCCTGTGCTCTTGGTGGCCTGGTTGTTTGAATAGCCGTACACCTTTGCCATTATGGTTTCATTTGTGGCAGCAGGCGAGCTATACACACATTCGGTGTTCTTGTTTAAACACGCAGGGAGGAGCTCGGTAACTGTCTAGTTTATCATGTTATGTTTCCATTAAATATCCATTGCAAATTGTAAATGCATTCATAAAACCTTCCCTGCAAGCTCGTTACAGCGTTACTGTCCCCCATATTATTTCACAAAGCCATTAGGATGTATGGGTTAATGGTGCCAGTCTGCTGCTGGTTGGTGGGTGGCAGTGGGGTTGGTACTGTATGTGTGCCCACCCTCCCACACTGCTCCCTCGCTTTGCACTCTGGGAAATGGAATGCTGACACAGGGGTTGAGTATGCCTGCTGCTCAGAATCAGAATCAGAATTGGAATTAGAATTAGAATTAGAATTAGAATCAGAATCAGAACCATGTTTATTGCCAGGGTAACAGATGCAAGGCAGCACAGGACGGCATAGAACGTTAGTAAACCTCTCTCCCCACACCTCCAAAAGATACGCTCATAATAGCACAAGAGCCCACTTAGCTGACTTGGCCACACATCTGTCTCCCATACCGGAGCTGCTGTGAGGTCACCGGTGCCAGACTGGGTCTGGGCTATGAAGGAAGACCTTGCTTACACCAAGTCTGTAAAACAGATGAGGAATGTGACTTTGTGTAGTTACATATTACAGATAACATAAGGACAAGATAAGGGACTGAAGCTATAGAAGAGTAAATAGTCCACTGGTGTTCTTACAGTTTTTGCCTATTGCTTAGACACTAAAACCCAGTGCTTAAACCAAAGTAGCATAACTTGAAGTTGTTGTTGCTATACTGGAAACAAAATGTGCCATATCTTAAACAAAAGTTCTGCCTAACACTGTTGTGGCATTTCAGCAACACACTTTGTTCCTCATACAACACACTTGCAAATGTTCACTGCACACTTTTTCATTCATAAGACACGCCGTTAAAAACGGATGCCTCATCATACCATTTGGAAAACACACATATCCAAAACATAAAACACATTGGATGATTGGTTAAACATTGCTTCACACCAGAAAACCCTTACCTCCAAAACTGGACACCAATTAGTCAGCAACAAAAAGGCCTCAGTTTAGGCCTTTTTGAAAACTGCAAGCATGGATGGAGGGAGAGCCCGCGGCAGAGTAAGAATGAGAGGAGGACGAGGAGGAGGACGAGGGCAGCTTAGAGGAGGACAAAGAACTCAACGCATTGTAATACCAGATGACATTAGGGCAACTTTACGTATGTTTTTTGAAGTGCTTCTGAGCCTAGTATTGTTTCATTTGGTTTTTATTTTTACTTTGTTTTACAGTAGTTTATGTACTGAGGGCTTTTTGAGTCTACATCATTGAATATTTCTGTTTTGGGGTTGTTATGTGCCTTATTTGCTTTGCGGAGCTGAATAAAACACAGTAACTGAAAGAGTGGATTGTTTTATGTAAAGTACACTAGTGTGTTATAGTTGAGTTGAACTGTCTTACCATTTGGTGCAAGTTTGTGTGCTTTGCCATCAGAGTTACATTTCGACAAAGGATTGTTAGGTTTTTTTTGTTTAGTTTGAGTTTTGATAGCAGAGTGTCATTATGGCATAAATGTGAATGGTTTATTTCCAAGTGTTTTGGGTTTTGAAAATGTGTGTAGGGATTTTACTCTATGAGTCAAATTTTGAAAAATGTGTGCAAGCAATAGGCAAAAACTGTAATCTGGTAGACCCTGGATCTCAATAGACATAATGCACATACGAGACGTTTGTACCGCCATACATTAACATGCATATCGAAAGTTACCATGTACAGTGGTGTTATTAAAAAATTACAAAGGTGTTGCACTTTTCATAGTCTATGTTCTTTTATCTTATGTATGCACAAATAAAACATTGTGGCCTCTGTAAGTTAAAGCGTGTTTGCCATTTTACTAGTTGAATTATGTGATGGTCCAGCACTCTCAGAATATGAGAAAAAGACACTAAGCGTAGCATGCACCAAACCCTGTGTTAGCATAGGTTGCCATGGCAGTGCTAATGCTAGTCACTGAAACTAGCCTTTCAGCCAAGCTGCAGATTAGAAGCAGGAGGCCACACCAAATGTGTTGGTTCTGAAAAAAAAATACCATGGAAACATTAAAAAATGTTTCACAATTTTAAGTCAAATATCAGCAATCAACATGAGCCTCTCTGTCTGCAGTGTCCCCCATTGCTGCTTTAGGTGTTGTGAAGATGGTGTAATTAAAGGGTTACTTTGTACCAAAGCAAAATCTGTGTATAGGAGCCAAATGTAACTTTGGACATTTGATTATTATTTATGTCATTATTTAGTCTTATAAATACTCTGGACTGATTTTTGTGTTATATATATTAAGCTACACGTAGTTTAGTTCATATGTTTATATTACTGTACTGTCTCTTTAAGAGTTGGTCAGTGCAGACCGGGTAAAAAAAAGGAAAAAGCTAAGTGTTTTAGTTTGCGTTGTTTTGAGGATCGGAAGCACACAGTTTTTCTTACGGTAGTCTCAGGTACACCTATACCAGCGTTTTTGTGTGTAAAAGATCACTTTGTAACCACTCCCGTAAAGACAAAGAATAAATGTTTTTATTGTTCTTTTTACGTCGGAGTACTGTGGAGATTTTTTATGCAAACGTACACGGACACCAGTAAGTGGCTAAGATGCTTGGCTAACACTCTAAAACATCGCCAGCTCTCATATTAGTAAGAAAAACTAGCTCCAAGTGGAAAGAAGATTCATTAAGGAACGAACTCAAGTAAGGAAGGAAATAAAGGACTGCTGTAACCATTGAAGTGGATAAAGGTAGGGGAACTCCACAAATTAATAATATCAACATGGAAGAGGAGGAATACACAGCACTACCTGAGCGCAGGCAGGTTAAAGTAACCGAAAAGGCTTTTGATGAAAAAGTGCGTAATGTCATTGGCAAAAGGAAGGCTAAGCTAGGACAGCTAACTGCTAAGATGAACCAACTGAATACTTTAATTGATGAAGGTGATGATGGCCACTTAGAAACTGTGCAGACTACATTGATGGTAGAGTTTAACAAGTTGTTTGGAGAGTTTTGTGAGCTGAATACCTCAGTTACTGTGTTGTTAAAGGAAATATCTGATGAAGAGATGAATAATGATCAGGATGGATGGTTTACGCCCAAGGCCGACATGTTTAAAGGCTTCACTATGAAAGTGGAAACATGGATGAGGGAAGTTCATCAGCGTATAGCAGAAGCTATGAAGCATGACAAGGAAGTAGCACCTGAAGATAGTGCATCTGTCACGTGTACTGGTAAAGGAAAAAGGTCTATTGCTCCATCCTCAACATTTTCTAGAGCATCCTCCACATCAGCAGCACGTCTGAAAGCTGAGTTAGAGAGAGCTGAGTTACGAACCCAAGCTGCTGCTCTAAAACAAAAACGGCTACTCGAGGAACAGGAGGCCAAGATAAAAGCAGAAATGGAGGAGCTAAAAATACAAACAGCACTAGCCGCCTCTGACGCCAAGTTCAAAGTACTAGATGATTTTGAAGGACTTCGAGCTTCATCTAGGTTATCTAACGAGGATGGCATGAACTCCTATTTGAAGAGAGCAGAGCCCTTGAACTCTTCAGTGCACAGAAAAGCTAGGTCTATCACTCAAGCGGCTACACTTGGGAACAGGGAACCGGATAACATCAGCAAGCACAGTGAACTCACTATTCGTACACAGACAAAGCAAGATACCCTGCCACAGGAATCCACACGCGCCATCATGGATCTTCTAGTGAAACAACAAAACCTCACCACTCTGCCTCCACAAAAGATCCCAATATTCAAAGGAGAGCCTATGGAGTACAAGTTATTCATCAGAGCCTTCGAGCATGGAGTGGAGGATAAGACTGACAGTAACAGGGACCGGCTGTACTTCTTAGAGCAGTACACAGATGGACAGCCAAGGGAGCTGATAAGAAGTTGTCTTCACATGGAACCTCCAGAGCGTGGCTATCAGGAGGCAAAGAGGCTCTTGAAAGAGCACTTCGGGAATGGATACAAGATCTCAATGGCATACATTGACAAGGCACTGAACTGGCCGGTTCTCAAGCCTGACGATGGAGAGGCGCTTCATTCTTTTGGTCTTTATCTAACCGGATGCCTTAACGTAATGACAGGTATGGACTATATAGAGGAGCTGGATAGTGTGTCCAACTTGAAAGCTATCACAGCAAAGCTTCCATATAAGCTTAGAGAAAGGTGGAGAAGTAGAGCCTTTAGTCTCCTTGATAAGGAGAAGCGCCGCGCCAAATTCAGCGACCTTGCAGATTTTGTAAACCTCCAAGCCAAGGAAGCCATGCACCCCTTGTTTGGAAATATTACGGACTGTGACAGGAGCAGAGCCAAGACTCACCAGGAGGAGAAGACATTTAGAAAGAATTGTCCTAAAAGAAGTTTCGCTACAGCTGCTATAACAGTTGAGAGCCACACAGAAACAAAGCCCAAGACAGATACAGGCCCTGCCTTTTCAAAACCTTGTCTTTTCTGTCAAGGAGAACAACACACCTTGGAACACTGCAGGAAGATGAAGAAGTCTCTTCACAAGGAGAAGATAGATTTTCTCAAGTCCAAGGGTATGTGCTTCGGCTGTCTAAAACCAGGGCATATGAGTAAGGCCTGTAAGGAGAAGATGAGCTGCCAAGTTTGCCAGCTTACGCATCCTACAGTTCTGCATCTGAAGAAAAAAGAGGAATCAGAGGTATCAAAGCCTGAGAATGAGTCAAAGGTAGAAGGCGAAGCTAATTCTGTGGTCAGTGGATGCATCAACGCACAAAAAAGATTGTGCAGTGCTACTGAGGCCGAAAGTGTTGATAGCATCTTAGCTATCGTTCCTGTCCATGTTAAGGCTAAGAAAGGCAACAAGGTCGTGGCTACTTATGCATTCCTCGACCCAGGCAGCAACGCTACTTTCTGCACTGACAAGCTAATAGCAGCACTTAACGTCACTGGGAGAAAGACGAATATCCTGTTGAGAACCATGGGTGGGGAACGGGTCGTAAGCAGCCAAGTAGTATCAGGCTTGGAAGTCTGTGGCTTAGATAGTAACAACTTCTTGGAACTACCCAACCTGTTCTCTCAGAAAGCTATCCCAGCACACAAGAAGAACATCCCACTACAAGAGGAAGTGAATAAGTGGCCCCATCTCAGTCAGGTGCAGATCCCAGAGATACAGGCAGAGATTGGCCTGCTCATCGGGACTGACGTTCCTAAGGCCATGGAGCCTTGGCAGGTTGTGCCCAGCGTGGGAGATGGACCATATGCGGTGAAGACGCGGCTGGGCTGGATCATCAATGGCCCTCTCCGTGGAGATAACGGCCATGAAACCACGAGTGGACTCATACAGGTTACAGCTAACCGCACATCAGTGGTCACTCTAGACGAACTTTGGAGTCACCAGTTCAAGAATGACTTTCCAGAGTGTCAGGACGATCAACAGATGTCAAGAGAGGACATTCGTTTTCTGGAAATGGTCTCACAGTCTGTAAAGAAGACTAATGGACACTACAGTATCAGCCTACCACTGAGGGACACAGTCTTCAAGATGCCGAACAACCGGAGAGTAGCAGAACAGCGTGCTCTCAACTTAAGGAGAAAGTTCACGAAGAATCCTCAGTACCATGCTGACTACTCAGTGTTTGTGGATGACTGGATCGCCAAGGGCTATGCAGTCATTGTTCCCAGTGAAGAGCTCAGCCGTAGTGACGGTAAGGTGTGGTACTTACCCCATCACGGTGTGTACCACTCCAAGAAGATGAAAATACGTGTGGTGTTTGATTGTGGAGCGTCTTTCCAAGGCACCACACTGAACAAACAGCTGCTACAGGGGCCGGATCTGACCAGTACTCTACTGGGTGTCATCACCAGGTTCAGACAAGAGAAGGTGGCCGTCATGGCAGACATAGAGGCCATGTTTCATCAGGTGCGTGTTCCAGATGAGGATGCCGATCTCTTTCGGTTTCTCTGGTGGCCCTCTGGTGACATCAGTCAAGGCTTGGTTGAGTACAGGATGACGGTGCACATATTCGGTGCCACCTCATCTCCTAGTTGCGCCACGTACGCGCTACAAAAGTGTGCCAAAGACAACAGAGGACATTACAGTGACGCAGCGGTTGACACAATACTGCGCAACTTCTACGTAGATGATTGTCTTAAGTCAGTCAGCTCAGAAGAGGAAGCACTGTCCCTGCATAACGACTTAAGAGCCATCCTTGCTTCAGGAGGATTTCGGTTAACTAAGTGGGTGAGCAACAGCCGAAATGTGCTGGCAGCCATCCCAGCAGTAGAGAGGGCAGAGGAACTACGGGACTTGGATATGGATCTGGACATGCTCCCTGTCGAGCGAGCTTTAGGGGTCCAGTGGTGCACAGAGAGTGACAGCTTCAAGTTCAAGATTGTCATCCCTGACAAACCACTTACCAGAAGAGGCATCCTCTCTGTAGTCGGTTCAATTTACGATCCCTTGGGTATTCTGGCTCCAGTGGTTTTGACAGCGAAGAAGATCCTTCAAGAACTTTGCAGACTTAAACTTGGATGGGATGATGACATTCCCAAGCAACTCGCGCAGCAATGGATCGACTGGATGGAGAACCTTCTACAGTTGGAGGACTTAGAAGTAGCAAGGTGTTTCAAGGCAGAAGGCCTTGGCAAGGTGAAACTCAACCAGCTACATCACTTTGCAGACGCTAGCCAAGACGGCTACGGAACTGTGAGCTATCTTCTACAGAAGAGCAATGACAACAAACATCATGTCGCCTTCGTCATGGCAAAAGCACGAGTGGCTCCGCTCAAGCACATCACTATTCCACGGATGGAATTAGTAGCGGCCACCATGGCAGCGCGCTTGGACAGGACCTTGAGATCGGCGCTGGAGATTGACCTGGAAGAGTCGGCGTTCTGGTCAGACAGCACCACAGTGCTCAAATACATCAGAAACACAAGCAACAGGTTCCGCACTTTCGTTGCGAATCGAGTGGAGACAATACTGAAGTTTTCTAAAGAAGAGCAGTGGAGATATGTGGATACAGCAAGGAATCCTGCGGACTGTGCGTCAAGAGGACAAAGCGTAAAATCTTTCCTACGCAATGAAGCATGGATAAAGGGGCCAGACTTTCTGAGTATGCCTGAGGAAGAATGGCCGCAAAATTTGGACAACCCTGGGGATCTAACCACGGAGGACCCAGAGGTAAGGAACGCCGTGGTCAACGCTACTGTAGCTGAAGAACAATTGGACACAGTTCAGAAGTTCCTGGAATACTTTTCTACCTGGAATCGACTTAAAAAGGCAGTTGGTTGGATGCTAAAGCTGAAAGGCACTCTGCAGATGTTAAGTCTTAAGAGAAAAGCTATGAATGCAGTTCTTTCACAGTCTGAGGTACAGACACGGATGAATAACTTAAAGAGAGGCCTGGAGAAGAGCAGCCTCACAGTGGAGAACCTGCGAGAAGCAGAACTTGAGATCATTCGTTTCAGTCAGCAGAGGAAATACTCAGAAGAGATCTCTGCACTACAGAAAGGTGACAGCGTCAAGATGAGCAGTAATATCTACAAGCTCAAGCCTGTGTTGCAGGAAGGAATTCTCAGGGTAGGCGGAAGACTCAGCAGATCGGCTCTGCCGGAAGAAGTGAAACATCCTGCCATTCTACCTAAGGACTTTCATGTGACAGAGCTTATTCTCAGAGATATCCACCAAAACATAGCACACGGCGGTCGCAACCATGTATTGTCCCAGCTGCGACAAAGATTTTGGGTCCCAGGAGCCCAAGCAGCCATAAGGAGAGTCCTGTCAAAGTGTGTAACATGCCGACGCTCACACGGACCTGCAGGTCAACAGCAGATGGCAGACTTGCCGCAAGACAGGGTCCTCCCTGATGAGCCCCCTTTCACGAACACTGGGGTTGACTACTTTGGCCCATTTGAGGTTAAACGTGGCAGAAGTATTGTGAAGAAATGGGGAGTCATCTTTACCTGCTTAACCATTCGAGCTGTCCATATTGAAGTGGCATCGTCTTTGGACACGGACTCATTTCTCAATGCTCTGCGACGCTTCCTAGCCAGAAGAGGACAGGTTAAGATAATTCGTTCTGATAATGGGACCAACTTTGTTGGAGGGGAGCGTGAGTTAAGGAGAGCTCTAGAACAATGGAACAACTCCCATATCGAGGAAACACTTCGGCAGAGAGGAGTCCAGTGGATATTTAATCCCCCGACCGGTTCACACCACGGCGGAGTTTGGGAACGGATGATTAGGTCAGTTAGAAAAGTTCTCAGCTCTACCGTAAAACTCCAAACTCTAGATGAAGAAGGCCTTCACACCGTGCTGTGTGAAGCAGAGGCTATAATCAATAGTCGACCGATCACAAAGGCTTCTATTGACCCTGACGACCTGGAAGCGCTTACCCCCAATCACCTGCTGCTTCTCCGCTCCAAGGCTGCCCTGCCTCCAGGCATCTTCGTGAAGGAAGACCTCTACTCTCGCCGGAGGTGGAAACAAGTCCAGTATATCGCAGATATATTCTGGAAGCGTTGGACAAAGGAGTATCTACCACAGTTGCAGGAGCGGCAGAAGTGGGCTCGCGTATCTCGCAACTTTGCTATTGGAGACATCGTGCTGATTGTAGATGACTCTGCGCCCCGCAACTCCTGGGTTCTCGGCAAGATCATTGAGGTGGTACCCGATGAGCACGGTCTCGTGCGTCGGGTCCGCATCCAGACAAAGACAACCACCTTGGATAGACCTATCACCAAGGTCTGTCTTCTACAAGAGGCTGCATGAGGCGGTGGTAAAGACCGTCCTCCAACGGTGTGCTATGTGCTTGTAACCTCTGGCACCAGGACTGTTGTTGAAGAACAGACTTTAAGAGACTTTAAGTTAGTATAGTATTTTAGTTGGCTCCCTGTTTTGGTAAAAGGTAATTGTCTCTAGTTTTAAGAGGACAATTAGGGGCCGGTATATAGGAGCCAAATGTAACTTTGGACATTTGATTATTATTTATGTCATTATTTAGTCTTATAAATACTCTGGACTGATTTTTGTGTTATATATATTAAGCTACACGTAGTTTAGTTCATATGTTTATATTACTGTACTGTCTCTTTAAGAGTTGGTCAGTGCAGACCGGGTAAAAAAAAGGAAAAAGCTAAGTGTTTTAGTTTGCGTTGTTTTGAGGATCGGAAGCACACAGTTTTTCTTACGGTAGTCTCAGGTACACCTATACCAGCGTTTTTGTGTGTAAAAGATCACTTTGTAACCACTCCCGTAAAGACAAAGAATAAATGTTTTTATTGTTCTTTTTACGTCGGAGTACTGTGGAGATTTTTTATGCAAACGTACACGGACACCAGTAAGTGGCTAAGATGCTTGGCTAACACTCTAAAACATCGCCAGCTCTCATACTGTGACTCCTAATGGCGGCTGGCAATCCTGAAGAAGAAGAAGAAGAAGACAAAGAAAAAGAAGAAGAAAAAGAAGAAGAAGAACAATAACAACAACAACGAGAAGGCGAAGGAGAAAAAGAAGAAGACGAAGACGAAGAAGAGGTAGGCACTGTCCGTCTTTCCGTCTGGGCATTCAGCTGGGCTCCGGGGAGGTCTGCGAGGGGTCAAGATATTTATCTTGCTCTCGGGAGGCCTGGCGCTCATCTCCGGGTCTCGTCGAGGTGTGTGAACCGTGGGACCGGAGCCAGAGCCAGGAGTGGACACTTCATCACCGCAGACATCTCAATTTGTTTCTCTTTTTTTTCACCCGCCCCCCCTGCATCCCCCCCGGGCCCAGTTTTTACACGTTTAAGAGCGCGCAGGTTTTTGCTACTGATCAGTCGGAGCTCCTTTGCTGCTCATTCATCACAGCACAATGTGGGGTTATTTCCTCACACACACACACACACACATGCGCACAAACACATACACACACACACACCCACACACACACACACACAGCACAATGTGGGGTTATTTCCACCGCGATTTCGCTCACTACACCCCCACACCTCCCGCACACTACACACACACCCACACACACACACACACAGCACAATGTGGGGTTATTTCCACCGCGATACTATACACACACTCACATGCTCACACACACACACATGCATACACACACATATACACACACACACACACACAGCACAATGTGGGGTTATTTCCACCGCGATTTCGCTCACTACACCCCCACACCTCCCGCACACTACACACACACCCACACACACACCAAGCGCACACACACAGACACACACACGCACACAAATACACTCGCACACACACATACACACACCCACACAAATACACTCACACACACACATCCACACACACACATGCACACAAATACACTTGCATACGCGCACACACACACACACACACATAAAAACACACTCACACATACACACACACACACTCTCACACACACACACCTCCTGTCCTTTTGCCTTCTTGATTTTTTTCTTCATGTGTTCTCGCTCTTTTTTTTTGGAGGCGGGAGAAAAATTGTTCTTCCTCTCCCGGAGTGTTCTGGTTCAGATGGGGGGGAAATGGGCGCAGTCTGCTGGGGCTAATCTCTCTGGCTGATTGTGTGGGGCAGGGATGAATGGGAGCGGACCTGGTGTCCAATACGCCCTCGACCACAGTCACCCCTCGTGCGGCGGGCCGTTTAGTGGGCCTGAATGCTCACGGCAGAGCGAAGAATTAATGAATTACTCCACTCAGCGCCGACCGACGCTCTCACAGTCAATTCTCACACAGCTGCTTTTTTTTCTGTAGGAAATTCCCTCTGAATGCTTTTTAAATATAATTTTTACCTTTCTATTCAGTAAATATAATTCTTCCCTTTCTATTCAGTTTTCCGTGTAAAAGGTATTGCTGAGCTGGGGTTTTTGTAAGCACTTACTGTACGTGGAAATTTGTGCGCTTTAAACTCACATGCACACACACACAGACACACACACAGACACACACTCTTTCACCCACAGACACACACACACACACATACACACACACACTCTCTCTCACCCACAGACACAGACACACAGACACAGACACAGACACACACACACACACACACACACACACACAAACACACACACACGCACACACACACTCTGTCACCCACAGACACAGACATTCTCAGCTGAATACAGATTGTTTAATTACCCCCAGACCCATCTCTCATGATGGCGTGACTTCTGCATCGCGTCTGCATGTTTACCAAACCCTGTCACTGGTATTTACCATTCTGATCTGGAGGTGGGGGAGTGACAGCATTCCAATATGGCGGTGCATAGGTGGGGGGGTCACAGCATTCCGATAAGGGCTTACATAGGTGGCGGAGTGGGAGCATTCTGAACTGGGGGGGAAGGTGGTAAGAGCATTCTGATATGGTCGTACATAGGTGAGGGAGTGGGAGCTTTCCACGATATGGCTGTACTTAGATGGGGGAGTGAGTGCATTTCAATATGGGGGTGGTTAGGTGGGGAGGTGACAACATTCCAATAAGGGCATACGTAGGTGGGGGAGTTGGAGCATTTTGTGATATGGCTGTACATAGGTGGGGGGGTGGGAACATTCAGAACTGGGGGGGTGCTGAGAGCATTTCGATATGGGGGTGCATAGGTGGCAGAGTGACAGCATTCCGAAAAGGCCGTACATAGGTGGAGGACTCGGAGCATTCCGAACTGGACGTGGGGGTGGGGGGGTGAGAGAGCATTTCGGTATGGGGGTGCATAGGTGGCAAAGAGAGATTCCGATATGGGGGTGCATAGTTGCCGTGAGAGTGCAAAGCAGCCCATAATGCATGTGTTTAACAAACAACAAATGTTCTGTATGTGTTAAATAAATCAAAAATCAACAATAAAAAAATGTACAGTATTTGTCACATGCATACAGTATTCATTCAGGTACAAAGAGTAGTGAAATGGAGATTGCAACTGATACTCCCTCCTGTGCAAGAAAAGAATCTCTAATAGCAAATAAAAATAAAATACCAATAATATTTAAAATAGTAAGTGAAATAAGTAAATAAACATTTATAAGCAACGAGAGTTGAGGAAGTTATCCATCCGTAAACCATATGGCTTGGGTAAAGACGTTCCTTCTTAGTCTCTCAGTTCTGGTATTAAAAGAACAGAACCACTTTCCAGAGGGCAGCCTTTGAGAGATATTGGGACTGGGGTGGTGCACGTCTTTGATAGCCCTGTTTGCCCCAGTCCGACATCACCTGTAATATATGGCGTCTAACAATGGCAGATTGGTCCTGGTGATTTTTTCGGCACAGAGAACTATTCTGCCTGGGTGATCTTATCCTGAGAGGTGCAGTTGCCATACCAAGTGGTGATGTTCCCAGAAATACCAGACTCTAGTGGAGTTACAGATGGTCTTCTGCAGCTCAGTGGGGATCTGGAAATTAGCCTTAGTCTATGAGATGGTACACTGCAAAATTCTTGCTGTGTAAATTTCCCAGTGTTCACCAAAAAGTGTTAATTTAAGAGTGCAAGTGTAAAATTAAGAAGTGTAAAACTAAGAGTTGAAATTACACTGATTTAACTATGAAGGAGTCATTTATGTAAGGGTGGAGTGTTCAATTAACACTACAAAGATTTGGACAAAATAACCACTGCCATGGTGTTAAAACTGACTCTCTCAGAGTTGATTTAACACTATAGAATCTGCTCTGTACAGATGCTGTCTTGCCTTTTTCACCATGGTGGAGATATGTGGTGGGTGACTATGACAAATCTTCAGAGATGTGAAGATACCTGAAGCTGCTCACTCTCTCCACTGGGGAACCGTACATTTTCCTGTAATGCAGTGTAATGTGGCTGTTTCTCACCACGACTTTAGCAGCACAGATATAGTATTTATATATGGCTAATTACCAGCCATGACTGACAGCCTCGTGATTGACAGCGAAAGATAAACTCCTCAGATCTGAGCCCTACCATGATAATTAGATTACCTTCTTCAAACACACCGAGTCGTCGTGTAATTGTACACTCTGGCCTTGTTCAGCACACTGTCTGTCATTTATACGCAGGTGACTGAGTGGGTAACCCATGTAGGCATCATAGGCGGTTTAATATCAAACAGCTACAGAAAGTATTTAAACTGTTGTGTGTGATGAATGCACTCCCCTCATTCGCTTCCTTTTTTTTCAAATCCTCTTTTTTATTTTCCCCTTTCTTTTAAATCAGGGAGGCTTTGGTGAAAGGATTGAGGGAGAAAAAACCTGCCTTAACTTAGTTTCTCCCTGCTGTTGGCGGGGGTTAAACTGGGCCACAGACACACGAGACACAGGAGTCAGTCTGCATCACATCTCCATGCCCAGTCCGCATCGATCAGGTGCTGGGAGAGCACAGGAACACTTACATGATCCAAGGAGGAAAGACCTCCGCACACTGCTCGACTATATACTTTATATATAGTGTTTATTCAGAGCGAACCATGTGTTTTTTTTTCGCATATAGCGTCACCAGGTTTGCTCAGGTGTGTCACCTCTTTAAGTCAGTCTCTTTCCTTACTAAACCAGGCTACATCCTCTTTGCTGTGTCCTGGCCTCAGCCCCAGCAAACAGGGCTATGGCTGGGTCTAGCTCACTTCACAATGTCGTCATAGCCCAGTCAGCCTTGCACGTCTTCAACAATGTACATTCTTCCCTCTGGTTCCTCATAATTGAAGTGATGACTAAAACACATTTTTAGCGGCGGAGAACAAACGAAGTGATGTAAGGACTTGCAAACATCGGTCTCCTCCTGTTTCTGTCAATGGGTTTGCCTTGCGTTGCCGGCGGCGACCTCCGTCACTTGTCAGTCAGTCTTAGATGGCAGACTGAGGTGGATGGAAAGGTAGGGTAGAAACAAAAAATAGGCCAGGAACTGTTTAAAGGATGTTTCAGTGAATGACAGTTTGAATGTAACTGTTACACTACATTAAACTAGCAGGCAAGCTGGTAAGTTGTTGACAAGGGCTAACCATAACCCTAACCCCTACCCTAAACTAACCTAACCTAACCCAACCCTAGGGCTATAAGTAAATATTTACAGGAGTCACAGGAGGAGGTTACAGAACTTTCAGGTAGTATCCCATGCAAGTAGTACTACACACATGTAGATGTGACACTACTTAGCTTGCAAGACCATTGGCAGTATAGCATAGCTATAAGCTATAAGCTAGCACCATGAAAGAAGGACTAAAGGAAACATGCTGCAATCCTGTCATCAGAATGCAGAATGATAACGCCTCCATTACCCATTCCTTACAAACTTTGAGGTAAAAAATGTTAAAACATTAACTTTAGATATAAGTAAATCAAAGGGGATGACCAAAATGTAAACTATGCAGACATTCACTCTAGCTAAGCATATGTGTTGTTTATGTCTTATATTGGTAGCAATATTAACTATATAATCAAAATTTAATGATTTGAGATGCCACACTAAATGACCAAGCTGTAGTTCAATGTATTGTATTAATGTGTGTGTGTGTGTGTGTGTGTGTGTGTGTGTGTGTGAGAGAGAGAGCCTGGGAGACAGGAAGAGAGAGAGAGTGAAATAGAGAGTGCTTGCATGTGTCTTAGCAAAATATGGTGAGTGCATATCATATAACAGCACTTAACCTCTCTGATGCTTCAAAACCAAATAACCAAATTAGGCCGACTTCACAGGAAAACCGGAGGACGTCCAATACATTTCTGAGATGGGGCGTGTTAAATGTGGTATGGGAAAACACCAAATTCCAAATTCATGGGAAACCCACACCCCTAAAGACAGTGAGACCTGCTGCATTGTTGAAGGTGTTTCCAGTCTGCCTTCTGATTACAGCTTTCCTTCCTTCCCGGTGTTGTGTTATAGCTGTGCTGTACTGACCATGGCCTTGGAAGCTCAGCAGTGTCCTGTCTGCATCTGTGTACTTGCACTGGATGATAAGATTTGTCTTTTTTGGGCAAAAAATGTATAATAATAATAATAATAACAATAACAACAATACTACTAATAATAACTACAACAACAACAGTAATAACAATAATAACAATAATGTGATTATTATATTATATTATATTATATTATATTATATTATATTATATTATATTATATTATATTATATTATATTATACATATTTACTGTATATTAGGTTTGTCTACATTTGCTTACAACCCCATAGACCCCATAGACATAGGACTGCCCTCACACATCATCTCCCACTGTAGCCCTGGGACATACACTAGGTAAGAAGTCAGCTAATGAAGTGAATGGCATCAGCTTTGTGGACTGCTGTTGTCTTTAGTGTTGGGCATCAGCAGATGTTATTAAGCCACTGACAGGTTGTTTCGTATGCAGTACGGTTTCAGTCTTTGTTGTCAGTTCAGTGTCTTTGTCCCTTAGGAGTGTGTTCACTGTTGTCTGTGTTATGTACGACCAGAAGGTCATTAACTTCTCGTTTTCAGCGCGAAACACGAGCTGTACTGAAATAACCACAGAACAAATACGAACTATAAACATAATGGCACACTCCTGTGTTTTGGGTCCTGAACAACGTAAATAGAGAGTCTAATATTTCAGTGCCATCTTCTAGTGCCAAGACATAATCTAAGTCCTTTTCACACACAGTGATGTATTTTTGGCACACATGCGATTCTTATTAGGAGATGTAAATATGATGCTAATCAGCATGGCACATCTGCAAACAGCATTCATCTGGTGCCTTCCTCTAATAAAGCTTTGCAGAGCAACACTGTGATTGCTCCTTCTCCATGTTGGCAAAATACGGCTCACCTCGGAATTAGAAAAAAAAAGAAAAACAATGGAAACAGCAGTGGAGGAAATACATTTAATCAATAATTCTCACTTCACACTACCTTGTGTGCGAATGTAAAGCTCTGAAAAATACAATCTCAATATAATATATCTGACAGCATTGGTATAGAACAATACACCCGCTCACTCATCTTAAATACTGTGTATAGGAACGATTCGACCGTATGCAGTTTGTCAGGTAGACAATCATTTGGTGTGTTTCAGGGCAGTTTTAGTTTTCGGAGTCAGCCTGGGGTTCTGCGGTTTGGAATGTCACACACTAAACTTGGTTGCAGAGGTTACATCCCCCTTTCCATGCAATTATCTACTTGACTGCCCTGCCCTTTGTGGTAAGCCAAAACAAACAGACTCAATCAAATTGGACCCACTGTGGTATAACTGTGCATAGACCAATTTAAAATCGTCAGGAAAATGTTGACAGTCTTACCGTATATAGCTTTTGTTGGCACCTGGTATGATTAAAACCACTGTTGTAGATATATTCATATATATATTTGTAGAGTTATATACATTTTTCTCCGTTTGTTTTTGTGCATGCTCAATATTGCACATCAACATGTATTACACTGCCCTTTTAAAAAGAGTTACAGATTCACAATACATAACATCTGTCTCAAATTAAAAAAATAGTTTTAGTCGACTGTACACAATACCAAAAACACTGTGCTGTTGCCTATTCAGTGTAGTGCTTGAGGAAATACACGTCACCTTTTCTATTCTGAGTTTGAACTTTGAACTTTGAACTTTGTACCACGGTACCAGTGCTGGCCCCAGTGTCCAGTCATCATGAGAACCGGTCCGAGTGCAGTCTGCGGTGGCGGTAGCGCGTGTTCTTCTCCTTGGCCAGGTTGACGCATGCGTTGTGCTT
This sequence comes from Setipinna tenuifilis, assembly GCA_030347295.1. Lineage (NCBI taxonomy): Eukaryota > Metazoa > Chordata > Actinopteri > Clupeiformes > Engraulidae > Setipinna > Setipinna tenuifilis. The sequence goes on from CM059276.1 coordinate 29,479,007, forward strand.
GTTGACTTGCAGGTGGTTCCAGTACTTGAGCAGTTCGCTGGGCTGAAACTGGTGGGAGGTGATGAGGTGGCTGTACTTGCAGCTGGAGTAGGACACGCGCCAGTGGTTGAACAGGAACTCGTTGGGCGGCGGCGCGGGGTCGATGCGCAGCTTGGCCAGGCAGATGCCCACGTACACGTCCTCCAGGTGCAGCCTGCGGATGCCCAGCGACGCCTGGTAGATCTTCTCCGCCAGGTCCCCCGAGAACACATACCCCGTGCCCGAGCAGAAGATGGGATAGCGTTCGCTGGAGTACAGCTCCGAGGGCATGTACCACTTGCTGTCCTTGTTCCGGTTGGGCGCGTAGCCCCGCATCAGGTAGCCCGTGAAGTAGTTCCTCTTTGGCGGCAGGTCGGGCTTCAGAAGCTTCTGGATGAGATACTCGGTGTTGACGAACATGTCGCTGTCGGTCTTCATGACGTAGGTGGCCTGCGGGCAGTGCGTGGCCACCCAGTTCATGCCCATCAGCGTCTTGATGGTGAGGTTGTAGTACGTGTCCAGGTACTCCTGCTGGATGATGTCGTGGAACTGGCGGCTCTCGTCCTCGATGGCGCTCTGGGGGTACGTCTCCGGCTGGCGGGAGCCCACGCCGAGCAGGAAGAGCCGCACGAAGCCCAGCCCGCCCGCCAGGCTCTCGTTGCCCCACGTCTGCCGGATGGCGTTCCTGGCGTCTGCCTGCCCCGGCTCAGCCGCGATCAGCAGCACCAGGAACGGGCTCGTTGCGCTCCCGCCGCCGTCCCGGCACTTGTGGGGCTCGTTGAGGATGTAGCGGTACGGCTGTGCTGCCAGCCTCCCGCCCACCCCCATCTCGCCCTGCAGGCTGCTGTTGGTGCTCAGGGAGTCCTCCAGGCTGAGCTCGGCAGCCGGGGGCAGCGGCTCGCCAGCCAGGTGGCTGCTCAGGTTGGTCACCTGGGGCTTGGGCGGCCCGACGTGGCCCGTCTCCCTCCAGAGGCTGCGCAGCGAGCTCTGGTTGCCCTCGCCGCGGGGACGGAAGCCGTGCTGCACCGTGTAGGCCACGGGGTTCTCGCGCAGGCCGGCGTGGCCCGGCAGCCAGTCCTGTTGGCTGAAGAAGAGCAGGGTGGCTGAGAGCGAGGCCAGCGACAGCAGGCCCACCACGTGCGTGCGGAAGAGCGAGCGCTTGCAGCTCCAAGTCATCTTGGCTAGGCAGCAGTGCCGCCTTCGCCACTGCATGGTGCTCGGAGGGACCGCGGGGGCAAAACGGAGTGGTCACATCCAATCGCATCAAACATGTGCCGGCCAAACGCAGCCCCGAGGGTTATCTCCGCTGGCAGACGGGCGCTCTGTGGCCCCCCCTCTGCTTGCTGCGCCCCCCACCACCCCACCCCACCCTGCCGCTGGGGGAGCTAGGAGGGAAGTGGTGCGCCAGTCATGGCGACAGGCAGGAAGGGCTGCTGTGGTTGCTGTGGTGATTGGCGGGTGGGCATGCTGCGGATACGCAACAGCTTTTTCCTCGAAGGGACGGACGAACGATCGTCTTCTGCGGGTGCCCGCCTCCTTGCTTTCTCGCCTCCTTGCTTCCTCGTTCTCACTTGCTCCGCCCTCAGACCAGTATGTTAATTATCTGGGAAAAGGAAGAAGACAGAAAGAAAGAAACATTTACACCAACTGCAAGCGTGAAAAAAAACTAAACGGTGATCTGTACTCACAAGATGGAAACAAAGTGTTATACTGTAGTTGGACATTAAATTCCCCTACAGGGGTTTAAATGATTTAAGTATTTAATTAAATAAATCCACTAAAAGGAGATAAAAGAGGTCTAATTAAGAATTTCCCTGTCATTTAGCAAGTGAAGCAAGGTGCTAGTTAACACAGATAACATGTGTGTGATTCCCACGACTAAGAAATTGTTTGCAGGTTTTTTTCTTTTTTTCTCATGTTGGTTGAAGCATGTTATTTTCCCCCTGCATGCTTTTGTTGTGGCATTTTGTATTTAGTATGCATGAAGTGTGTGTGTGGTGTGTGTGTGTATGTGTGTGTGTGTGTGTGTGTGTGTGTGTGTGTGTGTGTGGTGTGTGTGTGTGGGTTTGTGTGTGTTTGTGTGTGTGTGTGTGTGTGTGTGTGTGTGTGTGTGTGTGGTGTGTGTGTGTGTGGTGTGTGTGTACGTGCAGGTGTGCTCACATGCGGCTTATCACCTTTCACAGACTCTTCAGTGTGCATATTTAAAACGAACGTGTGAAAGGCCCCACCCATGCCAGAGCGCTACAGAAGAGCAACGACATCACAGAGACTGCTTTTGCAACCAACGCCAAGCCAAGCCAAGCCAAGCCAAGCCAAGCCAAGCCGAGCAACGGATACTCGTGTTTGTTCGAGGTTGCAGGTTTGCACAGCTCAGTGTTCGCGGTGGTTTACTGACTCTCTCTGGAGGCCAAACTGCCATCAAAACCCCACACATCCACACAACCAATCCCTCTACTGTCTGTACACCCACACCTTTCCCTCTGCCCCTCCACACCCCCAACACCCCCCCCAACACCCCCCCACCCCCACCCCCACCCCCATCGCAACCCCTGGCCACCGGTGAAGGAGGAGACGCGGCCATCAAAATGAATTTTCAGGGTCCAGCAAGCAGCATTACAGGATTGCGCTCCCAGCATCCGGAGATAAGGGCTCTCGCTCACCCGGCTCTCACCTACCACCTTTAACTTATCACTGCACAACCAAGCACAGGCTCAGGCTCAGGCTGCCAGCCAGACACACTCCTCCTGCCCGCCGCCCATGACTGCCTGCCTGCCTGCCTGCCTGCCTGCCTGCCTGCCTGGATGGCTGTGTGGCCTTTTTTCCCCTCTCTCTCCTTCTACTCCTCTTCACACCCTTGAGTCTTACTCTTCCTCTCTCTCTCTCTCTCTCTCTCTCTCTCTCTCTCTCTGTTCTTTATTACTGATAGTGCCCCTCATTTTTACCCAACACTGCTTTTTTTTTATTATTATTATTCCTTATGCATGTGGCCACATGTCCACAGAATTAATTAACCATTTAGATTCCATACCTTAGTGTCCTTAGTCATTGTTATACATGTCTGGATTTTTAAAGTGTAGCTTTTTTTTGGCCTACCCCTGAAAATGAAAACACCATGCAGAGATGTTAAGAGTACTTTACTTCTCCTTTACAGATTACAGAATAAATGTTGCAAAATAAACGAGCACTGAATGTTAAAATGATGGACAGGTCTATTTTTTCCCCCTTTCCAAATGTGTCTGAAATGCCCTTGCGAGAAGTAGAGGCTGACTGGATGAGAGCGGGCTAACCTTTTCAGCAGAACGTGCTCCTCTGGAAGGAACCGAGCCCGCCTCGCTTTAAAGGTTAATACTCCTCAGAACAGAGCCGGAAAGATTTCTGTTGTCTGCAGCGCGAGATCCAATTATCAGGCGTCCCAGAACATGTACACAGATATGTGACAAACCCATTCATCCCTCGCACACCCCCCACACACACCCGTCCTCCACACCCCGCACCTGATCTGCCTGTTTGTCTCATCCCCACACATGGTCACATGCTTCCTTCTGCTGTGGCATCCATGGAAATAATCAGATTATATATTTTTTCAATCAGACGCGTTTCCCCTCCATTTAGCGATTCCCTGCTACACACATCAACGTCTCTTCCTTCAGGATCACTTTAATAGTTAGTCTAATTAGGAGACGGCGAGATGCCACAGCGGTCAGTAATTAGCGCAGCAACATGATGTCATTAGACATATGCAGAGGACACACACACCTGGAGCCAGAACGGCTCTGTGTGGTGTGTGACACACACACACTGGATGGAGCCAGAATGGCTGTGTGTGTGTGACACACACACACACAGGGGGGGGGGGGGGGCAATTGATAATAATTTTGCAAAATCGTAAGAAAAATAGTGGAAGTTAATGCTGGCCTTCAGCAACTGGGTATGAAATTTTCTGTCAGCATGTTAAGACTGATACGTGTGCGATTAAACTAGGCCTGAAGGCTACGCTGTAATGTTAAGACTGATACGTGTGCGATTAAACTGGGACTGAAGGCTACGCTGTAATCGACGTTCATGAAGAAAAAGAGAACGAGAGCATATTCGGGCACCCAGGAGGCAAAGAAAAAATGTTGCCATTACTGCTATACTGTATCTTTTATCCTCCTCCCATTCACCATTCAGCCACAGTTTCATCTGAGTCATTACAAAAACATTCATCAGCTGAAATGCAAATAGCACTGATGACATTATGTGATTGTATTTAAAAAAAAACTGAAACATAAATACACTCCTCAAAATTCCCCGGGTATTTTGGACAAGCGTACTGTAGAAGACTAAAAAAAGAAACTCACCATGTGCAAACATCAATCACTGACCAACAGCCACCAGGTTTAACATGGTTTACGCAACTAGTGTACTCCCGTCCATGGTGTGCATAGCCTTTTTGTAGGCCAGCCTTTTGTGATGGCTCATTCTTTTCTCGAAGAAGCCGCAGGTTTTCAGCACAGCTCTCGGTAGCTCTCGGTGAGAGAGAAAATGCTAGCTCAGATACATTCACGGCCTTACTACAGAGCAGAGCGCATACTCAGATGTAAGCCAGACGCCTCTGAGAATGACACAGTGGTAATGTCAGCGCCTCTCAGATGTGACTGCAGGACCAGAATGGAACAGAATGGAACGGTCGACAGACAAAAGAGCATTTGCAAAATATATAGCCTCAGTTGCTCTAACACCATGCAGATACCCAGCTTCATGATTGGGGGGCGGGGGGGTGGGGGGCGGTGTTCGGTTCAAGGGTGGAGTGCTGTAAAAGAGGGCGAGTGTTCGGGTCAAGGGTGGGGTGCTGTAAAACACCATAAGTTTCACAGGCGATGCTGTGTAGTTTAGACTTTGTATTTTAGACTTTAGTTTCTATTGCGCAATGAGTGATGAAGTTGAGAAAGCTGTTGAGAAAAATGTCATATCTCTGATAAAAGATGCACACCTCCTGTTGAGTAAAAATAAAGACAAATAGCACCGACACACAGATTAATGTGTGATGTATTATCCTCTTCATAGTGGCAGAGCTGCCTTAGTTGTTCATTGATTTTGGACATACTGTAGTGCTGTGTTTTTGCAACTAGTTAGCTTTTAAGGAATAAGAAAACTGAGAAAATAAAAACCAGAATGCAACACACTACACTACTAACACAGTATCCGTCGATGTCCACCTCTGCTGTGAACTGTGTGATCTGTCAGTGAGCTGCGATCTCCTCAGACACGCAGTGGACTAATGTCACAGGGCTAGCAGAGCAGAGCAGAGGTGCCTCCATATTTTATTGCCTGAGGGGGCGGCTAAAACTAAACTAGGGCAAGTCATCAGTGCCTTTGAGACGAGCTTCACGACCGTGAGCGTGGACCGGACGGGATTCGTTTTATTTACTGTGCGCCACAACCCACAGGCGTCCGCACGACTCACGTTCACCCCGATACCTGTCCTCATCGTGTTGCATAAGGGGCTCGAGATAACATCAGATTAGCTCCGGTGTCGTCGTGGCTTGTTTATTTATTTTCTCTCCGTCTCTTTCTGTGGTTTTGCAGGCTGCCGCCTCCGTGTTTACTCTGTAGCGTTCGGCTAACTTCAAACAAACTTCTCTTTCAATGAGATCCTTTCTCCTCATCAGTCCTCCTTCCGGCCGCCTGTGACTGTGCTGAACTCTAACCAGCGCATGGAAACAACCGATACGCAACAGCAGATTCGGAGGAGTGAGTAAAGCAAGGGAGATGGAGAGGTGGACATGATGGGTGACAACACTAATTGAAGTAGATCGATCTGCTCTTTTTGGCTATTGCTGCTGCACTTAGCATCAATTGGTGCTCAACACTGTTTTTTTTGTTTTGTTGTTGTTGTCTTTGAAAGAGGGGTGGCTCACACAGTAGAAACTGAAAAACAGGCAGAATAACAAAACCCACACACACACACACACACACACACACACACAGCAAAAGAGCTGAAGAGAGACCTACCTTCATTCTTAGCAGGCAGTCACAGCGAACGGATATCGGTGCCTTCTGTCGGCGCATCCCGCACGCCATCTCCTCTCCTCCCCCCTCTGCGTGCGCCGCTACCACTGGAGATAGAAAGAGATTAATCTGGGATAATGCGCTCTTTCCCCCTCGCTCTGCTCCCTACTCATCGGCGCACATCAGCAGTGGCTGCCTCCGCCGTGCATCAGTCTTGGCGCGTGAGCCCATACGCCTGCCGCGGTCTTGCCGTGCCCATTTCCTGTGTATGTGTGTGTGTGCGCCTCCCTGCCTGCCTTGCGTCTGCCTGGTCCACAGCTTCTGCCGATTTGTTTTTCTTCCCCTCCTGCTCCTTTTTAGTCCTGCTTGGGTGTGTTTTTCTCTTTCTTTTATTGCCTGCCGGTCGCCTGTGAGGTGGGTCTTCTTCCTTCTACTTCTCTGCCTGCACCAGTGCTGCCGATCCCCTTCCTCTATCTCCCTCGGTCTCTCCAAGAGGCAGAAAAACAAGGATGAAAAGAAGTGGCAAAAATGCGGGGAGAGAACTTCAGCATCCCCCTCTTGTCCTCCCTCCTCTGTTGTAGTGTGCGCATCTGATATTAATCTCTCTCTAGACAGGCGCACAGGCAGTCAGCAGAAGCAGCAGCAGAGAGAGAGAGAGCCGCCTCAGCACTGGTGGAAAAGATGGTAGTGTGTGTGTGCCGAGTGAGTCCCGTTCTCTCCCTCTAAGCTACACGCAGAAAAACAGCAGAAAAAAAAATAAGAGCGAAAAAAAAAGAGAGAGAGAGAGTGGTGAGCTTGACTGAGGCACAAAAGAAGACGGCCCCACTGTTTTGGCTCAGGGCTGGGCAGAAGGGAAGGGCTTCTTTCTTCTCCCCCTCTCCTCTTCTCTTCTCTTCTCTTCTCTGCTCTTCTCTTCTCCTCTCGCTTATGCTGCCAGATAGGGGCTGGGAAAAAGCAGCTGCTGAAACGCTCTCTGACGGCCACAGCGAGTCAGTGACTAGAGCAGCCGACGTCACAGCCTACTTAGCAGGGGATCCCACGTGACCCATTTAGATTCCCTCCCCCTGCCCACCCACCCCCAACCCCCAACCCCCAACCCCTCTCCCCTCTCCGCGAAGGAAAGGAAAGGGAAAAAAAAGAGAAGAGAAATTTAACTCGCTGGTCGCATAATGGAAGCGGGGGAAGAGAAGAAGGAACAGTGGTCTGTGAGAGACTAGAAGACAGAGAGTGTGAGAGAGACAGAGAGATAGAGGAATCTATTTATGTACCAGATATATTTTCAAGAAGAAACTCTGCTTTGATCATCTATTTAAAATACTGTCTCAAGGAGAGCAAATTTGACGAAAATAAAGGAAAGCAAAACCATGCTCATTTAACTGTGACTATAAATTGCAGTGGAAAAAAATAATGAGTTGCAGACCTTTTTATGCCAGTGCTGTTCTCTGTTTATAAAATATACAGTGTGCTGGAGCGCATTAGTGCTGTTGAGCACCACTTGAAATTAGAGGTGGAGCATCTCACCCTGTCTTGAAGAAGGAAAATACACACAAATAAATAAATAATATCCCATATTACCATAGTGACTTAGCCAGGCACACACACACACACATTCCTCGCTGACTGACTGTCAAACCAAATCAGTTTGCACTAATAATAAAGAAGAGGAACAATTTGAGAAGCGAGACGTTTTGGCCGTTGCCTGAAATCTCAGTAGACCCACCTCAATACACCCCTCTCAAGAATTTAAACTCAAACGTGGCAGGCAGGCAAGGTCGGTGTATGAAAATGGACTCTGCTGGTGGAAAAAAAAAAAGAAGAAAAAAAAATCTTCAGCTGAGAGGGTTTCGGTTGCACATTGCGACGCGACTGGCTACGTCTGTAAGGCGTGTGCACATTGTAAATATTGTAAGATATCAGAGCGGTTCGGAAGCACAGGAGATTGAATAATTAATGGAGGGCCTCCCGTTGACAGAAATACTTTGGAGGCCATTAGCTGGGCTATCTGGCCGGCACCAGCATATTTGTCAGAAGAAAGTAACGTTGAGGGAGGGGGGTGATTGATTTCCCCCCGGCTGCCAGGTCCGAACGGCGTCTGCACATTAATATTGGGTGACAACTATTAAAGATACGACTTCCTAAACGTCGGCCTTGGCTTGCTCTGGGAGGAGATGCGTATCGGAATGCAAAT
>CM059276.1:29492203-29509703 GCA_030347295.1 Setipinna tenuifilis
GGACTGAAATTAATTGATGGGGATGAATTTATAAATTTAATTGATAAGAGGCTGACCAAAAAATTATAGGCTCCCTGAATCTTTAGATTCACTAAAACAACACACTAATAATAATAATAATAATAATAATAATAAACATTTCAACACATCACTCTGATAATTCTTACTAATTATAAAAAGTATTATTCATATTACAACTACACACATGTACACACACATACTACAACTACATACATATACACACACATACTACAACTACATACATATACACACACACATATTACAACTACATACTGTACATATACACACGCATACTACAACATATAGTGCCAAGTAATGCTAGTCATTTTCAATGACATTACACCCTGTATCAGCAGACAGCAGGGGGTGAGGGGTTTGAGCAAGTTTAAATATATTTGGGCTTTTAGCAAAAAGCACTTGTTGGCAGGTGCTGAGAAAGTGCAAGTAAAAAAAACAGTGAAAATGGCAAAACAGGAAGTGTGACTGAAAACAATGACCCCTCCCAGGAAGTACACGATAAAAAATAGCACTTTTGTTTTTTACAATCTAACCACAAAGATGACTGAAACCCTGGGCTTTTTTCTGCATGCCAGAACAACATAGCCTACGTAATTACATTCAAAAGAATGCAGAAAGAAACAGAAGCGGCATGAATGTAGTCTTTGATAATTTATTTGCGTTGTTGTTGTTTCTGTTGCACAAAGGGATTTACAAATGAACAATGGAGGGAAGGGAGCAGTGTTTTGATGCTCTTTGGTCAGACAACAATGCAGTGTGCATATGGCTCTTGTTATGGCTTTGGGCTTTTTTATGGATGGAGATGAATATTAAACTAATACCCTGAGTCAGTCTGCAGTTTAGACAAAACGACCTTATTAAAAACATGTACACAAACACATGTGCAGGGGCTAAACCCAGCCAAGTGAAACCAGTGAGGGGAAGAAGGCAGCGGAGTGTGCTGCAAAGGTGGGTGAGTGATAAGCCTGGTTGAGGTTAAAACAGAGGTAGTTTAAAACCTGCTAGTAGAAGAGCTCAGGGTTTCATTGTCTAAAGTAAACAAATGCCAACACACTTTTGTTCTACCAGGTTCATAACTACCACTGGGTTAAATGAACCAGGTCTACCTCAAAGAGCACCAAAACACTGCTCCTCATTTCATTTGTTCATTTGTAAATCCCTTTGTGCAACAGAAACAACAACAACAATGCAACTGCTTAACCATCTTTGTAGTATCTGCCCATGTTTACTGTTTCAGAGAAAGCACTGAAGTTTACATGCTATTTATTTGGTTGAGTTTAAAACAGAGATACTAACTACTACTAACAGAGAGTTTAAAACCTGTTAGCAGAAGAGCCCAGGGCCTCATTGTCTAAAGCAGGGGTGGCCAAACGTGTGTGTTTGCGGGCCACATCCTGAAAAATCCAAGCAGCCAGGGGCCAATGTGACATTACGAGCACCAGTTTTCAAGTAAAAGAAGGAGTGGGTTTTAGATTAGAAAACCAACGTGCCTTCTAAAACATTCTACATGATGCTATTGTGCTTAAAGTTACTATTGACAAACACGTCACAGTAACTTGGATGGGCATTTTGCTCTTTTTTGAACAAATGATCTTTTTAATGTAAAACAGATTTGTATCCATACCAATGTTGTTCAAAGCCCCTGTGACAACTGAAACTATGATGTGCTATGCAATGAAATGTCATTTTTAAAATAATGTAATAAGGGGCTACATTACATTTTATTTTTAGACTTGATGGCAGGCCACTTGACAGAGAGCAACAGACAGACAGCAACAGAGAGCAATTGGCCCTCCGGCCGTAGTTTGGCCTCCCCTGATCTAAAGTAAACAAAATGCCAACACGCTCTTGTTCTACCAGGTTTATAACTACCACTGGGTTAAATAAACCAGGTCTACCCTAACTACCATAACTACTTAACCACCTTTGTAGTATTTCCCCCCACGTCTACTGGTCCAGAGAAAGCACTAAAGTTTACACAATATTTATTTGATCTCCTGGCTGATGTGGAGGCTGTCCTAACATTGATGACTATATTTTGTGTTAGATTGCCAGTAACAGGAATAGTGTTAGACACTAGCTGCAGACTCACTGTATCACTGCAAGCAGTGTTTTCATTACGTTGACATAATGAATACAATAATTGGCCTAAATTCCTTCCACTAAGCTGCCATTGTTGTTGTTGTTGTTGCTGTTGTTACTGTTTTACACAGATGTATTTCTTCTTCGCACATCCTTTTTCTCAAAGAGGATTAATTAGTATGTGGACCACAGCAGTGATCCAACGTGTGTCTAAATACATATCTGGGCTAAAAATGCCCATTTAATAAAAAACCCTCAAAGAGAATACATTAATCAATTTCCATTGGCTTTGAAGTTCAGAATCTTACTCGGAATTCTGCAGCAGCTCTGGGACAGAGTTCGGGAGTTATAAAAAGACGCAGAAAAGAGTACAAAGGGAGAACAAGTCTGGATGAATCTTCATTTGTAGCTCTCTGCCGTCGAGACGTTTGATCAGTCTTGCAGCTGCGGCGTGTTTAATCGGGGCCGTTAATTAAAAAAAAAGACCTCCCACACAACCTGGGAAAGATGTCCACAGCTGCCAGTCACACACCCAGGGACAGATCCGGAGAGAAAGCGCAAATCTGGGGGGATGATGACCAAGGTTGTGCTCACTCAGTCGTCTGTCAGAGATAGAGACGTGGATGGCGTGGATGGCGTTGGCTCTGTGAACAGAAAGGTCTGCCATGTGCAGGTGTGTCTCCAGCGTGTCTCAGGAACGCCTGCGCCAGGCGAGCTGAACCAGTGCCAAAATGGAAAAATCCAGCATTGCAAAATGGATTGCGTGTGTAAAACAACAGTGACATTTTGATTCATTTTTTCCCTCTTCCTTTCTCTCTCTCTCTCCTTTTCTCTCTCCCTCTCTCATTTTCTCTCACTCCCTCTCTCCTTTTCTCTCTCTCCCTCTGAGAGGAGTTGTGTTGCCTTCACAAGGCTGCTGTTTCCGCAGTGACAGAGCCTCTAATCACCTCCAGCAAGGCGTTTTGGAAGAGTATAATGGCTGCCATTTCATTGGGGTTTTTTTCTGCTGTTTTTTTTTTCTTTCTTTTTTTTTGCGATGTTGACGGGAGTGCGGAGGGTGTTTGGCATGCAGATGTATTGGCTTCCTCTGGGAAAAGACACGCAAATCCCGTTTCACGCAGTCCTTCAAAAGTCCCCAGTGGGAACGATTTTGCAATTGAAATGTACAATTAGTTATTCCTGTTCGCTTTGGTTGCAACGCTTCAACAGCCTCAGTCAAAAACATGAGGCCTCTGGCAAGAACGGAGTGGGGTGGCCTCTTTTTCCCCCACCCCCCTCTGTCTCAACACCCACCCCCCCACACACACCCCCTACCACCCCCCCCCCCCCCACCCCCCGCTGTGTCTACGCCTGCACCTGGCCAAGACGCTGGGGCTAAGCTAAGCCTCTTATTTGTTTGTTTGTTTGTTTGTTATTAGTCCCACTAACCAGAAAATAAACAGGCGGCCTTCACGGCTTGTCAGGATTTGAAAAAAGTCGTAGCAGTAGGATTCACACTCGGGCAGTCGCTTAAAATGCTGGCGGCGGCAGCGACGCGTTGCGGGCCCAGCTGTTGGGCGAGCAGAGGCCAGGCCGAGACCGTCTTGTACTACCTGCATCCAGAGATGACCTCAACACCCCCCCCCCCAAACACACACACTCTCCTCACACACACACACACTCCTCCCTCATGCTGCATGTAGTCTGCAAAGACATTAATACCAGCAAGCCTGCCACCAGCCTGCATGTAGTCTGCAGACATTAGTACAGGTAAGCCAACAACAACCATCCTCTTAGGAGCCAGCCCCCCCCCTCCCCCCGCCCCAACCCCCTACCCCCATCTTTCTAAGCGTTACATTTGCAAAATGGTACTTGCTGTGTTTATATATTTATGTATTTATTTATTTATTTGTTCTTTATTTATTTATATGGCCAATGAAGGATTACAGCTAATGCACTGAGCTAAAAACACACTAGGGGCTTAAGCTCCTCAATCCCTGAATTTGGGTCTATTGACTTGGCAATTATCCTGTCTACATCACCTGAAACATCCAGAGGGATTAAAAAACTCTGCATGTGGACATGGCACTGTATCACTCTGCCCATTGGAGACTAGTTAAAGCTCCTCCAACAGCACCCTTCCTGCTAATGGCACAGCCCCTACGCACGGCTCATCCTCATCCTCCAACACGGCTTTCACAAATGACAATACCAGACACACAGGCAAGCCACTACTCTGCCAACATTGGAGTACGTACAAGTCTACAACTGTAAACATGAAATGGTGAAACACAAAGTGTTTAAAAGACCTCTCTGAGGTTTATACTTTTTTATATCTGAGAGCAAAATCATTAGTGCCTTGACATGCAATATGTTGTTATTTTGTTATTACATTTTTGCAGTTGTGTTGGGCCTTTTGTTCTCCTGTTTTGCTGTTGTTGTTGTTGTTGTTGTGAGATTATTAAGGGCAAATAGAGAGGCCAAATATAGAAACAGCACCATGTAGCTTCGCGTCTCTTTCCTCAAGGAAGCAAATTACTTCCATGTTTATTTTCCAATCCATACATTAAGATATCAATAAGGGCTCCAGGTAGCCATTGATTTAACCTGGGACACATTGACAGGCATACACGGTACAATGACCCTACCCGTGTGGTTTGATCTATACAATGTTCATCATTGGAGGGGCACTGAAGTGGACAGAGCGTCCTTTCGCCTCCAGCCGAACACATAATTACCATCCTCCTCTTCATATATAAGCCCCTCTGTGTCCCTCTCCTATGGGCATAATGTCATGCCTTAACAATGGCTTTCATAATTGTAATTCCCAAGCACAATGTGTTCCCTAGGTAGGGAGAGCAGTTTGGATTAAACGGGAGGGGGGGATGAAAGCTTTTCTCACCTCCCTCCCCGCTTTCGCCGTCATCCCTCGATGAGCAGACAGAGACTTTTTTGTAATTGGAGAGGGGTTGAAAGAGAATACTCTCTGAGGTGGCCTTGTACTGTACGTCACAGTAATGAAATAAAGATGAAAAAAAAAAACTAGACTAGACTTTTCCAAAAGCGAAGTCTGCTAATTGGAAGTTTCAGCAGCTGCTTGGCTACAAGTCCCCGCATTTGGGTCTGTCTCCATAGAAGCTTAGGGGAGAAAAAAAATCACTGACTTCAGCAGCACAAAAGTCATTAAATGCACAGGTCTGCTGCACCATCTTGGTCATTTCAGTCACAAAGGTGAGGCACTCGTATCTCTTCACTGCATTTATGAGGAAGGAGTTGAAGAAAATCACATCATAGCAAGTACAAAAAGGAGAGGGTACGCTACGCTAGACTGAAAAAAAAAAAAGACAAAACAAATTGGTAGCAATCTGTACAAATACTATCTGAAAAGCACTATAAACATATCTATTCAGTGTATGTGAATGGACTGAAATTCTGACGTTTAAAACAAGAAGACATCGGCCAGTACTGGCAGTTAAACTCAAGATAAACTCTAAAATAATATCACCTCATTATTGATAGTCATATCACAGCAGTAACCTACTTCAGAGATGGCATGCCATGATGACATGTTAGATGACACTGTGCATGTCACGGTGTATCTAAAAAGGGACAGTGAGTTACAGTCAGCAATGTCATGATAGGCTGTATTTAGGATGATAAGGTGTCCACATATAAACACCAAAACATCAGTAGATAACAATGACAATCGTCCCTCATTGATAATCAGGAATTAATCATACCTTCTCTTTCTCTCCCCCCTTTCTTTGTCTCTCTCTTTTTCTCTTTCTCCCTCTCTCCGCCCCCCTCTCTCTTTCTCTCTCTCTGTTTCTCTCCCTCTCTTCCTCTCTTTCTCTCACTCCATTTGTCTTAATGTGAAATAAGTATGTGTCAACAGAAAGATGAGTCAGATCAAAGACAGTCTAATTCAAAGGCACAGAAGAAAAGATATTTTGCTCTCTATCTCCCCTTTGTGACAAAGTAAATTGTAGCCCCAATTACATGGCTGGTGTATGAATGTGTGTGTATCAATCTTTGGCCATTTAGATGAGGTCAGAGGAGGAGAACTGGCCATGTCTTTGAGCATTCTCTCCCCAGACAGGAAATGTACTGTAATGGGGGAGGGGGGGGGGCAGAGGGGGGGCATGTTGCTTTGAGAAGCGAGAGACAGGAGACAGCTATACAGCCCCTTAGCCTTATCCTGGCATGTACAACATGTATGTGCGCAGTGTGCCCATGTGATGTGTGGCGCATCACTCTGAGAGCTCATAGGCTTTATGACAGTGTGATATATGTAAAGCTAAACGCCGAGGTGCATCAGCATTGATTCGTCCCATTGTGAGACGCCGGGGCCATTTTAGCCGCACGGGGCGAACGGGGGAAGAGAAAAGGAGGAAAAATCCCTCAATGGCTGCAGCAGCAGGATCTGGCAAAAATCTATATGGGAACGATAAATCTCAGAGCAAAGAAAAAAGCCACAGTTCATTTGTCAGGGAAGTGGGAATGACGCATGAACGAGCCGGCTCCGACGAGAGCTCCGTGTGCCTGTGCGAACGGTGCAGATTTTTACTCCCCCCCCCCCCCCCCCCCCCCCCCCGCCCCCCCCGCCCCCCTCCAACCATTTATATTTCAGAGGGATTGACGTGCAGAGATGTCTGTCAGACTCAGCCGAGGATAAAGATCCCCTTGGCCATTAGGGGAAGCTCTCTGATCTGATACACGACACCCAGGCCACGGGCCCCTCTATCCAACCCCTCTATCCAGCCCCAGAAGCAGACAAAGAGATAAGGGAGCGAATCCCGAATCTCGGCGCGGCACGGCGGTGTAACCTCCACCAGTCGTGTCCCACGGATCTGCTTTGTCGGCTGGGGAGGGAGCAGAGGCAGGAGAGGCTGGGGAGGGAGCAGAGGCAGGAGAGGCTGGGGAGGGAGCAGAGGCTGGGGAGGGAGCAGAGGCAGGAGAGGGAGCAGAGGCTGGGGAGGCTGGATGGGCAGAGGCTGGATGGGCAGAGGCAGGAGAGGCTGGATGGGCAGAGGCTGGGGAGGGAGCAGAGGCTGGGGAGGGAGCAGAGGTAGCAGAGTCTGGGGAGGGAGCAGAGGCTGGGGAGGGAGCAGAGGCTGGGGAGGGAGCAGAGGGAGCAGAGGTAGCAGAGGCTGGGGAGGGAGCAGAGGCAGTAGAGGCAGGGGAGGGAGCAGAGTCTGGGGAGGCAGGATGGGCAGAGTCTGTTGTTTGTTTGATGTTGGATGTTGTTGTGTGGAATCAGGGCTCTGTTGATTCTGGTTCCGGTCTCCTGCTTTGGCAGCCTCTCCCATTCTGGTTTCTGTCACACACACACACACACACACACGCACGCATGCACGCACATACACACACACACACAGACAGACACACACACACACACACACCCTGGCATCCTCTCTCATTCTGGTTACCGTCCTCAGCAGCTGTAGAGGATAATGAGTTACTGCTTTCATTTCACATGCATACGCTCACACGCACACACATACACACACACACGTGCTAGCATACAGACACGCACACACACACACACACACACACATGTACTAGCATACAAACACACACACACAGACACACACAAGCACTTACTAGCATACACACACACACACTCACACCCTTGCAACAACAAATAAGCAAACACACAAAGGCTGGCACTCCATCAACTTCGCTTTTAGACTGCTGCTTTGCAAAGCCAGAGCGAGACCACTCTTCATCTGCCCCCCCCTCTTCACTTGGCCCCCCCTCTTCACCTGGTCCTCTGCTTTCACTGCGGAGGTGGAGCTGGTGAGCTGGGGACTGGAGTGAATGGGCTTTATTGAAGTGTGAGCGAAGTTCACTCCGCTCATAGCAACCATTTGGTTGGGCACAGACTGGTTCAAGCACTGGCGTGAAAGTCGTGTTGTGTCTGGCATGCCCGCCAAATGGAAATCCCAAGGTGCTTTTGCATTGGGGGGAAATTACTTGCGTAATTTCCATGATTGAACCACAGAAGTGCTATTGTTGTGAGAATTGTATTCAAAACAATGAGAGATGCTATTGTAGTACCATCATTGCGGTCCATCCACAACAAAAAAGGGACGCAATTCACACAGAGTCCACACTTTTAGGAATATTAAATAGATCATCGGTTACCCAAATTGAAAAGGTGTCCAAGCAATGGGGTATGAATTAAAATTTTGCACACAAAACATTTTCTCGGAACTATTTTGCAAATTGAATAAATAGGGTTTTTGTTAGATAAGAGCAACAAGAAAATAGTCAGTAGAGAAAAGCATGGCAGTTTGCATTTATAACCCCAGCTGCTTGGGAGCAGTAGTTCCCTGCAAAGAGAAGCTCACAAGGCCGTCAGACTTAATAACATTTTAGACTGAAGGGAACAACTTGTTCAGTTTGAAGGGAACTGCGAGGTATATATATATATATAGAAACACTGAAAGGTTGTTTGGTGATTTAGCAGGAAGTGGACAAGCTACTTTATCCATCAGTCATTGCCCCCCTGACATAAAGAATGAAATATAACATAATGTTACATAACAGTGTAGGGCCCCATGGTTACCTGATATCCCAGATAAACACTGTTTTGAAGTGAAATGTACATTTTGAAGGAATCTGAATAATAATAATGATGTTGTAAATTCAAATATTTACATAACAGTGTAGTACCTGATTGAAATATCCCAGATAAGCACTGTTTTGAAGTGAAATGTACATTTTCAAATACTTTGAAAGGAGATAAATCTGATAGCACTGAAAACAACATCTCAGCTTGTGAGTAACCCAGGCACACCCCACTGCACAGGAAATGTCATTTCATTCCAAGAGATTGACATAATTGATTGACAGAGTCGTTGTTGACTTTCGCCTTGTCAGACATGCTACTCTGTTCTATTCTAATCTATTCTATTCTATTCTATTCTATTCCATGCCACTCTATTCCATGCCACTCTATTCCATGCTACTCTATTCTATTCTACTGTAGCTATACATGTGTTGCAACATGCAGTGCGCAGATTAAACCAGAAGCAGTCGAACAGTTCTTTTGTTGATGTGATGCAGCACTTGCACAGCGAAGAAGTCATTTTTTTCCAGGTGACCTTATTTCAGGATTATATAAACCCCATTCCTGCGGGAAGCCACACGCTACCTGCGTGGTAAATGTCTCAGTGTGTGGTTGTGTGTGTGTGTGTGTGTGTGTGTGTGTGTGTGTGTGTGTGTGTGCATGTGTGTGTGAAAGGTTAGCCATTCACATCGAAGAAAAAAAAAGGGTGGTGAGATTCTGTCACCCCACCCCCCCACCCCTCATCACCCACCCCCCCTCCCACAACCCCCTTCTGTTACTGTGGCAGATTGCTTGTCACCGTCACTCAGATGATAAATATTCGGCGCTGTCACATAAGACACATCCTGAGCCACATGACAGAGGCACGTCCCCATCCCCATCCCCGTCCCCGTCCCCGTCACCGTCACCGTCACCGCTGCCTCTGCCGCTCAATCGACTAGAGGCTAGAGGCGGCCTCATCTCATCGATTCTCCATGTGCCGCGGCTTACATGCGTGGGCGGCCATGTCCAACCTTGTGCCGGGCGCTCCCTGAGCGGGGCTCTGTGGTGCAGGGGAGATGATACTGTCACTCCTGCGCCGCTTTTTTGACAGCTGCTCCACAATTTATTAAAGGGGAACCCAATATGGAAGGGCAAAACATGCATAGCTATAGCTGTGTGTCAGGCCCACCCACTGCCCATAAAACACAGCTTTGCACAATGGCCTTCATTCCCGGTAACATGACCCCTGTGTGGCTAAAGATTGTATCTTGCGCTGCACTAGATGTGATGTCTGATCCCAGGTTGTAGGTGGAACCTCTGTGAAAATGAGACTGCTGTGAAAACAAAAAGGCTCTCTGTAACTGTAACTGTACGAGTGCATGTTGAAACAAGGCTCACCCAAATCATGGAGGGATGTTTTACAGAGGTGTTAGGTTAGGAAACATGTATCCCACGTTGGCCTGTCATTGTTTCCACGGAGGGGGGTTAACGTAGGATTGAATCTCATTAACAAAAACAAGGCAGCTCTGTCAGAACAAGCCGAGTGGAGTTGAGGAGCGGCAGGAGGCCGTTAGCACGTGCCCGTGCGGAGGCAATGTGTGTTTGGGAGACGGGGAAACAGGATACGTTCGCCTCGTGTACTCACCTCCGAGTTACTCTCAGTGTACTAAATCTAAATTCAGCACTCGTAGGGGTTTGTTTTTAGAATGACCTTTAACCCACTGTGGTGTTGGCATGTGTTTGGGGATCACGGCTGCTGACATGAGAACCTGCGCCACACATTTGTCTGTCATGCAAAGCAAAGCAAAGCTATTTCCATGCAGCAGTTTGTGTCTGTCTGTCTGCCTGGCTGTGCTTCACTGCACGTGTAAGTATGCAAGTATTTTCTGCCAACGCCAGCTTATCATCACTTTATGGACACCTTTGCCAACAGAAATTGCCCAGTTAATCTTCATGGAGGGGGCGCTGCTCTCATTCCACCAGGCAGTACGTCTGCTCTGCCGCCAGAACTGTGCATTATAAAGCCATGTGTTTGCTAATAGGCCTTTTTGTATGGGTGATGTTACAGTTTTAATGATTATTGCTCTGCCAGTGGGACTCGGTAATGGTGCTACGCAGTAAGCTAAGGAAATACAGAAAATGACAGTGGAGATTGTGGCACCTCGCTTGAACCTACCGCGCTGCCTACTTGAGCAGAGCGAAATAATAAGGGCTATGAATCTGAAAGTCTTTTTCTTTGACATGAAGTGCAGTTGCCCGAGTGCCAACAAAATGGTAATTGTGTCTTCCCAAGGAGCAGATGTTGAGGCGAAACAGATCTGTTAATGACTCGTCTAAAAGCAGAAATATCTGACAGTGGAGAGCTGATGCTAAATGTGTAAAAGACAAGCCTTTGGGTAACCCGGGTCAGCTGTGTTAGAAAAAGATATCAAATGCTCTAAAATGTCAACAAAGTGATATAATGTGGACTATTTCAGCAATGGAAAAATTCGCATTATAAAGCAGTATATCCTTTACACTATGAAAAATGCAGAGAAAGAGGTGAAGTGTGCTCTGACAACGTTCAACACTGACATGTACAAATAGAGCATGATATGAAGCAGGAGATGGCTACGAGGGCTATGACACACTGTACAAATGATGTACATTATATTTAGTAACTACAACACACTCCGTTAGCAAGAGACTCATGGATAGGAACAGCTTGCTTGACATTTGGTTGAAACTGTTACATTTCTGCCTGACAGTGTAGGTATATGACATGTGTGACATAATGTGACTTTTTTCCATGGCCTCTAGCATTGCGTAATCATTAGAGCCATTGTTCAGGTCTAGATTCAGGTCTGGGGCAGGAGAAAGTGGACTCTGATTATGCTCATATTAAATCCACTTCCATCGGCCACAAGAGGACAAGGCCAGACACAACATGCCTAGACTTTGGCCCCGTTAGACCTAAGAATCAATCAGGGCCATGCGAATCTGAATATATGTTCAGTAGATACTTCAAAGTAACCATAGGATCTAGAGTTAAATGTAGGAAAAACTGCATATAACAACTTTATTACTTTTTTTTATAAATGACACAGTCATTTTAACAGCATTTTAAAAAACCTACAGCAGGATATGCCAAAAAGTATAGTAGATATTTCACACAGATGTCAGAAGCAGTTGCAAAGAGAGAGCTAACCTGTATGCTAACCTGTTAAAAAAAACATGTCCACTAGTATATGACTATGGGTATCAAACATAATTGCCTTGTGTTGCTATCGGCATGATAAATGTCCTAAATGAGTGTTTAAATGTGATTTAAATGAGAACATGCAGAGTTGTGAAGATAAATCCTGGCCGTTGTAGGATCTCGGCGGTGACGGTGAGGCTGACTGATCATCATGAAGTCGGCTTATGTGAGATATACTGTAGCGTGAGTTACGTTCTCCTCTCTCTCTCTCTCTCTCTCCCGACGGTAATGATTCCCTTATCGCTAAAAGGCTCTAATCTTAAAATGCCTCCTGTGAGGCGGCCGCGTGTGCTGCTCCGTGACATTTAATCCATTATTTATAGAAGGAAAATGTATCCGCGCGGTCTAATTGCCCAGGTGATGGCATATTGCTGCATGTTATCTGCGCCGAGAAAGGCCACGGACAGAGACAGAGACAGAGCGCGGTTCTGTCTACACCGACTGTGATTGTGCGCTAGATGAGCGGGGAATGCGCCTTATTCTTGCTCTTACGCTTGATGTATAATTAATGGTGGTGGTGTGGTTGTGGGGGGGGGCTCAAACTGTATTAGACTTAAATCATACGCGGAATAATTAGCACACTGATTCTGCTTCACAGCGAGATTTAATGTAGATGGCTGCCCCTTTTCAACAGTATGAAAATGTCAAGGTCAACTGTGCCAGGGTTTCAAGGTAGTGAGGTGTTTGTGTGTGTGTGTGTGTATGTGCAAACAACAACAACCACGTGGAATGCATGTTTCCCAACCTCGCACCTCTGTGTATGCCACTGTTTATGTTTGCATAATAGTAAAGTATTTGACTTTAGATTTAGATTCTTCGAGTGTGTGTTTGTGTGTGTGGGTCATGTTTACAATTCCTCAGTCTCCTCAGTATTTTATTTATCTAAAGCAACAGAAGGTCATTTTTTAGTTATACTAAAGCTACTCATAGGTTTGTATTTGCGAGGTATTAAAATGTGCTGACATCTCAGTTTCACATTTAATATAACATAGTCCATGCAGCCATCCGAACCCAGGCACTAACACAGCATTTATATTTTCTGAAAAGTTTTGATGTGAAAACTGCATTGAGGTTTAGCTAGCAGTGGTCCAAACAAACTGAACAAAGGTAAAGGTAAAACTGGCTAAGAACGCTCTGTAAAATAACTGTTTGAAAAACAGGAATGAATGACAGGAGAAACACTCCTATCTCTGATCTCCAGTATTCTGTCTGAATGTTGTTCACATTTCACTAGTCTCTTTGTTTTTGTAGATGTTCATTTGTCTATTTGTTTGGGCTTGTGACCCTATTATCAATGGATAGATGAGGCACACAAAAGGTTAAGTGTGGACAACAAGTGTTTCATACTGTATGCTTGTCCAATACTGTGCAGTTTGACATAGCTTAGCTTCTCCAGCATCATGACCAGTATGTGCATATTTACTGCGGTAAGTGTATATACTGAAGTCTGCACCCCAGAGACAGGGCAAGGTTGTTCAGTACAGGGGCAGCAGTTTTGAACGCGGCTTACTGATAAAGTCATTCTGATTGTTGTTTTTTTTTTGCTTATCAAATGCGGTATGCAGCCAGTGCTGTTTACTGTACATGCTCCTGAGATGCCCCCGCTGTCAGTCAGGTAAAACCTCTGACAGTGCAAATGTTGGGCAGATTCCTATAGAGATATGCCTTTAAAATGCTGCTGTGCCAGGGGGCTTAGGAGTGGTTAAGTCTGAAAAATGAGGTTAAATGGCCCATTGGGCCTTCCCTACAGTACGCGTTTGACTACAGGACTGGGTCAAGGCTTGGACTGTCAATCCTCATGGAGACTTGCAGCAAATTCAGTGTTACACAGCAATGCAATGCAATGCAAGTTCACAGTTCGAACAGAAATGTATAATTCAAGGCCGTGTTTTGATAAATTGAAGATGCATTTCACAGTGTAACAGCTTTGCTATTAGCAAGACTAAAATTAGCTTCTCACTCATCTTCAAACACTTGCTGTTTCCTCCTCAGATTTCCTGTATGTGACACATACCCCCCCCCCCCCCCCCCCCCCCATCTGATAAGCTCAGGGGTGTAAAGATCCTCTGCCTGCTCTTCAGCATGTTCCTCCTTCCTTCTCTCTCTCTCTCTCTCTCTCTCTCTCTCTCTCTCTCTGCCCCCTTTTACCTCTCTAAACTACGTTTAGCTGCACCTCTCTTGCTCTCTCTCTCTCTCTGCCCACGTTACCTTTCTAAACTACGCTCTCTCTCTCTCTCTCTCTCTCTCTCTCTCTCTCTCTCTGTCTCTCTCTGCCCCTTTACCTCTCTAAACTACGCTAGCTGCACCCTGTTCCTCCTTCCACTCTCTCTCTCTCTCTCTCTCTCTCTCTCTCTGTCTCTCTCTCGCTCTCTCTCTGTCTCTCTCTTCCCCCTTTACCTCTCTAAGCTACGCTAGCTGCACCCAAAAAAGATGCTAATGACACTAATAATTTCTTATCTTGGCTCGGCGGCCGCTGCGCTTCCCCGCTGCCCGTCTCCATGACTCATCTCCATAACAACCGGCCCGCGGGCGCAGCTTTGCCACAGTTCAGGAGATCGCGGCCACGGAGGCTTCTGGAAGCGTGCGGCAGCGGCAGCGGTGGTCGGTGAGCGACCTCAGAGGGCCCTGCCCTCATCCCACTGTGCTGGGGCGGAATGGTACGGTGCAGCGTGTGGTGGCATGGTACAGGGCTTTGTGGTTCGGTACGGGGTGGCGTAGCGCGGGGTGGCGTAGCGCGGTGCGGCGCGTGGCGGCATGTGCGTCTGCCTGCCCTTATCCTTCTGAGCTGGGGCGGAATGGCGCGGGGCGGTGTGATACGGTATGGTGTGGTGCGTGGCGGTGTGTGCGTCTGCACGCTCCTGCTGAGCTGGGGTGGAATGGTGCGGGGCAACGCGGGACGGTGCGGGGCGGTGTGGTACGGTACTGTGTGGCGCGTGGCGTGGTGTGCGTCTGCACGCTCTGCTCCCCTCACAGGTTGCGGCTGCTGGGCTCCCTTGGTGGCTGACGGTGTCACGCTCTCGCCTCAGGATCAGCGGGGGGAGTGTCGGGGGAGAATGGAAGCCATGATTGTTCCCCCCATCTGTCTCTCTCTCTCTCTCTCTGTTTCTCTCTTTCTTTCTGTTTCTCTCTTTCTCTGTGTTTCTTTCTCTACCAGTCTCTCTCAGTCTCTGTTTCTCTCTCTCTGTCTCTTTCTGTTTTTCCCTCTGCCTCTCTCTCCCTCTCAGTCTCTCTCTATTTCATTTCCTTGTCTGCATGCCTTCCCCCTTCGACTGCCTTGCTCAAAAAAATAAATCAGGTCGTTGTGTAACGCTCCCTTCTGTCGAGCTGAGGGCTGCGTCACCTCCTCTCTCTCGGATCCATATTAATGTGTGAAACGTTAACCACCGGTGCCTTTGCCTTTGAGTGCACACCTCCGATTAGTCATTAAGATGTTTCCAATGATACGGATAGATATGTTAATTGGGTTGAGGCTGTGGAAACACTGTGAGATCCAGTTATCTCTGCTGGTCTGGTGTCTGGCTTCTGGGAGTTTTCTACATTTTTATATTGATGCATTTTGGAATTGGAGACTGTTATAATATGAAAAATGATGCCCCTGTTTTAGAGCCTCCAAACAATGCATGGTCGAAGCTGTAGTGTCAATGAGGAAGCCACAACTATATTCAGTCATCTGTGCTTTGTTAAATTGTCTAGAATAATAAGCTGCTCCACTCTTGGCAAATAGAGATTTTACTTGCGTGCTGACATAGTTTTTCACAGTGTTTGTTATGTAGTCAGTGATGTAGTAAAGAAGAGGTCATACAGGTGTGGGTGAGGGCACCTAGTCTAGTTTATTACTGCACTTTGGCCACTTGGTCCCAAATTAACTGCCCCCCCCCCCCAATTTTCAATTGCTAATATTTGTGAGTCAGGTGAGTGTGAGAGTGAGTGTGAGTCAGGCATAACGCAGGTGTACGTGTTCTCTTACGCTCAGCTCATGCAATATGGATGAACAGGGAGCTTGGCTGCCTAGCTGGCCTGCTGCACTGCTTGACTATTCAAGGGCAGGGCCCACATACATTTCACCTGCTCTCCAGCCCGAGCCTCAGCCCTGGGTTTCAGCTTCGCCACAATTGGTCCCTGAGGAAATTCCCCTTTTCGGCCGTCATAAGCAAAAGCGCGGAGGACCTCGCTAGTTTGGGAGGCACGAGCCACGAGCCACGAGCCACGAGCCTGGCCGGGCCGAGGCGGGCAGCTGCTGACTCATAAAAATGATGTAAAAGCCCTGTTGTCATGATTGCTGACATCAGCCGAATATAATTCTATTAGAGGGGCCATTTGTTGCCTCGTTTTCATTGCAGCTTCATTCAGTGGTCCAAATGACCCCACATTCATTTTAGCGCCCTATTGGGAAATCCTCCGAGAGTGCGCCGGCGGATCCTGGCTGGTCATCATCCCCGGGGCAAATGAATTCACCCCCCCCATCTCCCCCTGCCCCCCTCCTCCACCGTAACTGCCCCCCTTGCCGGGCTTCTCTCTGTCTGACGCTGAGGCCATCAACTCCATCAGAGCTGCCCCACCTTGGCGCTTAAATAAATTAACTCCGCGTGGTGAGGCCAGTGCCTCAGCTCGGTAACCCCCAGACGCTGCCGGAATTACACCGTGCCCCCCCCCGCGTCCCCCCCGCCCCCTGCGCCCGCCGTAACGCCATTATGGAAATGGTCCCTGGAATGGCCTCTCACAGTGAGCCATGGAGTTCTCCACAAGGGCAGAACGTCTCCCACATTCGCACCAATGCTCCGAAACGTCTCTGTGTGTTCTCAACGGCGTGAGATCAGCGTCTCGTCTCAACGCTCCCTACACACCAACCTTTTAAAAATCCGTTTTTGCAACTTCACTTTCCCTGCCCTGCATCACTCTCTCAGTCTCTCTCAGGTTGTCTCTCTTGTTCTCTCTATCCGTATCTATCTATCTCTCTGTTCTCAATGGCGTGAGATCAGCGTTTCCACGCTCCCTACACACCAACCTTTTAAAAATCCGTTTTCGCAACTTCACTTTCACCGCTCCGCCCCGCACCACCTGCCTCTGCTGCGTGCCTCCGCTCGTTCCCATCCTCGCAGATCCGCTGCCTCTGCCTCTGATGCCTCAGTCATCATGAGCTTCATTTGCCAAACTAATTAAATAAAATCGCCCCCTATGAGTCAGAGCTCTTAAATTGGACACAGATGTCCACGGCTCAGACGCCACGCGGCACACGGCTCAGCCTCCTGTTTGCGTTGGGCCCCGCTCGGGGGGTTGTGGGGGGGGAGGGGGAGCCAGCTGAGCTTCCTCAGACTCGCGCTCCTTGATTAGGTGTGATGACCTAATTAACGGGCTGAAAAGGTCAAGCGTGTGCACGCTCTCTCTCTCCTAATGTTTCCTCCACGCCGGAGTGCTTTTTTGTCGTCGTCGCCGCGTCGCTGCGTGTTCCCCGTTTCCGGCCGCTCGATTGAAAAAGCGCCATGTCACACACACACACCTCGGCGGCGGCGGACAGGAAACTCAAAGCCACCCTGACCGCCTAAAGGACATCAATAACACAGTGTGAAAACAAGCCGGCGCTGAAGGTGCTCGTACATTACGTGGGC
>CM059276.1:29514703-29517203 GCA_030347295.1 Setipinna tenuifilis
AGCCAGGAGGACCTCTGTTCAACCCTGCTGCTGTGGTCTCTCTCTCTCTCGCATCTATTTTTAAAAGACCCGGCGGAGGAAGGCATGGATCCTCTGAGTAGTTTGCTGTGTACCCCGCTAGACTCCAGTGCATCTCCTCAGTTCCCCCGCATAAAGGCAGACATACACACACACATATACACACACACATACTGTACACCCAGCTCAGCTCGTATAGCCAAAGCCTGGCTGGATTGCAACATATTGAAGGGATTACACTGCGGTGGCGTGGAGCGGCACTCACAATGCTAGACAGGAATCTTTACTCTAATGCCGCAGATATTGACTTTACACTCCGTTTCTTTTTTTTTTCTTTCCTGAAACCAGTGTGTGTGCTGTCACTACACGTCATCTGAACGTATTTCAGGGCATCATTTCAAAGCCCTCCCCTGGGAGAAAAGAGAGACAGGCGGAAAAAGAGGGGGGGGGGGGGGGGGGTGAGAGAGGGACATAGAAAAGGCACATAAACCAAACATGCTCGAGACAGGTCAATCAGCTTTGCTCCGACCAATCAATGGAGTGCTTGGCTTCGGCTAGCGCTGGAAATAGACTGATGTTTTTGTTTTTGTGCCGGCACAACAGGCTCCGGAGCACTTAGATGCAGGGGCGTGTTAACGCGCATTTTCATGCGCTTTGCAGAAAATGCACATTGACAGAGGGTTATATTTGTTTTTTGGTCACACTGCGCTGACCAAAAGAATGCTTTTAGGCCCCGGCCCCATCCCTGGCCGGTTTTCCACTACACGAGTGGAAAGGTGGAAAATTACAATTGGGTTTCCTGTTTTCTTAAGGGTTATAGATTCAGCTCTTTGCCCGCTGCTGCACAAAGAGATACAGGAGATGAAAGCATGTTCTTGACCAAAACCTAGAGAGGCATTGTAACCACTGACCTTGAACGGAAAAGGCCTTTGGAAAAGTCCAGGACTTATTATAAGTTTTTGGTATGAATTCTGCTTTTCGACTGTCCTTTTCCTTGCTTGTGTGTGTGTGTGTGTGTGTGTGTGTGTGTGTGTGTGTAAGAGAGAGAGAGAGAGAGAGAGAGAGAAAGATAGAGAGAGAGAGAAAGAAAGTGATACAGTGGAAAGGCATCAAAGGGAATAGGTTTTGTGGTTTGGGGATTTTTCTGTGGTGCCCATACACTCCGCATACACATCAGCTGTGAGGAATTCAGAACTCATCGTGAGCACACACACACACACACACACATGCCCACACACACTCTGGAAGTCCTGTCTCACTGGTTGAGATTCATTATGAGTGTGTTTTTCAAGGCTGGGTGACTGATGACATGCTCTGCGTATTAAGGCTCCATATGTTACTGCTGTGTGTGTGTGTGTGTGTGTGTGTGTGTGTGTGTGTGTGTGTGTGTGTGTGTGTGTGTGTGTTCACCACATGCCTAGCGTCCTGAAGCAGTGCACCACATGACCACCATCATTGCTGCCTGCAAACACATCCTGCCTGTAGCCTCTTCTTTGCTTTATACAAACACCTCACACTATACACACACACTATGCAGACAGAATGCTGTTTACTTCACACACACACACTATGCAGACAGAATGCTGCTTACTTCACACACACACACACTATGCAGACAGAATGCTGTTTACTTCACAAACACCACAATCCTACTAATAAAGAGGAAACGATCTATCTGTCCATACATATTTACAGGTGTATATGATCTATCTGTCCATATTTACAGGTGTATATGTATGCAGGTTTGTAGGGTATATCTGTCTGCTACTTTATCATAAAAATATTTTTGAATTCTCATTCTAGAATGGGCTCTGACAAGCTAATTCTCTTTTATCACGATTTGAGAACTATTTTGTTTGTGTGTGTATGCATATGTGCGTGCATGTGTACATGTGTGCATGTGTGTGTGTGCATTCATGTGTGTGAGTGTGCATGTGTGTATATGTCTGTGTGTACGTGCATGCATGCATATGTGTGTGTGTGTATGTGTATATGTGTGTGTGTGTGTGTGTGTGTGTGTGTCTGCAGCCCTAGCTGTAGCTGTTACTGTGGCTCAGTTTGTCGTCAGCTACTAAATAATTGATAAAGAGGCTAATGTGATGCAGTGGAAGTCGTGCATCTCTATGCAACAGCATCGCAGCATCACAGCCACACACACACACCATCACAGCCAACACACACACCATCACAGCCCCACACACACATGTCTATGCAACAGCATCACAGCCCCACACACACCATCACAGCCCCACACACACATGTGTCTATGCAACAGCATCACATCATCACAGCCCCACACACACCCAACTGCACAACGCAGAAGAATAAAAGAGTAAGAAAAAGAAGAAAATGTCGAATCTGCCTGTGTGTGTGTGTGTGTGTGTGTGTGTGTGTGTGTGTGTGTGTGTGAGAGTGTATGTGTGTGTGTGTATGTGTGTGCCTGTGTGTGTGCTGACAGAAGACAGTGCTCTCCTGCTCAGCT
>CM059276.1:29522203-29544703 GCA_030347295.1 Setipinna tenuifilis
GTGATGTCGCTGGCAATCAGATAAGAAGACGGTTCTGAGCCGAGAGGACGACCTATCAGAAACGGATCAGGGCCACAACATGCTCGACACTGGAATGGCTGCACTGACTGGGGCTGAAGGCTTGTGAAGAACTCACTCACACAGCTCTGTGGCTATACTACTCAATATACTCTGCGGCTATACTACTCAATATACTCTGTGGCTATACTACTCAATATACTCTGTGGCTATACTACTCAATGTTAACCTAGCACAGCTTCACTCCTGTCCATAGCTCACAGTAAAACAGCCATGCCCATGCTGGGAAACCAGCTACAACAGCCATGCCCATGCTGGGAAACCAGCTACAACAGCCATGCCCATGCTGGGAAACCAGCTACAACAGCCATGCCCATGCTGGGAAACCAGCTACAACAGCCATGCCCATGCTGGGAAACCAGCTACAACAGCCATGCCCATGCTGGGAAACCAGCTACAACAGCCATGCCCATGCTGGGAAACCAGCTACAACAGCCATGCCCATGCTGGGAAACCAGCTACAACAGCCATGCCCATGCTGGGAAACCAGCTACAACAGCCATGCCCATGCTGGGAAACCAGCTACAACAGCCATGCCCATGCTGGGAAACCAGCTACAACAGCCATGCCCATGCTGGGAAACCAGCTAAAACAGCCATGCCCATGCTGGGAAACCAGCTAAAACAGCCATGCCCATGCTGGGTAACCAGCTAAACAGCCATGCCCATGCTGGGTAACCAGCTAAACAGCCATGCCCATGCTGGGTAACCAAAGACACAAGCCAGAGACTCTACCATCACCTCACCCGTCCTCTACCAGTTAGTTAGACCTGTTACGTGATGCAGTTCAATTATTTACCAGCATATTATTTACCAGCATATTATTTACCAGACGTGTGGTGTCAGGGCACTTTATGCTGTGGGAAGGCAGTGTGGAGTTTGACAGCTGAAATAGTTTCATACACCATTTGAATTTCATTTTTAAAACTACAACTACTGTATGCCAACTTAGCACAACATAGCCCTTGTGTTTCTGTTCTGTTTCCGTCTGTTTTTCACCTTTTGTGTTAGCTGCTGGTGGGAAATAACCTTGTCTATGTAGGACTGTTCTCATTCCCTACATTGCCAATTATTTATGTCTTTGAGTCTAAAGTGTTTGAGGTTAAATTAGTGATAAGCAAAAATGAGAAAAGAATTAAAAAAAAAATCACATCCAAGTGTCAAAAAATGAACAACCTAAATGAAAATGAAAAAAAAAAAACACAAAAGCACAGAGAAATGGAAAGGAGCAGAAACAGCTTGGGCGCTGTGCTGTGTGCTGTGTGCACGGCGAGGCGGGGCAAGGCGAGGGGAGGTGAGGCGAGCGAAGAGAAGCTAAGTCAGGAGTGAGTGTGGAGCTGGAGGCTGGAGGAGGCTTAGTGCTGCCATGCCTGAGAGCATTCCCATTGTCCTGCTCGGACAGCGTTAATACCGAGCTAACACTCTGGGTGTAATCTATCATCGCAGAGAGATCGCGTCTGTGCCGTCGCCTGTTTTTCCCCCCTCCCCCTTTTGCCTTTTACAAGCTGTTGGGAGGCATCCATGATGAGGTCCCTTGCTTGCTTTTAATCCCTCCTCAAAAGCCATCTGTTCCTGAGACAGCGTGTTTGGCTCCCCATTAAAACATCTCTGCTAATGAAGTTTGTTATCATCCATCACTTTGTAAATTGTTTATGACCTCAAGAAATCGGATATAACTGTATTTCGTTATCGAATAGCTCTGTGAGGATTTGGTGTCCCTGTTCTACTTGATCTCCACAGAGATAAAAAAGAGAGGTGAGAAAAGCATGGTCTCATTATGCTGATGTAAAGCTCATCACGCTAAAATCACTGTGGGCAATCAGCAGGTTGCTTTACGTAAACCTGTAGCGTGTTAAATTGCACATACACGTCCACTAAAGTAGAACAGGTGTTATGGTGGCAGATAAAGGCAGATTCACTAAGACCACAGCACAGTCTACTGTACGTGTGTTTGAAGAGATCGCATCGTTTCGCTTTGGCTCATCGCCTCTTGCCGTTCCCCCACTCATCAGGGGCCGGTTGCATAAACATAGACACTGATTTAAGACACTGGCTAACAGTAAGACAGTCTAGCTAAAGACACTGGGACAAGACTGTTGCATGAAATAAGCCAGTGACGGTCTTTAGTTAGTCAGACTAATTTCGCATTGCATTATGGGAAAACTAAGGGGCCCGGAGGCGAGAGTTGAGGGCCAGCTGCAGCAGCAGCAGCAGTGACAGTGGCAGCAGTGGTAGCAGCAGTAGCAGTGGCGGTAGTGAATGTGGGTCAGGCGGTCTCCCCTCGCTGGTGAATCAATAAGGATGAATGGATGCACACTCTCTGCTTTATTTGGGTCCCCATGTAGGTCACCTAAGTGTGACAGTGCCATCCACACA
The DNA here is from genome assembly GCA_030347295.1 of Setipinna tenuifilis. Classification (NCBI taxonomy): domain Eukaryota; kingdom Metazoa; phylum Chordata; class Actinopteri; order Clupeiformes; family Engraulidae; genus Setipinna; species Setipinna tenuifilis. Next base: position 29,524,657 of record CM059276.1, read on the forward strand.
TGTACATGTGAGGGTCGCCAATGTCTAGTTCAAATAACCTTTAAACAGTAATGCCCAGGCAGTCTTTATATTAAATTTACATTTTACAATGAGGACATGGGCAGGACGACTGCTACACTCCAGGTAGAGGCACACTCTGGTACACACAGTAAGTGCAGTTGTATATGCACAACATCCCCATGGCCAACTCTTCATCTGCCTCTCTCAAACAGATTTTAAATACAGCTTGTGTACCTAAATATTAAAGGGGTGTAAATTGTAGATGGGTAAGGAATGTATGTTTGTTGGGGGAGTAAATAACTACCCTCATCCATGGCTGAAGTGCCCTTGAGCAAGGCATCTAACCCCACATTGCTCCAGGGACTGCACTATGTACCTAAATAACTGTAAGTTGATCTGGATAAGAGTGTCAGCTTAATGTAATGTTTGTGAAAGGAATTTCGACCAGAAAGACTCAGAGAAAGGCAAATGGTTTAAAGGGATTTAATGATAGATTTAACAATAGTTAACGAGTAGCGAATAATCTTTGGCGGAGGTCCAGTCATCAGCCCGGGTCTAATGTCGAGGGGTCCGACGGATCCTGCCGCGGTGTGTTGCGGGAACCGAGAGACACCCTCCAGGCGCACGGGTAGACTGGGACCGAACTGGTGGTGGTGGGGATGGAGGAGGGGACTTCAAAACGCCGGTACCTGAAGCAGCAGAAAAGGTGAGTTAGAAATGTCATTATAAAGCAGGTGGCGGCCGCTGATTGGCCGAATGCAAAGTGCGCTTCCGTGATGTTGGAGTAATCCTGGCAGAACTTATGCAGGCTTTCATTTCACCCAGGTCACTGAAAGCTTTGCATCTTCTTGTTATCTGCAGAGCTCTGGCATCTTACCCATTTGAGACAGTAAACAGTAATTAGTATTCACAACACATATGTCTAATGCAGAACGTTGTGCAGTGATTTTTTTCCACACGTAACTTAGACATTTGCTAATTTTCCAAAACAGTTGTATCTGCTTGATGAAATGTCAGCCTTTTTTGTTTGACACCATGGAACAGCGGGTAATAACTCCCATGCGGAGTGCTTTTCTGAAATGGCTCAATCAATTTGTCACTCAAGTTTACATTAATTTAATTCGGACACCTGTGGACTGCATCTCTGCAAAAACATTTGGCCTTTCCTGTCTGTCTCATCAGCCCTGGACCTGAAAACCAGTCTTGCAGTCCCGTGTATGCTGGATGGATGGATGGATGGATGGATGAATGGATGGATGGATGGATGGATGGATGGATGGATGGATGAATGGATGGATGGATGGATGGTTGGATGGATGGATGGATGGATGGATGGATGGATGGATGGATGATGGATGGATGGATGGATGGATGGATGGATGGATGGATGATGGATGGATGGATGGATGAAGGGATGGATGGATGGATGGATTGGTAGATGGATGGATGGATGGATGGATTGGTAGATGGATGGATGGGTGGATGGATGGATTGGTGGATGGATGGATGGATGGATGGATGGATGGATGGATGGATGGATGGATGGATGGATGAAGGGATGGATGGATGGATGGATGGATTGGTGGATGGATGGATGGATGGATGGGTGGATGGGTGGATGGATGGATGGGTAGCTAGCAGACTGGAGCACAGCACTGTACTGTCTGCTGCCGATGCACAGGACTCAGGGCTGAGAGGTCCAGAGCACTCTGCTAAACGAGCAGGCTATAGCTATATCTCCAAAAACAAGATGTCTGCTTCACTGAGTCCAAAGGTCTTGTTTTTTTATCTATTCATGTATGTTTCCTCTACACCTCTTTAATCTTTTTTATGTTTCCTCTACACCTCTGTTAGGTTACTATGTCGTCCTTTTTGTCGCTTTGGATAAAAGCGTCTGCTAAGTGTAATGTAATGTCTCCTATCAATTAAAACCAATATGCAAGTTTGATCCACTTAGAGAATACTGTATACTGTAGGCTAACCTTATTCTTTTCTGAAGGAGATGGGTTTTTCTTCTTTTGCTTTTAAGGGCATGCTGGTAACATACAGAGCACCATAACAGTAACCCAGATTTCACTAGATATTTGTCATGTTCATGCTCCTGGTCTATTTTAGCACGTGAGAGATCGCGGATGCTGCAATGGCCTGGCAACATCTGGATCACCATTAAACTACAGCCATGAATGATCATCTCTGAGGCAGGATTTTGTCACTGTCTGTGAAATGTTAAATTGATGTAGTGCATGGTCTTAACTTTACTAACCTTCGAAACATATCTGAAAAGAAAGCAGTGAGAGATTCTAGTCAAATCTAGCAGTCTAATCACAAAAATACCACATTACATTGCACTTAGCAGACACTTTTATCCAAAGCCACTTAAAAAAGGAGGACATAAGCTGACAGAGCTGTAGAGGAACACAGAGTAAGCAGAAGCAGAAGATATGCCAGAATGATTTAAAGAACTACGTATGGAGATATACTACACTAAGAGGTAAGCATTTTAGAATGCAAGGCTACCCTATGCTAGCAACGGAATGTTACTAAGCTGGTCCTTAGCAACCTCCAGTTGGCCAAAAACATCTTCCAGATAGTAATCCTAAGTGTTCTACACCCCCTCCCCCACTGTGCTACCCTAATGCAGTCTATTGTAACACTCACCGCAAAATCAGTGCTGTTTTCTGACATGTTTATTGGTATTCATCAGCACCCGTTCACACTGATTAATGTCATTGTTGGCTGAACGCTCGTGCGGACCGTTCGGTGGTCGTCAGCACGCATGTTTGTATGCAATCAGAGTCGGAACGAGCTGCATCTCAGGGCCTGCTGTGTGCCAGCCAACCAGCCAGCCAGCCAGTCAGCAGAAATGTGATTTTTCTTTGTCATCCATGAACTCAATCTGAAGTCAGAGACCATGAACTGGAAGGTCAGTGGTGATATTTTCTCTCCTGAGAAGAAAAAAAACAAGCGAAGCGGTTGCTCAACACACACGCACACACACACACACACACACACACACACGCACACACCTATACACACACGCTTACACACACACACACACACACACACACACATACACACACACCCACACGCACACACACACACACACTTACACAAGGTTGGCCTGTGAGACCCAATCACCTCCATCCGTTCTGCCTCATAACCAGCGCCATGTTATTGATGAACAGCCAGCTCTGGTTTCTCTTCACAAGAGGTTCCCTCTGCATTAGGGGCTTGATGGAAGCTGGCACCACATGTAAAGGAAAGCTCCTCTTTTTCTCTCCTCGCCCGAGCTTGGACATCCTTTTTAATTTGAGACGGGTTATACAACCTCAATGTCAAAAGCAAGAGACTTCTCTTAACTCCCCAATCCCTCCGAGGGATCTAACTGACAAGCCCGATCCCACTTTGAAGGCTAGGAGGAGTGTGGAGGTCAGAGTGAATGTTGGTTCACTGGGGCTGGGTATAGCACAAAGCTGCACTTGAAACAACAGGGGGGAACGAGAGAGAGAGAGCGAAAAAGAAAGAGAGAGAGAGAGCGGAGAGACAGAGAGAGGGAGGGAGGGAGGGAGCGGAGAGGGGATGGGTGAAAAACAACCCTTCTGACGATATTAAAAGGATAAAGGAGAAAAGGCTTGGTGTTAGGATGGAGAAAACAGAAGGCTCGACGATAACAACACACAAGAAAAATAAGATGGTGGTTAACACTGGACATTGCTCATGTTCGACATTAACCCAGCATTAGTTACACACAAAATGGCGACCACCCAAATCATGTTGTGCTGGATGGTACATCATGCTCACAGTGTTTTTTGTTTTGTTTTGTTTTTTTAATTCACAGTCCTTCAGTTTAAAATGCAGCTTTCAATCTCATGGCAAGGTGACAACGACATGAATTTGAAGCAGCGTAGGTGACATCCCTATGCATAATGATGGTACGATGCATGTCACACCCTGATCAGGAAGGATGTTTAACAGTGGAGGTGTCAGTGACACGGTGAAGTTTTCTGTTAACTATTTAAAACCTGCTGAACGTATATGTATTATAACGCTGATCACCAGTATATGACAGTATTTTATGCTCATTATTCCTTTAAGTGATTGGCATCCCTGAAGTCCTCAGTAGAGCAGAGGGTTCTGTAGGATAGCATTGCTCATATCCATGCTATGTCTAAATATGTACTAAACTGTCTAGAACTGTACTATAAAACTGTCCACGAAAGGTGAAATGAACACGGAACGCTATGTGTACACACTGCGCAGGTTAGCCGTACCATACCACACACTTTTTAGTGAAGCATACTGAGACCACCTCCCGAGTTGGTATCAGTTTGGTTTGTTCTAAAAGGGGCCATGTGCACTAAGAGTGTTCACATGTAGCCCTATAATGCTCAGGTAGTGATCTGAGTTCGCTTTAAAGTCTGAAAGGAACCAAGTGCGAAAACACCCTTAGATGCGCAAAGTGTCATTTTTGTGTGTTAGCATCATCGCCACTCCATGACGGCTGCTGTTGGCTCTATCCTGTTACCTCGAGGGGCCCACAGCGCAGCATGTGACTCTGATTCTGTGGGCTTGTGATTCTGTGGGCTTTGTCAATGCTTGACAGCTCGGTCAGAAAAGGAGTTAAAATAAAAAAAAAGAAATCAAAACCACCCTGCCAAGATCCAAGATTAAGTGCACATTGCACATTCTCTGGCTGCCAACGAAGTGTTGTGTTTGAAAAAAAAAGCTGTTCTTACCTTACGTCATGCTAGGGCTATTTTCAAAAGGCTGCTGTGATTGTGTATTTATATGACTGACTCAGGTGTGCGCCCCATAACACAGGTACACTGTACCGTATGGGGTGACTGACTCAGGTGTATGCCACGTAACACAGGTACTATATGGGGTGACTACACACCTTAATCTCGCAAAAAAACAGCAGCAAGAATACAGCAGTATGTGCATTGGTTACAGTGAACTAGATATCATAATACATGGTGCACGTTTGAAAACGGCACATATTACACTATCAAATCAAGATCAAATCACCCCTGTGGTATTTTTAGGGTTAAGTCTAAAGTCAAATTAAATGCCTGAAATGAAATCTCAGTGGTTGTCACCTGATCGTCTGTTATCTGGGCAGGTTTGTACAGACAAAAAAAAAAAAAACGGGCACGCTGAACGTTTCTCTGACAGACAGCAGAATAATGAGTCTCTGCTTTCATCTTATCTCACTTGTCTTGACCACAACACTAATGTGGCTGATATTAGGACAAAAAAAGGAAAAAAAGGCGAGAAAAAGAAAGAAGAAAGAAGGAATAGAAAATCATTTTGACGACCCTCCAGGCCTCGATTTTCCTGCTTTGACACAAGAACTGCAGCCAAATCCTGCAGAACATTATAAATGATTAGCTCAGTGACTTCGGTTATTACTTGCTCCAGAATAATAAACTTCAAATGTCAAGCAATACCTAGGATGCAGGGGCTAATTCTCAGGGGTAATGAAACTCATCGTCCCCCCGCCAGGGACGCCCGCCACAGGAGAATGGATTATCATAACGGCACGCACAGCCGATCGCACACCGGACACAGGGAAGCCATTTGGGACAGCCTCTGTAGACGCGAGAAGCTATTTTGGAAGTTATGTTTCTTTCTTACATACATATATACACACACATAGACACAAATGCTTGCTTGCACACACACACAGATACACACACACACACACATACATACACCCACACACACACACACACACACACACACACAAAGACAGCCAGAGAGAGAGAGAGCGAGAAAAGAGATACTGTAACTATTCTATATCTCTGGAGGTTGGTTGTGGTGTTAATATTCATGTTCAATGATGCACATGTAAACAGAAGCAACACTGTGAATTGGGAACATCTTACCAAGGTCGCTTAAATGACAACAGTGCTACTTTATAATCTTATCCCGTGCTGTCAAAGAAGGGTGAGGATGGCCTAGCACATATGTAACAGCTGGTTAAAATAGCATAGGGTTAAATGGCAAAAACATGTTTTAATTGGGTTTACTGTAAGCCTGAATGATTACAGCTGGACTAGACTATCTGTGTGGATTGTTTTGGTTCTAAGAAGTCAAACAACACCACGATACCTTTCAGGGGAAGCTCGATATTAATCAGACAGTGCTATTTGGAGGCAGCGCTGGATGGCTGCTCTCAGTCCAATCCAAACTGAGTGCTGCTCCGTGCTGGAGTTTGCCTCCTAAATTCTGTACAGTCCACTTGTAGCCTAACAGCCGTGACAAAGGCAATTAGCTAAATGCTAACGCGCTAAAGCGGCGGGAACGAACTGTCTCATTAGTCTCTCATGGCAAAACGTGATACTGCGACAAAACGGGGGGAATAACAAGTGAGAAGCGGGACGGCCATTTTGCTGGTATGACTGCCTGCACAATGCCCACAAACACACACTCTCCTGCCTGCCAAACCAACTGCTTTGCCGTATCTAAATTAAGCATCGCATCTCTTCATGTGGTTGACACACAGCAGAGATAGCAGTGTTGACATTAGAGACTAAGGAGGAACTTGTATCAAAATAGCGGAACTAGACTGTTGTAAATAGGGAGGAATTGTTGTGTCAAGGTGCGTTCTTGTTTTTTTACTGGTACACCATGGTAATCACCATGGTAACATTTTAATCCCTGTTAGCTGTCTGGCTGTATGTGCTCGCGTCACCGAGGGAACTGTGTCCTCAAAGAGTGGAGTCAGGCAGTCAGGGATCACCTTACTCATATATAAATGGTGGTTCAGGTGTAAGATATCATTGACCTCACCAAAAGACAAATATACAATTTAATTATAATAAACTGCAAGAGAACAAAAGGTTTTATCAAATAGCATATATGAATGTTATTTTATTACTAAAGTTGACTGAAAGTTCAGTCTAACAATTAATTAGAGTAGATGTATTTGTCACATACACAGTATTAACATGTCCAACCTCGCAGTGAAATGTAGACTGGTGAACTCCATGACTGTGCAGAAACAAAAGATAGATTTAAGGAGTATTATTAATTATATACTATTAAAAAAAAACGCACATAGGCTTAACTGTTAATTATTAATAGCTGGGCAGAGGAATATAACTATGTACCTATGTGGCTTAACCTCAACTGGCAGCTGTGTTGAGGTGGGATGCAGACAGCTGTAGCGATGACCGTGACCTCCCAGCATTATCCTAGTAATAATAACCTCTGATTGGCTGACAGCCCTAGTATTAATAACTTCTGATTGGCTGACAGCCCTAGTATTAATACGTAACCTCTGATTGGCTGACAGCCCTAGTATTAATAACCTCTGATTGGATGACAGGCGTTCCATGTCTAAGCATGGCAGGCAGTGTCTAGACAGGTAAGAATACAAATGAATGTGCCCAAAATAGCCTCTTCACTCCACTTGGCTGAGAAGTGTCAGTATTTTTTTTTCGGCTTGGCAATGCCTGATGCTATAACTCTTCAGTTGGAACAAATTAACAAACCCAAAATAAATGAAAATAAGATAGTGTCTGCTGTGTGATCTGAACCCAATTAGTTGAGTTTGTAGATCTGTTGTTTAAAAAGAAAAAAAAAAACACACACAATTATTACACACGCGTTCCTGCGGCTGGTTAATAATACCTCCACGGGTGTGTGATTAGACACAGCGTCTGGCCTCCAGCCAGGCCTCACCTGTGGGCAGACACATCCTCTGCCCCCCCCTACACACACACTCTCTCTCACACACACACACACACACACACTCCCACTGATGTAGCATGCCTTTAATGGAGCCGAGCATGGCATTGGCGCCAGCTGAAAGATAAGCAGAACGCCTTCAGACAAATGAGATTTTGTGGCCTGACCCTCGGTGAGATTTAAAATGAAACGGTCACGCACACGCGTCTCATGGAATGAACTGTCTCCCCCTTGTCTGCGTGAGCCACGGGAGGTTTGGAGAGCGGTGTATTTTCTTCGTGACTGCTCAAATTAATAACATGAGCATTTGGGATAAATTATGGATGCAGCTGTTATGCATTAAAGATGTAGGGTTTTGAGTGAAGTGACCCCAAACATTTCATTACGATTTCACGCTCGGAGCACTAATCAATCACACACACACGCGCACGTTCGGCCCCCGTTGCCTTCCCTCTCCGCAGGTTAAGAGACCTGCCCACTCTCTGTAGCAACGCCACATCGGGAACCATTGTCCTCATTTGCTTTCCGCAGACGCTGTTTGTGATTCAGGAACTTTGGTGTCATGTTTACTTTAAACAGACAGTATGCAGGGTAGGTGGGTGGGGGGGTGATTTGAATATGCCATCTTCACCAACGCATGAATAAACATAATAACATCTTTAAACACACGCACGCAGCAGCAGTAAAGATGCACTTATCTTAGAAATCAAACAACAGACAGAAATGCAAATACATAACTACAGATGAAGACACATGTCAACACATGGGCAGGAAAAGTATGGGATCCACACATGCATTTTACTGACTGACTGTCTGACAGGAGTGATCATAATGCAAACCTATTAAATAGGAGGAACACACTAAACACACATATGAAGACAGAATACAAATATTCAAATTGAAATAAAAACTGCAGTGCATGCCTAAGTGTGAATGCTGAACTGTATGTATTTTTGTTATCCAGATGAAGATGGGTGCAGTGTACCTGATTTCTGTAGGGTGAAATGCAGATCTATTTCCTCAATCAAGAAATCTTTAATTCTCCAAAGATTTCCCCCATCCCCCCTCGCGGGTATTTCATGCCCACAGCATTTACTGGGGAAAGGCTGCCATCTTTATTAAACCATTAATACAGTATCAAGGCAAACAAAGCTAAAAGGCAGATGCAGCTGCTCATGGGAGACCTGTAGATATCTCTCAATGATGTAATGGCTGAATAGAATATAAATCTTGATTAAGGTTGTAGGTAGTATTGTGTTTTATTGGGTCCAATAGTTTATTCATTACATGTCCTATATACTATTGTTTGTTATGTCTGTGGATGTTAGCATGTCACCTCTGCTTGAACATGGGAACAGTCAAGTCCAAAATAACATGAGTAGAACCCACTTTAGCTGTCTTTACTTGTATAGCACATTTCATACAAAGGATGTAGCTCAAAGTGCTTCACCAGTTTGGCACAGGAAGGAACACAGGACGGAGATACACATGGCGAGTGGGTTTGTTATAGTCCAGTAGCGCCAGAGAAATCGGCCAGGACGCTGTGGAGAGCTCCACTAATGTCCTCCGTGGTTCCCAGGGGAGCTCAACTGCCGGGCTGGTGAAGGGAAAATCTCTGAGTGTTTGCAAAGGGGGGGTGGGGAGGAGTGGGGGGGGGTAGTCCCTCTGTTAGGGGTTGTAGCGTTTAGCGTGTAGCCTGTGTTGCATACGACTGTGCAATCCCATTACTCCGGGCCAGCGAGAGCACCTGCCTTCTATCCAGCACTCGGGTTTGTATGGCCAGTGGGAAACAAACAACTGCTTGGCCATTTATTTTTTTTAGTCCAAATTACACCAATGAGTGACCAGAGGGGCTCCAGTGACAACAGAATGAATATGCGTCCCCTCCTGAAATTTAACAATGTCAGCGTGTCTGCAACCGAGAGGGCGGGGGGGCAGGGGGGCGGGGGGGGGGACAAACTCGTGTCCAGAGGGTGGGGTAAATATGCAGCTAATTCATGGGCAAAGGGATGTGTGTGTGTGTGTGTGTGTGTGTGTGTGTGTGTGTGTGTGTGTGTGTGTGTGTATGTGTGTGCGTGTGTGTGTGTGTGTGTGTGTGTGTTGGGGTGTGTGTGTGTGTTGGGGGGGTGATGGTATGCAGCAAACTCATGGAGCAAACACCGAAGCATATGGAGGACAGCTCCACAGCTGTAGAAAACAGAGCAGGAAGTCCCTCAGGAGAAAAGTACTACGCACTCAGAAATAGGGGTACAGATCTGTACAGTCAGCGTTAATGTACCCCCAAAGGCTAATATTTGGACCTTTAGGTACTGATGTGTACCTATTCAGCATGGCAGGAGGCACAAACTAGTTGTAAAACAGTGGATAAAAGGTACAATTATGTGTCTTTAAGGTCTGGCAAGCCTTTGTGGCCCTTAAAGCACAATTCTATAGCTTCTTTTCCAAAAGTGCAGAGTGCTATAAGAATTTTGGAACATTTTATTACAGAAATATCATAGCAATACTACAGATACTATAGAATGTTGTAGCATTTTGGGACATTTCATTCTAACAATATAAGGTTAAGATTGTACTAGAACAAAGAACAAAATTCTAGAACTATACAGGGGTGGTAGACAGTCGATGGGTGGTAGCAGTACTATAGAACACCACATGACTCCTATAGAACCTTTCTTATTAGGAGTTACCTAAACCTCTGCTGAAGGCTTCAACATACTGTATCTCCTAAAAATATATCCAGTACTTTTAAACTTGAGTAAGTAAGCAAACAAACAAACAATTTACCAAATAAATGCGCTGGTGTCCCAGAAACAAAACACCTTGTGTGTGTGTGTGTGTGTGTACTCTTTTACTGGTGCTGTAAAAAATATAATACTCTCGAAAAGAAGGAAAAGGAAATACAAGAAAGGATGAAATATAAAAAGCCAACTCACAGTCAGGGTGGTGTTATTACATCCTGTGTGCGAAGCTCCATTCAAAATCCTTGACATTCATGAGTGCTCACAATGCTATATTAACAAATGTGAAAGTGATAGGCCTACAGGAGAAATTACAATACATGCACTTGCACTTTTTTTGAAGGCATTTCAGACTCAGCCAGTGGTAGAGACAGTTAGAGTAGTGTTTTAATTCTGCTGGGAGCCTTCGTGTTCTTGTACAATATCTACAATATTCTCTATGTCAAAAGTGAATTGCTTTCCTATTCAGGCAAGTAGAGGGCAGGCCTCTCCATAGCAGCGATAAGCTTATATTCTCTTGGCCTATCTTTATTGAAAAAAAAAAACCTCAGGAAGTAGTAACATATAGCATTTGGGCAGCAGAAAATGTGTTGCTTTGGGGTTTATTAGAGACAAAACTATAAACTATGATCAGATCAGAATGTGGCATTAATGGACTGAACTGAAAGTATTCCTGATTCCTATGCAAATCCACACAGAGCTCAAAACGGTTAACAAATGATGTTTAAAGCACTATGATGCTGAAATGAAAATGGCTCTGGTAATAACCACAGGTGGCCCATAGCTTCATTTGACAGGGTGCACCAATTCCATTGTTTTGACAGATCTGCACCACGTGACTCCTGAAACCCTGCTATTAATAGCACCTTTCTGACCAACAACACACTCATGCAGTTTGCAAACAGACAGACGGACGGGCAGACAGACAGAGAGAAAGACAGACAGGCAGGAAGGCAGACAGACAGACAGGCAGATAGACAGACGGTCCAAAGCGCTGGCACTCAGAGCACAGCTGTAGTCCTAAAGTGAAAGGAGGTTGCCCCGCAGAGGATGCATTTATGAGTCTGGCCTCTTCACAATAGTTGCCTATTGAACTGTTGGTAAAGCATGTGGGAAATGTGGGTGGGGTGGTACATTTGTGCTAAAATTCTAGCGCTGTTGTAGGTCTTCGGTGAGGTCTGGTGAATTTGTAAAACTCTGCATGTAAGATTGCTTTCCTTCAGCATGTTGAGCCTTACAATTCTTTTGTCTGAACAATGTTGTGTGTATGTGTGTGTGTGTTTGTGTGTGTGTGTGTTTGTGGGGGTGTGTGTTTGTGTGTTTGTGTGTTGAAGAAGAGGGAGGGGGCAGAGAAAGAGAAAGAAAAAGAGTTGCCACTTTTTTTATTTAAGCTTATAAATTCTACTAGCACAGATAACATCTATACGCCTATTGCTTTCCCGAACATCATGATTATTTTGCATTGTCTGACAGCGTTTGTCTCTTTAGAGTGCATCTTCCTAAACCGGTGAAGCTCTGTCATACTTGCATTGTGCTATTTCTATAGACAGCTGGTTTAGCAGTGTTTGACATCTGTATTGCAGCAGCATGGACCTTGCCCCATTTCTCGAGCCTCGCGTCAAGCAGACAACATGTGGCTAAATGAGACAAGGCAGCGCGTATCATTTATTTATGCTGTTTCTCTCGGCCGGGCTTAAGCATGGTGCTGCTGCTTTTACATGGATATACTGTAGACCTCTTTTGTAGACCTCTGCTAGGGGGAAATCATCCACATTCTTGGACTGAAAATCTAAAATCCATGTAACTGGAAACGCACAAAGGTTTCAATTTTGACGTGTCATTGACTGAATGGCTTATTATGTCACACGTTTGGTCCCCCTCCCCAGAGGACACTGAATCTTCTGTGGGAGGCTGTTTTACTTGTGAAATGTAGGCACACAGTAAAAGCCTGTTTTGTTGTTTTTAGTTTTTTATTTTGTAAACAAACCCTGTGTAGATGTATTACACATCAGCATGCTCTTATTGGTGTTGCTCGTTAAAAGAGGGAGTTTTGCGGAGTAAGAGTTAATGAAAATAGCCGGCATAAAGCAGAGAGGGGGAGGCAGGCACCGGTTTTGTGTTTCGCACTGAGGACTCTGAGAGCGAACGCTTCCTCATTTGTGTACCTGCATGTCAAGATTAATCACAGCCAGTCTCAGGGCTGCAGGTAGACTGGGCGGTGATGTAAGCACACCAACACGGCCCTTACGCGCCCCTAGGATGCAGCGGCACAAATGACGGATTCAAGAGCGCTCTGCCTGCCGCTGATTGCTGGTGACACCACTTCCTGAAGGTCCTGCTGATAAACGCTTGATGGCTGGCCCGGCCGGCGAGGCGAGGCGAGGAGAGGCTTGGATGTCTGCAGCGGACCGCCCGCCCATCCTTTATCAGGGTCCGCGGTCCCTCCCCAGAGGGGCGAGAGGGGGGAGAGGGGCGTCTGAGGGAGATGCCACCCTGGTCACGTACACTATCGGAAGAGTTATCGCGGATTCACACTGGGCCCTTCAGGGGATGCAGAAATACACGGCAATTACATGCTATTACTGTTCGTTTTAGGGTGACGTGTGTGTGTGTGTGTGTGTGTTTATGTGTGTGTGTGTGTGTGTGTGCGTGTGAGTGTGTGTGTGTGTGTGTGAGTGTGTATGCTATGTTAGATTTTCACCAAATTCTATTCTCACACAGAGAGAAATCTAGGACAAACAACTACTCCAAAAAAACATATATATATATGTGTGTGTGTGTGTGTGTGTGTGTGTGTGTGTGCGTGTGTGTGTGTGTGTGTGGGTGTGTGTGTGTGTCTGACATCAAAATGAGTTGGCCAAATACTGCAAATAGTGTGCACATCGCTGTAACTGGTATGAATGTAAATGCGGTCAGCTGCATTCCCCGTGCCTTTATGCCTGTATGGCGTACCAGCAACAACTCAGAAAGTCCTCCGACTCACCAGCTAGAGCAGAAAATAAACAGGATTTCATCTCTGCTATTGCTGCATTTCTCCTGCGCTTTTCACAAACAAGAGGATGGAGTGAACCAGACAACATGAGGACAGCTTGCTTCCGACAGCATGGGTTGAGGGGAGGGGAGGCGAGGGTGGAAAGAAGAAGGAGAAAAAAACAGGAAAAGAAATAAATAAGCGGAGAGAAGCCTTGCCTTCTGGGGGAGAGGGCTGTGTGGCTCGGTGGTAATGGGTTTCGACACAGTCGTGTGCACACTACCAACTCCAGTGGCACAGCTAATCTAGGCAGCAGCAGAGATTTGGTCTTCTGGCGCAGCGAGTGCCTGCAAGTCTGGATGATGCAGACCGTGGTGATGGTGGTGGTGGTGGTGGTGCATGCGTGTGGGAAGAAGATGGCTCCTAAATCCCCAGGCACTTGACTCACAGAAACCATGAGGGAGAGAGACAGGCCCTTTGTCCTCAATGTGTGGTCTGGAACCGAGCCAGCAACATGCTCTTCCTTTCTTCTCCTCTTGTTTGCATACACATGAATCGAGAGTTTGCCGTTGTATTGTATTGTATTCTTTCCTTTGCCTTACATATGCTGCTGTGTCAGTCAGTCATTCTGCACTAGTGTGAGGGGTGCAGGGATCTCAAAACAGACTACCCTCAAGGGCGTGAGGGAAAAAAACCACAATTGGGAAAACACTCACTCACACACACACACACACACACACACACACACACACTCACACACTCACACACACACACACACACACACACACACGGAAACACACAGAAACACACAGAAACACACAGACTAACATGTGCATGCACGTGCACACATCACACTTGTTTACTCAGAGAAGCCGAGCTTCAGATCTCTGAGCTATATACGTTGGCATATCTCTCAGGATGGGAGATGGGAGAGGCGGCTGCTGTTATTGAAAAAAGTTTGAGTTATTGCTTACAGCAATGCACCAGCTGAAGCCTCTCTTGGGGGCCCAGTTTTTTGAACCAGCGCAGAACAAAGAGGCAAAAGGCTCCTCTTGACAGGGGAGAGGAGATGAAGGGGGGCGGGGAGGAGGGGGGTATGGTGGGGGAGGCTGCACAGCCATCTTGGGCATGAAACGAGCCAAAGAGATGAGAGGATCCTTCTAATTTCTGATGTTTTTCCAGACAGAGAAGGAAGGGGAGTTTATGAATTTCCTGTAGGTTCTTCAAGACTGGCAAAAAAAAAAAAAAAATGTACAGCTTCTGCAAGATGAGTTGAGTTGAACTGGAATTCATTTCCGATGCTTTCAGCTAGGCTTTAAGTTATGTAGTCTACACTTAGATACAACATTCTGCCTGACATTTGTTTATGCAATATATAAATAAATGCAACAAAATGAAAAGTGCTTTTCCATGACACTGATGCTGATATTAAAATGGTTCCTCTGGGGATGTGATTGACATACGTCATCATCATGGACTGACACTGACTGACACTAATTTCAGTGATGTTCTATGTACAATTCACCTCTGGGAACAAATCATTAAGCATTATTTCAGTATGCTCCTCATGACACAGTGTGCATCCTGACCCTAACCTCCCACAAAAAACTGCATGTTACCCTAAAGTGAGGCTCAGGTTTCTCCAACACTTAAATATGGTCCCTTATTAAGCCCAAACATATTGTCTGATTTGGCCTATTGTGCCATTAATTATGTATTTCACAGAAATATATTATGCTCAAAGTAATTTTTGTTATATTCTCTGCATTTCGGATTGCGGAGGGCTGGTTTCAGAGAACAATCCATACATGACTCTGCTTCTCTGAGTGCCCAAGCCATCTGTCAGACACAAACAGCCGGAGGGCTGAACAAAAAGAATATTCCATTATGGAAAGTCCTTGAAGAAAAAAAAACACCATGACTTATATTTCCCCAAAAGTTTAATTACTTCGCAATCACATTACTTCTAAATGCAGTGACATCAAAACATATGCTGCACACAAAAATACAACTGTTCTCCCCCATCATCTGCAGTAAAAGAGTACTGCACAGCATCACCTTACTAAGAGAGAGAGAGAGAGAGAGAGAGAGAGAGAGAGAGAGAGAGAGACAGAGAGAGAGACAGAGAGAGAGAGACAGAGAGAGATGCAGATTCACCTACGTACACACACACACACACATGCACACACGCACACGCACACACACACACACATGCACACACGCACACGCACACACACACACACACACAACCAAAACCTGTATTGCACAACAATGTTTTGAACGTGCATTAACTTATAATCTTGTGAAATCAGTCCTCGGCGTATGCACACATCCACCCGACGAGGGAGACAGGAGACATTTGCTGAGCCTCCACACCCGCAGCATGGCGATAATCTCCTTCTCTCTCCTCCTCACCCAGCGCCATGGCGATAAGCAGCACCTCCTCCCCTCCTCTCCTCCTGTCCTCCTCCCCTCCTACCCTCCTACCCCGGCCAGCTAAATTGCTGCCATCGAGTGAGCCTGCTCCTTTGGACACAGCCAGTAATTGGAGGAGCACACACATCACACAGCTGCTCGGATAGTTTTTTTCCTCTAATTTGTTTGGTCCTCCTTGTTTTATAATCTGCTTGTTAGCACATTTCAACAGAAGCCATTTGTGCCATTTAACTAATTAGAGAGCCTGGCAACTGGGATTCTTCAGGCATTATTTGCACACTTTCTTACCGCTCAAATCCTTTGTTGGTGTACAGCTTGAACAAAGAGAGCTTGTTCTGACAGGGCTTATGAAGTCTCATCTCAGCTACAACAGCAGTGCTGTGATTTGTGTGTTGTGTTTTTCTGTGCTTCAGACATACATGAAAACATTTGAGCTCTGCTCCGTATTTTGTGATACTCTTATTGTAAAAACACATCGTCAAAGTAAAGCCAAATGACCGTGTCAGTGTTTAATGATATCTTACCACGTTTGATGCTTTGACTTGAATAATTAGTCATAGTCAGTTTTGATTACAATAATTTATTACAAGTATTATACTTCACTTTACATAGAACAATATCACATAGCCGATGATTCAACAGTTCAACGTGAGCCTGATTTGAAGTTGAATAGTAGTAGTAGTAGTAGTATGGTCCTGAAAAGATTATAGGAATTGGATATTTGTGGAAAATTTGCCATATGAATACAAAATGTTTGATTTTGCATATAATTGCAGGTCTGTATCATGACATATAAGGTAAGCAAGCATAATGCCGTCTCGAAATGCAAATCTGTCGTTGCGATGATGATGAGGGGAAAGTGGCCCACAATCACTTCATGTTTTACAGTGCAGCACATGCACGAATCATCTGCAGCACCTTTTCTCTATCTGTCTCTCTCTTTCTCTATCTGTTTCTCTCTCTCTCTCTTTTGTGGTAAGAATTGATGGATCATGTTCAGCTATGACAATTCAGAGTCAATCTTTCACCCGCTGCCACCCCCTCACACACACACACACACACACACACACACACACACACACACACACACACACACCCAAACACACACACACACACACACACACACACACACACACACACACACACACACACACACCGTCCCCCGCCCCCATGGTCTTTTATGTAGTCTGTGCCCTTTAGACTGCAGAGACATCAAATGGCAAATGAAGCACAAATGTGATCGCTAAATATTTCATCTGTGTAAGATTTGGTGTTTTTAGCTTTCTGAGTCTGCTAGATCATCTCTAGACATCTCTTACAAATGTGTGTGTGTGTGTGTGTCTTTGTGTGTGTGTGTGTGTGTGTGTGTGTGTGTGTGTGTGTGTGTGTGTGTGTGTGTGTGTGTGTGTGTGTGTGTGTGAGTGTGTGTGTGTGTATGCGTGTGAAGATGCCTGCTCTCAGACACAGTCACATTTAAGCCCTTTCATCTCTTGCATGCCAGCTCCAATTCAGCGGGGCATCCTGGAGGACAGAGTGGAGGTGAATGAAAAGGTCTCCGGATTGGATGTGGGCCCGTCTGCACCCCCGCTCCCCCCGCACCCCTGCCCGCCCCCACCCCCCACCCCCCCCTGCCAGCCAGCCAGCCACTGTGAAGGGGGGGGAAGACAGACTCTCTGATGTCTCACTTAAAACAACTCTCCAGACTCTTCAGATAATACCAGTAAGGTCCTTAAAAAGTCACCATTTGTCTCCTTCCTCCTCCCAGTCAGCACGCTTCACTAAGGCGCCTGCGTCGCATCGTACCGTACCGTCGCTGCGGAGTTAACGGCTTTTCTGGCTCCTCTGCAGTATCGGGCGCTATCCATGCTGCGACTGAGCAGTCCCTTGTTCTTGCGTTTGAGAAGTTAAGTTGACCTCTCCGTGCCACCACAGATACGCCATTGGCAGGTGACAGCACGTCGGTACCAGCACGAAGGAAGAAAGAGAGAGATAGAGACGGGGACAGGTGGTGAGAGGAGGAGGGGGAGATATAGGTACAGGGCCTGATTGAGGTGAGGGAAGAGGGGAGCGGAGGAGAAAAAAAAAAGAGGAAGATGTGGAAAATGTGGAAAAAGACAGAATTGTTTAAGGAGAGACCAGGCTGCCTTATCGGCGGCGACGCTGGGAGATCATTACAGCATGATCATAAGGTGCCTCTCAGCTCTTTCATGCCAGGTGGACGAGTGTTTGGCGAGTGCTCTCCTTGACTAATGTCTGTCAGGCAGCCACAGGTAGAGAATACACTCACACTCACAGCTTTTAAACCACACAGCTGCAGGTTGTGAACAAACAGTGATAGCAGTAAACACGAAACACACAATACAAAAGAGTAGGAAAAAAGCACCCATGCACACATGCACACCCTTAAACCCACACAGCTGCAGTGTGTTTGTGTTAACAAACAATGATGGCAGGTGATGCAACACGCTCACGCACGTGCACACACACAGGAGTGTGTAGCCCCCCCCCCCATCACTCACACCACCCACAGACACACAGAGCTAAAAAAAAATGGAGCAGCGGACGCCCATGGCTTGATCTTCCTGTAAGCCAGCGCGCAGATTAACCTGGCCCCCATTGTTCGGGACGGCCCTTCCGGAATAGCCTGAGCGCGGAGGAGAGGAGAGTAGAGGAGAGGAGCAGCGGAACTGGGGGCGAGCCTGGCGTTTAGTAAGCCACTGGTGATGAATTGTCAGGAAGAGCCGTCTAATGGTGTTTGGTGGTGATTGGCCCCCCCTGGGAGATTAGACTACAGTCTCTCCATAATGAGCAGCATAATGGCATAATTACGGAGGACCCATAATGACTTCCAGAGCGCTGTCACTGGCAGAGTGGGCAGCCCGTGCCACATGCGAGCACCCCCTCCACACACACACACACACACACACACACACACACACCCCACCACATCCCGCTCCACTGCTCGCTCCCTCTCGCACTAATACACTATTTATGCGCGCAGACATCCTTTTGCTGGCGACCCCCGTGTCAAAAAGCACACGAGCCCCTAATACACAAAAGGCATTCAGTCGTAATGACTCTGGCTGCGCACTGGCCCTTTGTGCTCCGCACTAAATGAAGCAACCCCCACACTGCTACACCACCACACTGCTACACCGCTACACTGCCACACCGCTACACCACCACACCACCACACCGCCACACCGCTGCTGTGCTCCTGCTATTCCATCTTCACTTTGTCTAATAAAAATACAATGCTGAAGAGAAGTGAGCACGACTGTATGCAGCCAACACACATACACAAACACACACACACACCAACACACACATGCAGACACACACACCAACACACACACATACCAACACACACACACAGACACACACCCCAACACACATATGCAGGCACACACACACACATACCAACACACACACACACACGCAGACACACACACCAACAGACACACATACCAACACACATACACAAACACACACACACACACCAACACATACATGCAGACATACACACCAACACACAGACACACACACACATGCAGACACACACACACACAGACACACACCCCAACACACATATGCAGGCACACACACCAACACACACACAGTCACACACACACACACACACAGGTGAGAGTTGTAATGATATGCATCTTATTAAACAGTGGATAGCAATTTGTGTAATTCCGAACTACTTCAGAAGGCTGTTCACGATGGCCGTTCTATAATTGCGAGTGATCGGTACAGGTTCCAGTAGGCTGCTCTTAAAGAGAGGTAGTCAGCTGACAAGTATAATCAATTTAAATGATCACTTAATTTCTAACCACCGGGTCTTTCTAAGAGGCAGATGTAAGTGGCCTAGCTGTTGACTTAATGGCCTGCTCTACTTACTGGACGCCCTGATTAAAAAAGGATATTTTTTTACATTACTGTAGTGTAGAGTGTCACTTTATGCATTCAGGACATAAGGTGGGTAATGTGTAATGTGTGCACGTGTACATAAGCAGAGGGGGACGTCCCGGGTTCAGAAAGTAAAAGTCCTGCCACATATTTGTTCCAACCAGTACACTGAACCAGCCAATCTCAGCATAACTCTTGAGCCAGATAGCTGAGCTAATTAGTGAAATCACCTGTGTTAGGAGCACAGGCAGAAGGAAGATATGGCTGATCTTTTACTTTCTCAACACAGTTTGTC
>CM059276.1:29549703-29562203 GCA_030347295.1 Setipinna tenuifilis
GGTGGAAAGAGTTCCTGCTGCTGTTCTGTGTGAGAGAGGAGAGTGTATGCAGTGTTTGTGTTCTGTGTAAGGGAGGAGAGTATGCAGTGTTTATGTTCTGTGTAAGGGAGGAGAGTATGCAGTGTTCATGTTCTGTGTAAGGGAGGAGAGTATGCCATGTTGTTGTTGTGTGTGACAGGAGTGTATACAGTGTTGCTGTTCTGTCTGTAGGAGAGGAGAGTATGTCATGTTTATGTTCTGTGTGAGAGTGGAAGAGTATGCAGTGTTGCTGTTCTGTGTGAGAGGAGGGTATGCCATGTATGTGTTCTGTGTGAGAGAGCAGAGTATGTCATGTTTATGTTCTGTCGAAGAGTGGACGAGTATGCCATGTGTACATGTATGTTCTGTGAGAGAGAGGAGAGTATGCCATGTTTATGTTCTGTGTGAGAGAGAAGAGTGTGCCATCTTTATGTTCTGTGAGAGAGAGGAGAGTGTATGCCATCTTTATGTTCTGTGTGAGAGAGAAGAGTGTGCCATGTTGCTCCTTCAGTGCTCTGGCAGCACGCATGTGTCTCTGTTCTCTGTTTCCATTCCATTAGTTCAGCCTTCTGAGCTTCTATGAAGTACTTAATCAGCTCTTTCAGTTTTTTTCCTCCCATTAGAGAGAGATTGCTAGTATTAGTCTACGATCTGGGGTGTGCTCTGATGGAAAGACACTGTGACTTCATTTTGCCTCAGAAAAATAACTGTCTAATTTTGCCCTGAAACTATAATAAGTGATGTATAATGAAATAAAAATAACTGATGACTGTAGACTTGCGCTTTATCGATTTAAGTACTGATTTTTTTGTAATAGACTGCATTACATGCTGTGGAATGGCTCAAAACATGCCTTTTTATGTTGTACTTTTTCACTGGCTCCAAGATGTGGGGTTGCTCAATTCGATGTTACATTTTTTTATGATTGCTTGCACAGATGAATATTGTTTTGCAGTAGATCTGTATACAGCGTATTCTGTTAATTGTGTATATGGTTGTGTTGGTGTAGACTGTGTGTGGTGTTTTGACAAAATGGGTCCAGTTTTTTTTTTATTTAACTTAAACAATTGTGAAAACTGTAATTAAAAGCACACTACGGTATTTTTCACCTTTGATAGAACAATGATTCTGTCTTTTTCTGTTTGCACCCTATCCCCTCCTCGAAAACACACACACACACAGACACACACACGTACACACACACACAAACACACACACACACACTCTCTCTCTCTCTCTCTCTCTCTCTCTCACACACACACACACACACACACACACACAGAGCAGCTTTTGTCTGGCACACAGGTTGTGAATGAATACGTGCTGACATTTTCCGTGTGTGTGGGTGCGGGGCGCGGGGCCTCATTTTGAGTTTATATGAAGCCCAGGCGGCTGTATGAAAGAGGCCGATCGATCGGCGTGTTGCCGTGGCGTTGTCAGATAAGACACATCTGCCATTTACATCCTGCAGTCGTGCCCCCCCCCCCTCCCTCGCCACACACACACACACACACACACACACACACACACACACACACACACACACACACACACTCTCCCACACCTCACACCAGCTCCGCCTCCCTGCACCTCCTGTGCGGAATCCTCCGGAAATCAACCTTCACCCACCAAAGGTCACAGCTCAAAGCCAGTCAGATGGCATTTTCACTCGTGAGAAAATCTTTTTTTTTTCTTTCTTTCTTTCTTTCTTTCTTTCTTTCTTTCTTCCCAACATGCCTAATGGGTTCAGAGCTGTCTTTAAAGTTGTGAATGTTCTAATTGCAAAAAAACAATGCTCTCAGCCAATTAGGTGTACGTAGCAGCAGCAGTAAACTATGCAGCAAGTATCCTGAAAGCACTTTGCCATTATGCCTCATGCATTGGTAATGACAGGATATCTTAAATTGCCTTTCCTCTTCCCTGCCTCTGTGAATTTTAAATGGCTCTCTCTGCCTTGGCCAATTTATCTTCCATGCTTGAAGATCCTGTGTTCTGAGCAGTATTGTTTCTCAAAAACAGAAGATTTCTATAGTGGGGTCTGGGGGGTGGGCGGCGGGTGGCGGGTCAGGGGGTGTGGGTGTGTGAAATAAAGGCTTGATGCAATAACACGACTCCTGTGTAATTCATAGCTATGCTTGCAGGGCCCTACTATCTGCAGATGAATATAAAATAACGGGAAGGGTTGTGTGTGTGTGTGTGTGTGTGTGTGGGGGGGGGGGGGGGGGGGGGGGTAATATAGTTAATATAGTTAATATAGTATAATATAGTTCCCCTCTCCATATGGCATATAATGAGGAGTTTAGAAGTTCCCCTCTCTGTATGCCACATAATAGGCAGTCTAGAAAAAGTTCCTCTCTCTCTATGCCACATAATGGGAACCTGGAGAAGGTTGTTCCTCAGCTCTGTATTCACTATGTGTCATATAATAATAATAATTTACATTTTATAAATACATTTTATTTGTTTACATGGCGCCTTTCAAAACACCCAAGGTTGCCTTAAAATGGAGGGAAATAAATTAAAAACAATATATAAAAACAGAATTAAAGTCCATATGAAGTAGTGAATCAGTGCGTCTTCAGTGACATGACATGGCCAACCCTGCCCACTGACTCACCAGCACTGCCTGGCTTCTAATGTGATGGGGCTTAATCTGAGGGAAATTATCAACTGACTGGGGTCACAGACAAATTAAGAATGAAATAAAGCTGTGTATTGGTTAATTAAATATAGGTTTTTTTATTACTATTATTTTGTGGTCTATTTTTTGGTGGCTGTTGAACATTTATTTAAACCAGGTCATGAAACCATCAAAAATAGGGTAGAGAACATCGGTTTTATTGTGCTTATTTAGCTGTTTTAAGGCCTTGTTCCAAAAACCTGTAAAGTGTGCATTTTTTGAGGGCCACTTTTAGTCCCCCCTCCATGATGTAGTGATTTAAAAGGACGTGACTTTGCCCAGACATTGATGGCTTGATTGTGCTGCTTGGTGTTAAAATAAATATTCGCTGAGGCGTTTAAAAAATGGGCATTTAACTTATAAACAACTCAATCTTAGAACAAAACCATATATTAAAAAACAGGGTTCCAGTTTTAGTCACATCATGTTGTCGAGGAAAGGTAACATTTTTACGACTGTGTATATCTCCATACAGTATATCCATTATTTTCATCTTCTTTAGTTCATAATCCACTGTGTATACTCTTTGATTCCCATTGTTTTGTATGGCTCCTTAGTGGACACTTAGCCCACATTATCCCAGAGGCTAACATGCAATGCTTCAGTTACAGTAGGCCTATGCTATGTGACTCACTGATGATAAATGTATTGCAGTTTCATTGCTCAAACAATACACCACAGGCTGGTTTATAAGATCAAATCGTGAATGAAGATACTAGCTCATAATGTGATTTATTTGCCATTCAGACTAATATGTACTAAAACAAATCAATAATTTGTTCCTGCTTCATAATAAAATTGTACTCGAGGGTTTCAAAGAGTATTGTTGCTGTGCCTCTGTGCTGATTGTACTTCTGTCCCAGGTCAAATGGATTCAGCCTCTCGCTGCCATATTTGCTGTTTGTAATTCCCGTGCGGCGAGATTAGCGGAGCGATCCGGATGGCCGTGCCACCGCGGCTGCATACAAAAGAGCTGGTGGCGTGAAGGTGCTTTAAATGTGCGGCTTTGCTTCCTCACCCCCATTAAGGCCGCCGCATGATAACCTCTCACACGGCCACAGAGCAGCAACACTTTGAGGGATCAGATACGGACGGCTATCACTGCACACACACACACACACACACACACACACTCACACACACACACTCACCGATACACTCACACTCACACACACACACTCTCATACGCTCTCACACACACACACACACTCACACACACACACACACACACACACACACACATACACTCACACACACACTCACACACACACACACACACACACACTCACACACACACACACACACTCACACACACACACACACACACACACTCAGGCAGGATGGCGCTGAATGGCTGCTCGCTCACTCGCTCGCTGGCTATTTTAGGAGCCCAGCCTGCAGGCCAGTAATGATCACCTGAAGGTCCCACAAGACCCGATCAGCTTTTCCGCCATTGATTTATCAGGTCTATTCGCCCCTCCAAATATCCTCCAAATGGATATTCCGAACGGATATGGATATGGGCACAGGCCGAGATCTAGAGCACACTACCAAAAGTGATGGTGTTTTGGTAAGGGAGAACCTTAGCTCAAACTGCCATGTTAACTCTTGTTGTTTTATTTGAACACTGGTCTTTCATTTTAAAGAAAAGCATGATAAACGCACAGACAAAAACAGCTATAATGTTGGATCATGATAACACTTTAGGTGATTTGGTGCAAAATAATAATGCATATGAAATGCAGACATGTCTGCGGAATGGGGACTTCATGGAACTTCATGCCTGTCTCTACATGCATGTACTTCAGATGTATTTTTAAAACAGCTAAGGGACTAACTCTGGCTAGTCCTTGCATGCATTTGAATTTTTATCTTTTAAAATGCTTCTTCTACTGTGTCTATTGCCCATCCGAGGAGAGGGAAAAGGTGATTTTTAAAAAAATGCTTTATTACTTTTCTTCCTTAGCCATTTTTTTCCCACTCTTTCTCCTAAAACTGTTCACAGTTTGCCTTTGTTGCCTTTGCTTTCTGGCTTACTATTCTGCTCTGTTATACAGTATATTTTAGATATTATATATTTCAAAAGATGTCCTTTTGATTCACTCTCCCTTGATGCTATTATTTGTGGTTTTGCTTACAGGCTAGAGCGGAACAGAAATTGCTTGATAGATGGAATCAGAATAAAATCGTTGTCATTATATTTTCACAATGTCACCACATTTTAATTAAGCTGAGGTGTCGTTTACGGTTTTGATTTTAATTAGCATGTTGGTATACTCGCCAATAGAGCGTGTGAGCCAACATGACACATCACGGAAGCATGGAGTCAGCTGGTGACTAACAGTATCGACAGTTTCTGCTCGTTTGAAAACTGGAAGGGTTTTATATGTGCAGATTTCTAAGCATTCTGCCCAGCGTTGTGTGAAGATAAAGCCTGTGATTTTCCTCAAAGGTCAAAACATGTTGGAACAGTAATTACTAGGAGCCGGCTGCTGAAGACACAAGAAGCTGAAATCTGATAACGTCTGAATCTCTCTGCACTCTAAAAAATAATGGTTCTTCAGAGTGATGCCATACAAGAACCTTTTTCAGTGTTTCAAAGAAGCGTCGAGGCAACAGTTCTTTAAAGAACCATTTGACACCGATATGGCATAGCATAGCCCATTATTATCTGAGGCCCTAAAGAACCATTTTCAATGTGAAATACCTTTCACATACATGCTAAAAAATAATGGCGCATAAATGGTTCTTTAACCACCTCTGGTTCCATGGAAAGTGAAGGTTCTTCTATGGCATCAAAGAACCGGTCCTGGCCCCATTATTTTTTAGAGTGTGATGCCTTCCACTGATGAAATTGCACTAGACACAAACAACAACATCCTCTTCAAAACCAGGAGACGTTTATGAGAAATAACATTAAATCCAGAGAGGGCTCGAGGAATAAGTCGTTTTTTTTATTATTTCTTTCACTCTAAGCATTTCAATATTCTAGACAAGACGTATCAGCATATTTCCCCATAAATTATACATGATTATTACTTACAGCTAGCGATTGTACGTGTCATTTATGGTGAGGTAGGGAGAGAACATTTAGTCCCTTTCAATGATGTGAAACAGTAGTTAAGGAGCAGATGGTGTTAAAAAGGAAACAACAGGTGGCTAATTACATTAGCACAACTTTCCACCTCTAACGGAGACCGTAAAACTCAAATGGCATTCAGATATCATTCCGCAAAAATAGGTCTCTCTCTCCCCCCTCCCTCCCTCTCTCTCTCTCTCTCTCTCTCTCTCTCACTCTCTCTCTCTCTCTCCCCTCTCCCTCCCTCTCTCTGTCTCTCTCTTTCTCTCTCCCCCACTTCTCTTCCCCTCTCCCACTCTCTCTTTCTCCCCTCTCTCTCCCCCCCTCTCCCTCCCTCTCTCTGTCTCTCTCTCCCTCTCTCTCTCTCCCTCCTACTCTCTGTCTCTCTCTCCCTCTCTCTCTCTCTCTCCCTCTCTCTCTCTCTCCCTCACTCTCTCCCCCCCCTCCCCCTCTCCCACCCTCTCTCTCCTCCTGTAATGGGGGAAGCAGGCAGACGGCTGAGTGTAGGTCGGTGGATAATGAGGCCCTGGTCTGCTGGCCCTGTGCGAAGCCCCCTTCTCTTCTCTGAAGCACTGAGATTTAAGCCGTGAAGATTGTGCCAATGTACAGGAAATCTCAAAAAAAGGCGACTGAGACTGAGACTAGACAACCGGCCTCTGCTACCTTATACCAGCGAGCCACCGAGGCTCCACTTCCTTAGCGCTTTGATGTGCTCCTAACTCCTGCTCTGGTTCCAGCCGTAGGAGGCTTAGCATCCCCGCGGATTCGTTAGCGTGAGGGCTGCTGCTAATGTCACACACTGTAGATGAAAATAACAGCAGGAGCACACGGAACAGCTCTCAGAGCAAGCCAGTGGTGTCGCGGGTCCTCCGAAGCAATGTTTTGAAATACACGTACCACAGACAATGTGTTTTATGTGTTAAATGTGCTTTACACAGGTTTTAAATGACAATTAGGGACAGTTAAAGACAGAAACCGAGCTAAAAAAAAAAAGCTGTACAGTTTGAATGCGCATCGTCAGACTAATGTAGATGACAAATAGATGGTGAACATGGCTGACTCAAAAACTTATCTCAGACTCTTACAAATTTCAAAAGACCTGATTTATAACATAGCTAAATTGTACTCGAATTAAATTTTACTGAGATAATGTTTTACCTCTTAGAGAACACTAATATATTGCAATTAGGGCATACCATTTTGAAAAACAACACTTTAGTGAAATGACAAAATAAGCAAAGACAACAGTTAAAAAGAAAGTCTTGCAAAACTAAAATTTGTAGTTCTTTTTAATTTCCCACAAAAAATCCAGAAATATACTTGTACTAGTTTATAAGACCAAATCGTGAATGAAGATTCTAATTCATGATGTGATTTATTTGCCATTCAGATTAATACGTACTAAAACAAATCAATAATTTGTTCCTGCTTCATATAAAATTGTACTCTAGGGTTTCAAAGAGTATTGTTGACCTCCATTGCAATCGTGTGCATACAGTATTTGTATAAAAACAAAACACAAAATAAATAAACTAACATAGAGACATTTTCTCTTCAGTTATGGCATGAAAAGATGCCGTACGGTATCTTCAGAAAGCGCCTGCAATGATTTTTCACAGCTAAAGTATCAACGCAATTAGTGCCCCTGCAAGGCAGCGCTAAACAAATGTGATGTGCCGCATCATTAGCGCGCTTACACAAGCGTCCCCTCTCGAGCAGCACTGAACATCTGCCCCGACCATCTGTCTGCAATCATGACATGGCTGGACGTGGACCTCCACACCGCCCTCGCGATTAAACTCCACACAGCCCTCACGATCAAACTCCACACAGCCCTCGCCATCAAACTCCAAACCGCACTCGTGATCAAACTCCAAACAGCCCTCACCATCAAACTCCACACAGCCCTCGCGGTTAAACTCCACACCGCCCTCGCCATCAAACTCCAAACAGCACTCGCCATCAAACTCCAAACAGCCCTCGCGATTAAACTCCACACCGCCCTCGCCATCAAACTCTAAATAGCCCTCGCCATCAAACTCCAAACAGCACTCGTGATCAAACTCCAAATAGCCCTCGACATCAAACTCCAAACAGCACTCATGATCAAACTCCAAATAGCCCTCGTGATTAAACTCCTCAGCTTGCTGTTTTGTCCTGTAGCCTGCTAAACCAACCCCCTCATACTGTATTTCACTTCCTGTTGTCCTGTAGCCTGCTAAACCAACCCCTCATACTGTACTTCACTTCCTGTTGTGCTGTAGCCTGCTAAACCAGCCCTTCCTACTGTACTTCACTTCCTTTGGTGGTGTCATTGAAATGGGCTGGTTGTAGGCAGAATTCTTTTTCTTCTAAACCAGCCCCTTGTACAGTACTTCACTTTGTTTTGTATAGAGGCTTTGCTGCAGGTCTCATTGAAATGGGCTGGTTGTAGGCAGAATCCTTCCTAGCCAAATAAGCACACAGAACGGGGGTTTGTGAGCATTTGTGAGCGTTAGTTGTTAGTCTGTTCCATAACAAGCTTCATAGCTTCCTTCACGTTAATGTTTGGGTAAAGACAGATCCAGTCTATTTCAATGTCAGCAGAGTCCACACCTTCAGGAAGAAAAACTTTTCTCAATACAGCACAGCCAGACCCTCTGCACAAAACGTAGTGAAGTGTACAGCAGACATGTAGGAGGGGGGCAGAGGTGGCTCTGTTAAAGCGCTGCATTAAGACACTGGTCTGTAAAGCACAGGTCTTACAAAAATGTCTTAAAATATGTAATAGCGTACCATA
This sequence comes from Setipinna tenuifilis, assembly GCA_030347295.1. Lineage (NCBI taxonomy): Eukaryota > Metazoa > Chordata > Actinopteri > Clupeiformes > Engraulidae > Setipinna > Setipinna tenuifilis. The sequence goes on from CM059276.1 coordinate 29,558,260, forward strand.
CAAGACAAAAATGTCCTAAGATATGTAATAGTCAACCCTACAAGCCAAAAATATCCTAAGATATGTAATGGTGTACCCTACAAGGCAATATTTCTTAGTCTCGGTGTAAAAGAGCCACACCAAGAGGGATGCAGCATTGTCAGATCAAATGTGCGTTGCCCTGGTGACAAGTGTTCTGAGCTCCTGCGTGTACAAAATGGTGCTCTCCCTGCCATGTGTAAATATGTGTTTGTGCTGCCATCATTATTTGCAAACATTAACACTGTGTGTGTGTGTGTGTGTGTGTGTGTGTGTGTGTGTGTGTGTGTGTGTGTGTGTGTGTGCGTGTGCGTGTGTATGTGTGTGTGTGTGCATCAAAGGAAGGTTATAACAAAAATAAATAAATAAATAAATAACTAAGCCCAAACATTATTCAGAAGCGTAGGGAGCACACATGAAGGCTTCTCTTATCCGATGGCTTACATCTCCGTAATGGGCTCATTATTCACACGGCAGCCTCAGCCCCAGCAGAGCCCCAGCACAGCCCCAGGGCCGGGGGAACGAGCTTCCCACTCACAGGGCCACCTCCGCCCTCCAGAGAGGACACCCTCGCAAGCCATGCTGATTGGGCAAGCAGGGCAGCGGGAGGGGCAACACGGCGGAGGGGTGAGCGTGATTTAGCTGGGTCGCTACGCTACGCTTCAGTACGCTTCAGTACGCTAGGCTACGCTCGCCACCGAAACACAGGACGCCATTACGGCACCACACCACAGTGACGGAGGGGTGAGCATGATTTAGCTGGGTCGCTACGCTGTGCTATGCTACGCTCCAGTCTGATACTCTACGCTACACTCGCCACCGAAACACGGCCCGCCATTATGGCACCACACCACAGTGAGACAGTGTCATGTGCCATGCTCGGGGAAGGCAATATGTCTGAGTGTGTGTGTGTGTGTGTGTGTGTGTGTGTGTGTGTGTGTGTGTGATGTGCCATGCTTGGGGATATCTGCAATATCACATCATTAGAACTGACTGTGCACAGCACAGTGTCTGCGTGTGACTGTCTGAGTGTGTGTGTGTGTGTGTGTGTGTGTGTGTGTGTGTGTGTGTGTGTGTGTGATGTTCCATGCTCGGGGAGGGCAATATCACATCAGCAGCACTGACTGTACACAGTGTCTGTGTGTGACTGTGTGTGTGTGTGTGTGTGTGTGTGTGTGTGTGTGTGTGTGTGTGTGTGTGTGATGTTCCTTGGAAGACAGTATCACATCAGCAGCGCTCTTTACACCAGTAGCCCTCTCTTGCTACGTCTGCATGCGCACATGAGGATGCAGGAGGGAGAGAGTGTGTGTGTGGACAGGAGGGAGAGAGTGTGTGTGCACAGGTATGTGTGTGTGTGCACAGGAGGGAGAGAGAGTGTAAGAAAGGGTGTACGAGAAAAACAATCTCTATATTTCTCTCTCTCACTCTGTCTGTTTTTGTTTGTGTATGCACGACAGCATGTGTTTGTACGACAGATAAACAGGAAGGAGGAGTGTATGTGCATGTGTGTGTGTGTGCATGTGACTGTCTGAGTGTGTGTGTGGGTGTGTGTGACTGTGTCTTTGTGTGACTGTCTGAGTGTGTGTGGGCGTGTGTGACTGTGTCTGTGTGTGACTCTCTGAGTGTGTGTGTGTGTATGTGACTGTGTGTGTGTGTGTGTGACTGTCTGAGTGTGTAATGCGAAGAGGAGCTAAGATGGCGTTTGCGAGTCACAGCACAGCGCCCGGCCAGGCCAGCTGTGTGGCAAGTGGCATGTGACTGTCACAGAACGGCTCCATGCAGCCGGCGTTGCATGCAGATGAGGAAAGCTGCCACCGTAACCGCCGCCGTGAAATCCTCCATTGGACCGACCGACCGACCTGCTGCTGCTGCTGCTGGAGTAACATTTGGCTCAACAGGATGTGCGAATCTCCTAGTAACAGCCTCTCAAGTCTGGCGGGAAGAAGCTGGCGGTGATGCTAAACAGCTTTGCATGCTTGTGTGTGTCTCTGCCTCTGCGCTCGCTAGTGCATGGGATATGGGCAGAACAAGTGTGTGTGTGTGTGTGTGTGTGTGTGTGTGTGTGTGTGTGTGTGTGTGTGTCTCTGCCTCAGCTCTTGCTAATGCATGGGGTATGGGCAGAACAAGTGTGTGTCTGTGTGTGTGTCTGTGTCTGTGTGTGTCTGTGTGTGTGTCTCTGCCTCAGAGCTCGCTAGTGCATGGGGTATGGGCAGAACAAGTGTGTGTGTGTGTGTGTGTGTGTGTGTGTGTGTGTGTGTGTGTGTGTGTGTGTGTGTCTGCCTCAGTGCTCGCTAGTGCATGGGGTATGAGGAGCACAAGTGTGTGTGTGTGTGTGTGTGTCTCTGCCTCAGCTCCTGCTAGTGCATGGGGTATGGGCAGAACAAGTGTGTGTGTGTGTGTGTGTGTGTGTGTGTGTGTGTGTGTGTGTGTGTGTGTGTGTGTGTGTGTGTCTCTGCCTCAGCTCTCGCTAGTGCATGGGGTATGGGCAGAACAAGTGTGTGTGTGTGTGTGTGTCTGTGAGTGTGTGTGTGTGTGTGTGTGTGTGTGTGTGTGTGTGTGTGTGTGTGTGTGTCTGCCTCAGCTCTCGCTAGTGCATGGGGTATAAGGAGAACAAGTGTGTGTGTGTGTGTGTGTGTGTGTGTGTGTGTGTGTGTGTGTGTGTGTGTGTGTGTGTCTGCCTCAGCTCTTGCTAGTGCATGGGGTATGGGCAGAACAAGTGATGCAACGTCTGCAGACATCACATCACCCTAAGAGTTTCCTGTTTTAGCAGGCCTGTAGCACATATTCACGAGAGGTGGACATCCCAGTTTTCAGAAAGTAAAAGCCTTTGGCATGTATTTCTTCTGCCTGTGCACTTAACATAGGAGATTTGCCAATTTGCCTGATCTACAGTACCTGTCTGATGATTTGTGTGCTCATTAGGATCAACTGGTTCACAAAACAGCTGATCTAATATGTGGCAGTGTTTGTACTCTCTAAAGCAGGGATCTCTTCCTGTGTTCAGGGTTCAGCAAAGACAGTCCTTGTTCACTCTTGATGGTACACTTGGTGCCTCCTGCTTGTATAAGTCTGCGTGTGTAGGGTGTGTGTGTGTCTGTAGTGTCCCTGCTCCGGGAAACTTACTTAAGGCATATGCATCTCCTTGTGTGTATGAGGGTAGTCTGTTCACTCTGTGTTACTCTACACCTCTGTTAGCTTATTGTGTCCTCCTTTTGTAAGTCGTTTTGGATAAAAGCATCTGCTAAGTGTAATGTATTGTACACAAACAACCTCTGAACTGAGACACACAAAAATCACCAAAAGCCAAAGACGCAAAAGAAATAAATGACAAAAATTGAATCAGAAAAGAAATTTATTTTTGTAACAGTGATGATCAGCAGTCATGGGTGGAAACAGCAGTAAAGGTTTAGGAAAATGTCAATGTATAATAATAATAATAATAATGAATGAAGCACTTCTACATGACTGCTCCCATCTTAGGCGGCTTCACCCTGTGGCTTAGCCGCCGGAGATCACACCAAAGCAGGAGGCAGGAGGCAGGAGTGCACACATGTGTGTGAGATGATTTCTTTTAGAAATTGCCACGTTACACTTCATTTACCATCAAAACGCTATGTTTGGAATTGGCATTTTAATATCACATGCCTCGTCAAGCAAAATGTTTGGGAGGAGTATTTAATGTGATCTGGCTCATATAGTAGCTCTTCTTCTGACACCAGCACTAATGGCAGCCCAGCTCAGGGAGCACACACACAGCACTCGGCTACGGGCGGCTTTCAGTGCTGCGCGCGCGTGTGTGTGTGTGTGTGGGAGAGAGAGAGTGTATGTGTGTGTGTGTGTGTGTGTGTGTGTGTGTGTGTGTGTGTGTGTGTGTGTGTGGCATGTGTGTATGTGTGTGTGTGTGTGTGTGCGTGCTTATATGTGTG
>CM059276.1:29572203-29582203 GCA_030347295.1 Setipinna tenuifilis
AGTTTCTGAACGTCTATGCGCGACGAACCACCGCAGGAAACCTCTTAATCGCGAAGCCGATTCCCCGCTACGAGCGGAGAGAGGACCTGGAACAAGGACCCTTCCTTCATCGGATCACCACAAATCGTCCAGAAAGCTGAGTCAACGGACTCCCTCCACTGGATCAACAAGGATTCCCTGAACTACAACCAAGAACAAAGGAAAAGCAAAGGCAACCTTCACGTGAGCACTTGGGCATAGATAGAATACTCTCTAGCATAGCAAGAAAGTGTTAAACTGTCTGATGTAAACATACCCACTGTTTTCATGTAGACTTTGAGTGACCATTTGTTATGTTCTTTTTATTTGCTACTTCGATAGACAGATCCTGCATGCTCTCTCTCTGTCTCCCTCTCTCTTTCCCTCTTACTAACCCTTATCTCACCTGGTCAAAAGGGACGCTAACGATAGCCTAGCAGAACTAGCCTATTGTTTCAGAGTGAGTTAATCATGTGCCCTTCCCCCGCTCTCGCGCTATCTTGGCACAATGTTCATCTCTCACACCTTCTTTGACCATTTGACGATCCAACGGGGGGGAACCCCCGTTCCCCCCCCTCTTCTCTCTCTCTCTCTCTCTCTCTCACACACACACACATACATACACACTATCCTACTATCTTGTATATACACACAACCTGTTAGATTAGTTCATATCTGTAGTTTATTAGTTAATAAACTATACCTTTGGAATAAGCTGTGTTTTGCCTGTTATTGTTGCTGTATTCATGAAAGCCACCCAGTCTTAAGAACTCCAAGAGCCTTCATCCAGTCCAAGTGTGTGTAAATACTATTGACTATAGTGTATTGTGATACTGTAAGTAACACATTATTACCATAGCTGTAGTATAAGCATAACATTTTGGTAATATACCATGAATTTAACTGTTTGGTAATTTATTATTAAACATAAGAATTAATGGTAATATTAATGGAATTGATTTTATGAGACTGATCAATTAATGCCAATTATACCCACATTTATTATTGGCGCCAACTTGTAACGAGACTGATTGTCCCTACAATTTTAAATGGTGCACACGTGTGAGGACACTGAATGTACCTACAACATACACAAGCTAACTGTTGCAACATAACCTTTCAATTGATGAGCATGTGTGCACTATGTGAAATCATGAAATAAGAAATAAGAAAAGGCATGGTCTGTATCGGAAAGGAGAAAGGTATGGTCAAACATTAGCCTAGATGTAAAGGGGGATATATATAACTGAATAAGAGAGGATGCCATTATTTCATTATTTCCCGACAGGTATTCTCCTGTGCAATGGCATCCTTGGGGATATAAATGTGACTGGACCATCCTTGTGCTCCAAGAGCAGCCAAGAGTTTGGTCTTTATATAGCCAAGCTGTAGCGCTGTTGTTGTGTGTACTGTCCAAGAATTCTGCTTTACATCTGAAGAGTGTGAGGCGAGGTCCAAGGAAATCTTTAAATAAGATGGAAATGGACACGGCCAGCCAGTATGAAATATTTATAGACGTGTTGCACAATTTCCATGCCATGGTATTGCAGGATGCATTCCTTTTTTGCAAAGTCCTAGCCTGGTAAACCATCCCCTAGTACTTCACTTCGTTTTGTGCAGAGGGTCTGGCTGTGCTGTATTGAGAAACATTTTTCTCTCCTGGAGGTGTGGACTCTCCTGGAGGTGTGGCTGAAATTTAAAAAGATTGGATCTGCCTTTACCCAAATATTAATGTAAGGGAAGTTACGAAGCTTTACGGAAACTAATGGACTAACAACTAACGCTCACGAATGCTGACGAACACTTGCTCTGTGCGCTGACTTGGCTAGGAAGGATTCTGCCTACAACCAGCCATTTCAATGAGACCAGCACCAGACCCTCGGTACAAAACAAAGTGAAGTACGAGGGGCTGGGTTACCAGACTGAAAATGGATCGCTGGATCGCATGGATCGCTTCCTCCACCTGTGCGTTTAAAATAGGTGATTTCGCTAATTAGCTCCTCTACCTGGCTGAAGAGCTGTGCTAATTAGCAGTGGCGTTTCTATAGTGTTTTACGACCACTACTGCTAATTAGAATCAGCTATTTTAGTACACGTGTGGGATGACTTACCACTTTCCACCTTTATCTGTCCATGTAATATTTGAAAAATGTATTTTCTGCTAATTGTTTAATGATTGAACTGTTGGGGCCAGTACAGACACATTTGTGTGTCCTGGTGGTTGCTGGAGAGGAGGGAGGAGGACAAAGCTGTGTCCGAACGGCAGACACTGAGAGGAAACCCTCATTACGGCCATTTTGTCTGCAGAGCCACCTCAGGTCATGTGAAGCATGCAGCTCCCGGTCTACTCGTCCACTCCAGGCTGCCATGTTATCCTCCTCCTGTTGTTTTTTATTTTATTTTATTTTTTTCATTTATTTTATTATTTTCTATCCACTTATTTATTTTCAACATACAGTAAGACATGACATTGTCTGTCACAGCCTGAAGCACAGGGCCCCACAGAGAGTTGCCGGCGTGTGCATCTGACAGAGAGACATCAGACCTCAGATGGAGAAGGAGCGGTGGGGGTGGAGGGGTGGAGGGGTTTGGGGGGGCAAGAGATCCAAGTCCTTCCTGTACCTGGAGGCAGCTGGTAGGGCGCGTAACGGTAGCCATGGGAGACCAGGCAGCGTGAGTGGCAGGTGGGCTCTGCTTCTGTTTCCACTTCTGCTACTTCTTCTGCTCAGACGAATACGAGTGACCTTGAGGTTCTGCCTCTGCAGGAGGAGTGACCTTGAGGTTTTGTTTCTGTGGAGATACATGCAAGAGGCCTGACCTTGTGATTCTGCATCTACTCAGATGAACGCAGAAGGAGTGACCTTGTGATACGGCCAGCATCTCTGATATCTGATTGGAAGACAGAGGAACAGACAGATGCACACCGACAGACAGACAGACAGACACACACACACACACACACACACACACACACACACACAGATAGACAGAAAGATAAATGGATTGAAAGATATAAGGAGAGAGACTGAAGGAGAGTGAAGGATAGAGATTGACAGAGAGAGACAGAGAGAAAGAGAGATAGAAAGAGAGAGAAAGAGAGATAGAAAGAGAGAGAGAGAGACAGACAGACAGAGAGAGAGATTAATCATTTGTCAAACGGAGGAGATAAATCAGCCTGTCAGGTTGGACGTAATGTTTTATGAGGTTATGTGCAGTGCATCTGTATCTTGTATCATCTTATCTCATTTAGAAGAGCCACACAGAGACAGGAATGGATGGACTCATTAAATAGTACTGCTTCATAACATGCAAGACACACGTGACACATACAGCTTAATTCTTGTGCTCTTCGATGTACCATGTAACTTATTCCTACGAAAGCATTCGCACAAAACTGTTTCATTGCAAATAAGCAGCCCTAATATTGGAGAACTGTCTTTGCGAATTACTGCAGTGACCCAAACACACTTATTATTTATGCTAACTGATTAATTCACAATTCTAAGGTTTTTAAACTGGAGAGTCAATTTGGTGAAAACAACTTAAAATATGGCATGCATGCAGGCTTACATATAAAGCAGCAGCAGCAGACACAATGTATCTCTTCCTTCAGTGAAATGAAGTGAAGTGCACAGCACAGCACAGCACAGCACAGTACAGTCAGTCAGTCAAGACGGATGAGAGGGAGGGAGATGTGTGAATGTGCCTGCGGCGGGAGTTAAGGCAGCGCTGGAGCTCATTAGCACGCTGCTATCATGCAGAACCGGCGCCGGTGCCGGCCCGGCCCGACCGGCTGACCTCGAGGCTCCTGCCCATCTGCTCCTCGTCGGAGGCGGCGGCGTTTCGTGGCGTTTCGCGGCAAAGGCCACGGCTCACTTGGACGCTCGCTGCAAAACCTCTAAGTGGCAGTTGGCTCGCTAACTGACTTTGACAAGGCATGCAAATGTCCCCCTTGTGAGTGGCGATATGAGAGGGCGCAGGTGGGCCCGTGTATCGTGTCACAGGTCTGAGAGGTGACACTGGAGCTGATGGGTGCCACCAGCAGAGTGGGACACTGCCCAATGCCCAATGGCACTGCCTTCGGCTAAGACTAGATGACAGTGTTCCTGACCAACAAGCTCTCCCTCTAGAGGGGTTGCATGTGTGCATATATATGTGTATGTTTATGCATGTGTGCATATGTGTTTGTTTATGCATGTGTGCATATATATGTGTATGTTTATGCATGTGTGCATATGTGTTTGTTTTTCTCAGTTGAGTCAACTGTCTTTTACTATGTAATGTGTCATGTCACTCACCATGAAGTCAGGCCTTCGAGGCTTTGACATTTACATACATAACCTGGCCGATGCTCCTCATTCTTGTTATGCATGCCGGTTTCAAAAAAGTCCCTTTTGCAGTCAAATGAGAAAAAATTTGGTTAAATTTTCATGTTTTGTTGTAAGCTGAAGCAGAACACTACTTGACAGTTTGGCAGATTTTCCTTCCAAATGTCCTGTGCTCGCCCGCCCACATGCAGCCACCGCCCACCCTATCTGTCACCTGTGCACCTGTGCCAGGGCTTCTGTCTCATTTCAGTCTGCTCTCCCTCAAAAGACAACCAAACACCCTCCAAACACAATGCCCTGGACGGCCTCGGCTGTCAAGGTGAGAAACATTTTGACCCGTTACTGAAATACTAGACGCCCCGCTGACAGACGTGGATGGCACCTTTGTTTTTTTTTAGCGCTGCGTCAAAGAGGCAAGTATCTGCTCCAGTAATTGCTGGCACTTGTGACAGGTGTTTTCTTCTCTGTAGGAAATCACAGATGCCCTTCGCTCTGACCCCATCATCTACCTGCATATCTGCATAACCCTCCGCACCCGTAATTATCTCCAGACGCCTTTAATTCCCATTAAATACTCTCCGCTTTTCTTCCCCTTTAATACGCTCCGCTTTTCTTCCCCCGCAACTCTGCGGCTTTGGGAGAATTTTGACACCTTAATCACCCCTAATATGAAGGGCCGTCTCCTTTGTGCGGACGCTATGAATCCGGAAATCGGAACATTATCCTGCCAGCTTTGCGCCGAGATGTTCCGACTGACTGACGGGAGACGCTCACACATCAGCGTAATAGAGGTAGGCGAGGGCACTGGGCACAGAACTGTAATACATATTTTAATAACGTGCTCTCGGAATTCAGCCTTGCATAAAAAATTAAACAACGCACCCTCGGGGGCTTCTTGATAATGATTCCATGCATTCAAAATTGCACCAGCCATTTTTTTTTTTTTGGAGCTCATCACCAAAACAGCACAGCTCTCTGACTCTCTGACTGACACAGGCAGTATAGTATTCATTGACTCAGAAGAGCACAGGAGTCGGCCAGCATACTCCCTGATGGTCAATGAATGTTTCCAAAAAAAAAAAAAAAAAAGAAAATCCTTCACCACCATCTTGCTGCTTCTCCTACTCTCGCTGTTTCCTTTGCTCTCTCTGTTTTCCTCCCTCTCTCTCTCTTTCTTCCTCCCTCTCTCACCATCTTTCCCTCTCTCCCTCTCTCTCGTTTTCTCTCTCTTTCCGCCCCCTCTCTCCCTCTCTCCCTGTTTCTCCCTCTCTCCCTCTATCTCCCTCTCCCTCTCTCTTTCTCCCTCTCTCTCCCTTTCCTTTTGTCTTTCTCTGTCTCTCCCTCTCCCTCTCTATCTCTCTCTCCCGCTCTCTATCCCCCTCTCTCCCTCTCTCTCTCTTCCGCTCTTTCTCTCTCTCCCTCTTTCCCTCTATCTCCCTCTATCTCCCTCCCTCTCTCTCTCTCTGGCTTTGACAGGGCTTCTGCTCGTGTTGACGTTGAGTCGATGGTAATGAGAGGCAGATCTGATGAGAGATGCCACTGCATTATGCTGATTTATGTTTGGAGAGAGTGAGTGATGAACTGCTCAGTTTGGGCTGTTTTAATTAGTGCGGGCTCATTCCTTGGATTGCAGATGTTAATGAAAAGGGCACAATTATATATTTAGGAGGCAACTACGCATTTTCAGCACGCTTCACTTCGTCTGTGCCATTATGTATTTATGTGTTTGTGTTCATCTACCGAGTGTCATTTGGAGGCTCAGTAAACCCAGGCTAAGCATTGTTAAGCACTGGGCATGTCATGCATTTGCCCTCAAAGAAATGTGCTTTAATTTCATTCTGTTTTTTGCCTCTTTATGATCTATTTGTTCCATTTTTTTATCAGCAAAAAAAAAAGAAAAACACTGTTGTAGCCTTACCCCTGATGTGTGATTACCCCGGATGGTTTTAGGTTGCACAGGTTAAAAATGGCACATGTGATTATGGAATTATACAATAATGTATAGTTAGAGTCGGTAGCTACTGTTAAGGAAGAGTGGCCTGGGCTTATGAGGCAGCACAGTGTGTGCACTGGCTCCAGTCTAGTAAGGCATACTGTACTCAAATAATGTGCTGTCCGCAGAACAGCGAGTTTCAGATGCTCTTGATCAGGTGGGCTCTCGTACTTCGTCTCAGCCTGCCCTACCTCTCTAGGGCAGATATGTAGCCAGAAATCATAAAATGCGTGCGCCCATTGTTGTTATGTACAATTGTTACAATCATACATACAAATTGTTGGATCAGCCAACCAGAGTATAAAAGTATAAAAATCATCGAAAATGTTACAGATGACCACTGACACATATCACAGCATGCTGCCCATCTATGTGAAATAGAAAAAATGATCCACCATCTACTAAATATTTATAATGTCCAATCTGTATGAAGATCATACTTCTAACAGAAGCATGTGTGTGTGTGTGTGTGAGTGTGTGTGTGTGTGTGTGTGTGTGTGTGTGGGTGTGTGCGTGTGTGTGTGTGTGTGTTTCTGTATGTGTAAGTGTGTGTGTGTGGGTGTGTGTGTGTGTGTACCAGTATGTGTGTATATGTTATCTGTTATCAGGTCAGGAAGTTGTGCAGCAGTATAGGCTGATGTGAACTACTGTATGTAAGTAAGCACATAGGAGTGAATGAGGCCACTGTGCAGAGCCGAAAAGAGTGTGTGTGTGTGTGTGTGTGTGTGTGTGTGTGTATGTATGTATGTATGTATGTATGTATGTATGTATGTATATAGGCTGATGTGAACTACTGTATGTCTGTATGTAAGCACATAAGAGTGAATAGTCCCACTGTAGCTATGGCCATCCTAGATTACCTACTGTAGCTATGGTCATCTCACCTACGCTAGTGACCCACCTATGGCCATCTCACCTACAGTAGTGACCCACCTATGGCCATCTCACCTACGCTAGTGACCCACCTTTACCTGTACACTCAGCTGTCTTTAAGGTAGAGTAGTGTTGGGAAATGTGGCACATCTCATCAGCGTTATCTTTATACAGAGACTGACTCACACATAAACGCAAGCATGCACTTCACCCATGCATGCACGCACGCCCGTACGCACACACACACATGCATATGGACTTGTTTTTATTCTTATAATAAAATGTACTGTATAGTAGATCGCATGTGATATTAAAACAACAAAGGCCCTGTTACTGTGTGTTTGTGTATGTGTGTGTGTGTGTGTTTTCATCTGTGCGTGAGTGTGCATGTTTGTGAGTCTGTGTGTGTGATTCAAAAACTCATTGGCCTTTACTGGGTGAAAAAGAAAATGAAAGTGCAACTCCTCCTATGAAAATGAGATATTCATTTCGCTCCTGGATCCACAATAAGCATCACAAACAATATTTACAGTTCCAACAACAGTGTATGGTCATAAATTATCATATTTCTGGCAACAGCAGACTCTAGTTGTCTACATTCACATTAGGAGATGTATGTGTGTGTGTGTGTGTGTGTGTGTGTGTGTGTGTGTGTGTGTGTGTGTGTGTGTGTGTATGTGTGTGTGTGTGCATGTATGTATGTATGTATGTATGTATGTATGTATGTATGTATGTATGGAGGATCTAGCATCTTCACGCAGATAAGGTGTGATGCACCTGTGAGTTGTGTTGTGTGACTTTGAGACCTGTCTGGTACATGTGAATGTGGTATTAGAACAAAACAGCATTTTCTGAACGTTTCATTTACACCCAAAAAATACGAGCTCCAATGTATAACTACTTGGCATTTATCAGGAGTATCCATGCACATGTTCATGCCAGTGTGCTGTATATCACACAGGCTGCAATCTGCTGTAGCCAAGGCCACCAGCGGTAATGAGATCATTTAAGTGTCACTGTCATTAAGCTGGCAATGCATGCTGGTATGTACCAGAGCTCGGGTCACAAGGTCAGTGCTTACAGCACACACACACACACACTCACACACTCATGCATTGTACTCGCTCTCTATGCGACTTTAGATACAGTAGAAGGCTCACGTTAATGGCAACATAGCCATGGAACACGACAGCATGAAACACACAGGCAATGCCTTCTGGTTTGTCAATCAACACGTCGCAAAAACACAGCATTGTAATGTATCAGTATTTATTTGAAGAGGGACAAGCATGTTTATGTAACAGGCTTGCTGAATGTCTTCAGGCTGTGTGTTGAATGTGAACTCCACACGCTAAGGGACAGTGTACACACACACACACACACACACACACACACACACACACACACACACACACACACACACACACACATATATACATATGAACTCCACACGCTAAGGGACAGTGTACACACACACACACACACACACACACACACACACACATATATACATGTGAACTCCACATGCTAAGGGACAGTGTACTCTGCTGCTACTCTGCCAGACACCAAGACCGCTGAGTGCTCCTCTCCTCCTCTTCTCCTCTCCTCCTCTCCTCCTCTTCTCCTCTCCTCCTCTTCTCCTCTCCTCCTCTCCTCCTCTTCTTCTCTCTAAAAGGGCAAGAAAGGCAGTCTTAATATTTTAAACATCTCTATTCTTAAACTAATGAAAAATTTAAACCCTTCCAAATGGATTCTCCCGGCATTAGTAATCTGGTCCTCTAAAAGACATGATTTTTTAATTGTTGTGGAATAAACCTTGTGACATTAGCCACTGTGTATGGGATGTGCGTTTCTGTGATAACGACAAGGTCATTATGTTGTTTAACAGAGATTCAGGTTATGACCCAATATATTTGTCCCCGTCCCCACCCCCAGCCCTCTCAAACACACCCCATCTCCACCCTCCACAAGCTTAAAATGGGAGCAGTTGCACAATGCACATAAACTGTAATAAAATGCTAATGCTATGTAGGGCCCTTATACACGCATACAGCCACTGCTGCACAACGCACACAGCACACCTCCCAAACACCTGCATTCCCTATTTTTAAGGTTTCATCCATGCACCGACCAGAGTTGTTTTTCTGTGCTAGATCTCTAGATGTGAACTCACCTCTCCAAGATGCACACCTGTATCGCAGGTAGAGAAGCGAGCGATAGTGTCAGTCAGGGCGGGTTTGCATTTGGCGACGTTTCAATATCTCGACGCGGCGGAGTGATTTATCACACAGGCGAGCCTCAGACGGTGACCTTTAACCCGGTGTCTCAGCCTGCCAATTAGAGGAGAAACAAGGTTCGCTTCACCTCCTGATTAATTAAAGAGGAGCCACAGGCTAACGCTGGCACGTACCTCTGGGTCGAGCGAGTGCCTACAGACAAGTAGGCCAGGCTCTGTCCTATAAACAAAGAGCAGAGTTGAGGACGGCATAAATAAACCTCAAACCACACAAGACCTGTCTGTGGTGGAGCTCTGCTGTGCTCTGCTCTGCTGTGCGGTGCGGTGTGTGTGTGTGTGTAGAGGGGGAGAAACTACAAAGCAGCTTTCATCTCCTGTGTTGGGAGCTGGGAGCCAAAAAGGGGAGAAAAAAGAAAAAGAAATAAAAAAAAGGAAAAGTAAGACATCGTGATGATCATCTGCCGTCAGTCTTGTTTCAGCGTTTACAGGCAAAGCCTATATTTAGGTCATGCATGAAAGTATACTTTGACTTTACATGATCACTCTGATACT
>CM059276.1:29587203-29622203 GCA_030347295.1 Setipinna tenuifilis
GCACAGTACGGCTGATGTTTTCACTGTAATCAACCTAAACCTTTGTTTGTTTTTTCATTCGTGTTGCAGGAGGACATTGCTTATTGTTTTGAACTATCAATTCCAGCAGTACTGCACATTATACTGTCCTTTTCTAAGAACTTAGGTGGTTGGAATAGGAATGTTTTGCATACAAGGCGGCACGAACAGCACACACACAAACACACACAAGGCAGCACGAACAGCACACACACACACAAACACAAACACAAAAGGTAGCACAAACAGAGGATCTACTGCTAGAGCTCCAGCACATTGTAGAGACAACCTCGCTGAATACAGAAAAGCTTTGTAATGTCGACAAAACTGGAATCCAGTGTTTTATTTTTTATTCTCTTGGTCGTCGTACAAAACATTTATAGCACGCAGAGCTAGCTCCCAGAGAGAGAAGGGGCTGGTGTGTGTGTGTGTGTGTGTGTGTGTGTGTGTGTGTGTTTCATAACTCCTACGGGTGACTCACCCTGATGCCTCTTCAACACATCTCTTAATTTTTCTGACAGGATGACAACGCCGAGCCACTGCCATGTGGAGCAGTCTGGGGGCTCTTGGTCCCTGGAGTTCATGAAAGCTTTTAGCAGCCACGCCACTGGACGGTCCCTCTGAAGCATGGCTGCAGAAGGCTTATAGTGGTGTTTGGATATCTCTGTGGCTTGGTGTCGCATGTAGAGTGCTAATAGAGAATTAGGGGGCGATAAATGACCTCTGATGATTAAGTATAAATGTGGGGCTAATGCACTTACAGGAGTGTCACAGAAGGTCTGTGGTAATTGTCATTCTAAAATTAAAAACTTCTTTTTTTTTGTAAAGAGCTGACCTACATTAAGACACTAACCTAACACAGGACCTTCAAGCAAAATAGTGATGATACAAAATATATCTTAACATTTTTTATGTGAAAATATGTGGATTTTAAAAAATAGTCTGTCTTGCAGGTACTGGTTTAGAAAAAGCCTTATATACCAACATGGGTCCTCCAGTGTATCTATATATGAAAGGAGTTTACAGAAATGGATAGATAAAACTTGGATGGATGCACACAAAAATCAGTAATGCAGTCCTAAAATATAGCATCAAGGTTATGCTTTTCTGTTGCATGACCCTGACAGTGTGTGTGTGTGTGCGCGCGTGCATGTGTGCGTGTGTGTGTGTGTGTGCAGTATGTGTGTGTGCATGCGTGTGTGTGTGTGTGTGTGTGTGTGTGCGCGCGTGCGTGCATGTGTGTGTGCGTGCGTGTGTGTGTCTGTCTCTGTGTGTGTTGAATGTACACTTCTTTCCTTTAAGTGAGATATCTGTGTCTCTCTGTGCATTGTGTATATCCATCTGTACAGTGTGCAGATATTCAGCACTGACCTAAATCAGCACTGTGCACTTCTGCAGTACTGCTTTACACAATGGAGCCCACAATGGAGTTTGTTTCCTGTTGACAGTATCTCACTGACTTCTATCAAAAAGTAAAAGCTGTAGCATTGTCTTTTTCTAAACTTCTAATGAGCCCTCATTAAAATCACCCATAATCAGGTACCAAGATACCAATGCTAAATATAATTTAACAAGCCCAATATGTTCTAAGGATGCAGTGACATTGGGGTTACGCGAGTATGGATACAGAAGATTTTATTCATGATACAAACCATAACTAACATGAGTGACAAACATGACGGACATGATTCAATCAGAACTAATGTAAGCGCACCAACACAAGCATGGACATCCATTACAACATACAGTGGAAGACATATAGCTTTACCAGACAGTTGATCCTTCCATTTACACAAATGTATGATTTGCAGGAAGCAGCCACCTTTATCTTCTCTAATGCTGACAGACATTTTAGCTGTGATTTGTGTCTGTTAACCTGAGATGCACAATAAGATCATGCTTTGTGCAAATATGCAAATTGTTGGTAATACATCTTGATGTTGATGTGACAGAATGACACATCTGTCACATGAAGCTGTGCAGTACATGATGGTCTAAAAATGTGTTTTTTCTATACAAATGAATGAAAATGACATGACATGACACACACCCCTCCAGACCTGCCCACACACAGATCACGCATGTGATTGGTTGCCCATGCTGTCACTCACATCAACAATATGATCAAATTCTTCCCCATTTCTTAAGAAAAGGATTGCAAACACAAGCTGCACAGAGGCTACAGTCTATGCATACCCTACGAAAGGTAAGAATTATGGATGAATAATAGCCCTAACCCTTTAGACAACGCAGCCCCCACCAAACGTTGCCCACTGGGCGTAAATCCCTGTTAATACTTCACCAGCAATGTGCTTCTTCTGATATCCTTTGGCAATGGCACTTAGCTGATGTGGCACTGCGGGAAAAATTAAATTCCCCTGCTCAACAGTTCCAGTGCTTACTGTCTTTTACAAGAGCAACCTCTCGGAAAAGCCAGCCCTGCACTTTTGCAGTGCAGAATTGATCCAGGTACGTTTCAGCCCCAATAGACGCTGGGGTTTGAAAAAAAAAAGAAAAAGAAATAAAAGCCAGAGAAAAACAATAATGGCCATCATAGCACATAGTCTAGCCCATTTATATTTTTTGTCCCCAAGTGTTGTCCAGTTTGAAAGCAGTATCTTGTTTGCTAATGCTTTTAAGTTCCTCTGAAATGCGATTTCTCCCAGGGAAAGCTGATTTTCACCTTTTCCATGACTTCTTCTCATATATGGTATTCCCAAGAGACCTTTATTAAAGAGCCCCTGGGCTAAAGGTGTCAAACAGCCTTAGCTTTTGTGTTGCATGTGAAATTTGGGTTGGAGGGAGAGCGGCTATAATTTGGCATTTTAAAATCATACCTTCTGTCTTTTTAAAAACATATATGGTGCCATAATAATGTACATGTAGTGAACTGTTGAGTCTTTCTGTCATACATTACATAATTTAAGTTTAAATCAAGAATTAAGAAGTAATAAAAGAAACAATATTTTTTCTCTCAGTTCCTATTCAGTTTCTATTTACTATCTAATAGAATAGTTATACCATATAGTTCACAAGCTTAAAACTGACCAATTTGATCAAAATATTAATTGAGTTGGTCATTGTACAGTGTAGACCATGCCGAAATGTAATATATCCCTTTGGTTTTCTCATATCCAAAATATTCTTCTGGGTTTCTCATATCCAAAAGCTTATTAAGAAACAGACTGTAAATGGCGAGATGCAAAAGTGAAGAAATAGAAATTGTGCACAGTAGTAACAGTAGTAGTAGTAGTAGTAGCAGTAGTAGTAAGTTGTAGTAGCAGTATTAGTAGTAGTAGTGGTAGTAGTAGTAGTAGGCTAGTAGAGGTAGTAAAAAAAGATGCATGCAGAGATAGTGGCGGCATTACACATTATTTTCAGGTTTCCTTAACCATTTTTAATCAGTCAGCAGTCTATCTGGTCTCCTGCTGGTTCAGTGTGAGAGCACACCAAGAGCTCCCCCTCAGAGAGGATCACAGGGGGGTTGGGGTGTTGAGAGCGGTGCTATGCATGCTGGTTGCTAGGCGATGTCATAAACTTGGTGACAGTCCACCTGCTAAGAGTCAGATCTGTGGAACTAAGTATGCTAGGTGTTTGTTGAGGTGATTGTATGCTAGGTGTTTGCTGAGATGACTGCAGACATCTCTGTGTAAGTGGCTAATGAATTTAGCACAGTGTTGCAGCGGCATTTGCATAATTGAACTTCTTTTCAGCCACATATTTATCTGTATCACGCTGACAGCCACAAAAAAGAGAAAAGAAACCTTCTTCACTGGTTACAGAGACACAGTTTCTCCTCTTGTTTGTGTGTACGTGAAATTAAAAGTGTTCTACTCACACATGCACAAAACAATGGGACTGTTTAAAGTATTCAGTGGAAATATGCAATTGGCCTAAATGAACACCTTTCCTAATGTGTCTTCCTAAAAAAAGGAACACTCATCTGGATTAGGAATAACCATCCAGGGCACTAAAATCTCTTCGCCTGTGTCATTTATTTATCCATTAAAAACCAGAGGCCTCGTTTTTAAGTAACGTTAAAATATGACACATTCACCCAAAAATGTGTGTCATCATTTAATATCCCCCATAAAATATAATTAAAAATATAATTTATGAATAATTTATAAATATCCCAAAAATGTAAGGGAATGTTACCATCGTTACTTCCCCCCGTGGGGAGTGGCTGTGGAGACACAGGAATTTAAATTGGCTGGGAGATGTGTCCCTAGACTCTGCATAATGAGTGTGGGACTGAAGGGACACCTTTTTAAGAGCCAAGCATATTGTTAAGCCCAAGCTATCTTTGAGCAAGAGACCAGTAGCGCGGTGACCCTCTCTTAGAGATTTTCACAGCAGTTGTGTCTGTACCACCTAACAACCACTGTCATTAAATTCTTGTCCTGCCAAAATGATTATTCAGCGATAAAGTTTTTAATTGCATGGCAGTCTCAAGGCACGGGCGGTGGGGGCAATTAGTGAGTCCTGCGAATACACAAAGGACTTAGACGCCCGAGCTGTTTTTAATCTGCAGGACAAGTGTCACAGGCGGAAGCAAAAAGGCTCAAATTGACTTTGGCACCGGCTTCTCCTAATCACCTCCACGCAGCGCTGCCGAGTGTCTTTGAACTGCGCACATCCAAAAGCCTGACGTCCTTAGACCGCGGCTCTGTGCCGCTCTCCTCCGATACAGCACCCAATCACGCCACTCTCCCTCACCACACTGTTTCAGGCGCTTTGACTTTTCTTTCATATCGTCTGGTCTGTGTCACCGATCATGATACGGACTGTCAGTTTGGTATTCAATAAAAGGCCTTTGATTTTTTTTCTCCTCTTCCACGGCAAGTTTACTCTTTGAAGCCAAGAAATGCCACCTCTCAAGCTCATGATAGACATTGAGACATACAAAATGAAACTCATGTAAAAAAAACACACACACTGTAGCGGCCTGTAAAGAAATTCACAGAAAGGAAAGCGGGCAAACACGGGTTTAACCATGTCCACATTGATCTAATAGGCAAGGCAAGGCAAATTTACTTACTTCAAAAGATATATGCTGACTTCAAGCCTCCTGCAAGGTGGAGGTTCATTCACATTCTTATTATTTGACAAAGGACTCTGACTAAAGAAAAAAAACTGCCCCTGGAATTAAAGTTTCCATCAAGGATTAGTGAGTTTTTCATCTCTGAAACATTGAAGTACATTTTGTGCCTTAGCATTCTAAACCCATGGCTTGCCAAGAAGCCCGATAACAACACAAACACACACAGAAGATTTCCACCAAAAATACTGTTACACATTATTGCGTCTATCTCTGTCAGCAGTTCTTTAAAGCGCAGGAGTATTTCTCATATCCAGTGTCAACAGAAAATACTGCACTTTTTATTAATCTCACAAAATCACTTAATCCATCTGGCTGTGTGTGTGTGTGTGTGTGTGTGTGTGTGTGTATGTGTGTGTGTGAAGGGGGAGGAGGGGGGTGGTGGATCATCTTTATTCATCTTTAAAAAGAATTCTCCTAACTATCCTGATCCATGGGATGACACAGACCTACAATGTGGCAACAGTCCAACCGAGTGAGAGAGAGAGAAAGAGAGAGGGAGACAGAGAGAGAGAGAGAGAGAGAGAAACAGAGAGAGAGAGAAAGAGAGAGATGGAGAGAGAATACCACACTCGCAGTGTAACTGAGAGAGAGACACAGCGAGAGAGAGGGAGACAGAGAGAGACAAAGAGACACAGCAAGAGAGAGAGAGAAACAGAGAGAGAGAAAGAGACACAGCCAGAGAGAGAGAGAGAAAGAGAGAGACAGAGAGAGAATACCACACTCACAGTGTAACTGAGAGAGAGACACAGCAAGAGAAAGAGAGACAGAGAGAGAGAAAGAGAAAGAAAGAGACAGAAAGAGAGGGAGAGAGAGAGAAAGAGAGAGAGAGAGAGAGAGAAACAGAGAGAGAGAGAAACAGAGAGAATACCACACTGGCAGTCTGCTGTGCCACTGCATTCATTATCCTGTTCTGCTCCCTCCCACGCTTCCTGGGCGACTTGTTGGCGTCTCTGCTGCAGCGCGTTTGAGTGACAGTGCTGACTAGACACGGCACAGCCAGTCACATGCCTGTCACAGACGCCCGTCACTAAATACACGCCAGCATTTGTCTTAGCGAATTACTGTACCCCACTGTGCCCGAGAGGGCCTGGAAACCTGAGAATTATGCCAACACTGGGAATTTATTATTGACATACAGTACTCGGCTGTGTTATAACAAAAAGTGAAATAATTTACTGAATACATGTGGAAAGGGCTGTAATGGGACTTAGTTAGGGCCTTAAAAGCCAACTTACTAATTTCTCTTCATTTAAACTGAAAGACTGTTGAAAGGTTGTTCACAGGGACGATTTATGTGTGTTGTGCTCGAGCACATCTGACAAAAAACATTTATTTTTCTCTTTCACACTCTTAAAAATAATGGTGCAAAATTATGATGGTGTCAGTACACGCAATACAATACAATGGGTTTTGCTAATTTATTTTTGCATGTTTTCTATGTGTGACATCCAGTCCCATTTGATAGATAAAGGTGAGAATGAGAAGTGTATGCAGAGTTGATAAGTGTTGATTACATTTAGCGCTTAGCAGCGTCTTCTGTTTTTATGAAATACAAAACTTAATGTCATGACTGTTTATGATCCAACTTAAGCTGGGTTCACAGGTACAGAGCAAACCATATACTGCACTGGAGAAGGCTGGATGTATTCTCAACATGATGCTGTGTGAAAGGGTATGAGGCAGGTTTGTCCCCAAAAAAACCCTTAGTGTTGTCCTAAAAACACACCATTTGAAATGCAGGCTAATGTTTATATTCATGTGCATAGCTATGAGTGACAAGACAAGTAATACCTCTTAATGTCGTACACATGCTGTAAACAAATGAAATATGTGTGGCTCTCAGCCTGTGTCCCAGACCTACCGCATTCATGGGAAATATATTTCTGCTGTGGCAGCTACACACCAACAGTTGTGTGACTTAAAGGTCAGTATGTGACACGACGAATGACAGCGCCAATGACTAGGACATTCTGCATCGCGTCATGACACTCTTCTTATTGCCTCAGTTGGTCATATCAGGCATCAGGCCGTCTTTGAAACACACAGGCTGCCATCTGCAGCACCCATTACTTCCTCTTCAAGCATAGGCAAAGCTATGTGCCCGCCCACTTGTCAGTCAGGCCCACCCAATCAGAAGGCTCTATACGTTCGATTGACTGTTTTAGTAATACAAATAACCTATGTGTACAAATAACCTATGTGATTTTTTCCTAGGTCCACCCATTTTATGATTTTTGGCTACACTCCTGTTCTGTGACTGCTCTTTCCTGAATGTTCCTGAAACCTTAAAATGCATGCTTTCAGAACATAACATCCTAGCACAAACCCACACCAATCTTTCTTTCAGTTCATTGGCAAGTAAGCTAGCTACAGTGGAGCACAAATGCAACACCCTTGTCCAGAGCTCAGCTCAGTTATCAAACAATCTAGAGCACATGCAAGTGCTTTCTGATAAACTGTTTATTTGACTGTATTAACTTACACAAGTGCATATTGTGATTTGATTATTCCTCTACATATCATATATTGTGTACGTATATTTTTCTATAAGTTAGTCATGTATGTTTTGTTTATATTTTCTTGTCTTATAGTGTTGTATGTCACTTTGTAGAAAACTGTACCTGTAACTGTAGTGCCCCAATACACTGGAGCTGTGTGATGAGTCCAGCATGACATTTGGACATCATGTTGTACAGTAGGTCTGACTACTGTAGCGCAAAGCTCTTATTTCCTCTAGCATGATGAACTGCTAGATGCAGCACACTGTAGAAGCTGCTCCATCCAACACAGAGCACAGAATAAAATACATCCTGTTGTCATTAAATAAACATCTTTGTGCTTCCGTGTAATGTGCCCGAGCATTTACAATCTGATTCAGAGTCGTATTACGGTGTCTTCCTCTGCTGCTTCTGCCTATGCTGTATTTGAGCATGGCTCTGTTGAAGTGAGGAGCTCAGTGTTCAGTGTGGGAACTGGGCAATCCATCATGCCGTCCTGGGGAGAGGAGTCTGACACCCCACCATCTGATCGGACTGCAGGAGGGCCCTCAGCCCTGTATGACTGAAGCTCTATAGAGCTGCCTGCAGTCAGCCTGGCCCCACACACACACACCTGCCGCCACCTGCACAGACAACAGGTTTTAGCGCCTTCCCATCTTTGTTTTAGGGTGTCTTCAGGTAAACAGGAAGAGGGGTGGTGTGTGTGTGTGGGGGGGGGGGGGGGGTTGATATCACAGTATGCCCCCCCCCCCACACACTTGCTCTCTCACCTTCACTGGGAGAACCAAACCGGAGTGGTGGTGGAGGATCGTTATTTTAGGGTGTCTATCTTTAGGTGAACAGGAAGAGGGGTGGTGTGTGTGTGAGGGGGGTTGATATCACACTATAACCCCCCCACTCAGACACACACACACACACACACACTTGCTGTCTCCCCTTCACTTGGAGTATTGAACCAGAGTGGTGGTGGTGGTGGTGATGGTGGAGGATCGTTATTTTAGGGTGTCTTGAGGTGTTGGAATAAGGTCTCAGACATCATATCCCATACAAAGACATCAAATCGTGCGGAAAACATCTGTCAAATTTATGGTATTGCAAAATCAGACAAAAAAGCACCAGACAGTCGGACAAAAATCATCCGGATCTCTTGTCAATTCCCAGGAATTTCTGCTCATCGGCCGAGACAATCTCAGAAGATATGGCTTCAGGTAAAAAGCTATCTCAGACAGCTTGTCTGTCTGCAACTTACTCAAGGCCTACAGTAGTTGCTGTGCAGCTAAATTAGCTTGGATGAAAATGTGTTGCTTTTATAATTCATAACTTTTTAGCTAAGATAATCGATATTGTGTATAAAGTGACACTGGTCATGTGTACTCATAACAGCACATGTGAAATTAATATTAAATATCTATTTGGTTAGCACAAACTGTAGTGTACATCAGCCATGTTGTCTTTCTAAGCAAGTGTGAGGGTTCAGCTGGCTAACAATAGATGATAGTGGCACCAATCGTGTTTCAACAATCAACAGCATAAGTCAAATTAACATTAAATATCTATCTAGTTAGAACACACTAGTGGACATGTACATCCACATCTGCCATGGTGTCTTTCTAAGCAAGTGTGAGGGCTATCTGGCTAACAATAGATGATAGCGGCAAAATTCATGTTTCAACAGTCAACAGTCAAATTAATATTAAATATCTATCTAGTTAGAACACACTGGTCTTCATCTACATCTACATGTACATCTGCCATGGTGTCTTTCTAAGCAAGTGTGAGGGTTTAGCTGGCTAGCAATAGATGATAGCGGCAAAATTCATGTTTCAACAGTCAACAGTCAAATTAATACTAAATATCTATCTAGTTAAAACACACTGGTCTCCATCTACATCTACATGTACATCTGCCATGGTGTGTTTCTAAGCAAGAGTGAGGGTGAGCTGGCTAGCAGTAGATGTTTGTAGTGCAGCTTGACACCCCTGCAGGGGAGTGCAGTGCAGTGCAGTGCCGGTGGTCGGTGTGTGTGCAGCAAAGGAACACATCAACATGACTCAGCTGACATGCAGTCGGAGACTGACTGTGAAGCATTTTCTGGGCATCATGTACTCGCTCATCCTGACAACCTGTGTGTACTTTTCTGGGTGATGCACTGGCTCTGTTGGGGGGGGGTGGGGAGTGTGGGGAGTGATAGGGGGTGGGACCAGGTCGTGACCTCTCCTGGCACTCACACAAGAAGTCTGGATGGCATGTTGTAGGACCTGCCTGACTTCAGCAGTTTTTGCTCATTGTGGAATCCCTCTTCCTGGGCATGGTGTACTTTAATCATGCACTACAAATCCCTTGCCCTTGGTCCGTAGTCAGGAGATACAACACCCAGTGCAGTGTAAGTGACTCTGCTCTGGGAAACTTACTTACTTGTATGTATAAAGGTAGTCTGCTTACTCGAGACGAGACTGCTTCCCTTCCTCACAAAACTAACAATCACTAAACCAACTCTCTCTTACTCTGTTCCCATGTAAGAAGTATGTGTGTCTGTAGTGTCCCTGCTCTGGGAAACTTACTTAGGCACATGCATCTCCTTGTGCATATAAAGGTAGTCTGCTTACTCTGTGTTCCTCTACACCTCTGTTAGCTTATGTCCTCCTTTTTGTAAGTGGCTTTGGATAAAAGCGTCTGCTAAGTGTAGTGTAATTTAATGTAGTTACCAGTCTAGTGGTGAATGACCACCAGGTCTCAGGGTCACTGTGTGCAAAAAAAGACCCAAAAACCTGATGTTGTTGTGTGACCCAGATATTAGTGTCTCGGTGACCGTTGCACACCATTTCAGCCAGAAAGACTCAGAGAAAGGCATAGGTTTAAAGGGATTTAATATGAGATTTAACAATAAGCAGCGGAAAAGGTGAGTTAGGTATGTCATTTTAAAGCAGGTGGCGGCCGCTGATTGGCCGAATGCAAAGTGCTCTTCCGTGATGTTGGAGTCTTCCTGGCAGAACTTACGCTGGCTTTCATGTCACAGGGCAGTCTGTCTTCGGTTACAGTTATGGAGATATATATGGAGATATGTCCACCACAAATTGTCAATACATATATACTCTATTAGTGTCAGCTTTATTAGAACATGACAATAACTACTACTAGGTGAAAAACAAATGTGTTATCTTAAATTCTGAAATGAGAAAACTGGTCATCTGCAAACTTTCAGATGCACAGATGCCTCTTATCTTCATTAGACTCTGGGTGGCTCATCGGTGTGACAAATATTTTCTTATCCTGGTCTGGTCCTGAATGAGTTGGCATTTTTCTTTTTAATTTAAATGTATATGCTAAGTAAGTATTTTGGTAAGCTATTTTGGCATAAACCATTAAAAAAAAAAATATATATATATATATATATATATATATATATATATATATATATATATATATATATAAGGGCTGTCGTATTTTTCACATAGGGTAGAACTCACAAAGCCACTTGCAGCAAACACCGTGTGCATAATGAGGTGCTATTTCTGGTCTACTTCCCATAATCGTATTAAATCTGAAATGAAATAAGAGTAGAATTCTAAACTTTTCTTCAAGACCTGCCTTGCGCTGCACACAGGCGAAAGCAAGATGAGTTATGAGGCTTCATCCAAAACAATCAGATCAGTTTGCTGAAGAAATGGCCCATCCCTGGCCTACAAACAGCCTGTTGATTTGCTCATTGATCCGTGCAATGCCTTGGCCCCCACCGCCATTGCGCGAACCCATATATCAGAGGTTGCATTTTGAATTCATAAGCCCTGCCGGCAGAAAATCAATGCATTTAAATCAATCAGCCTAATCAGTTTAATACTTCATCTGTCAGGGCGGCCGCGGCGCCCTCAGACTTACCAGAAATGCAACTCATGCTGCCCACTGACTGGGGAGCGATGCAGAGCGATGTGGAGCGGAGCGGGGCGGAGCGGAGTGGGGCGGAGCGATGCAGAGCGATGTGGAGCGGAGCGGGGCGGAGCGGAGCGGAAGAATGAGAAGATGAGACGAGGAGAGATGAAGTGAGCTGAGGCGAGGCGAGGGCGGCTCTGTGCACAGACAAGAAGAACTCCTCCTCACACAGGAGACACACTCATGAACCAGTATCACACACACTTGTTCTGACTTTTCTAAAAGCAGGACACACACACACACATACACACACACACACATACACTTGTTCTGTCTTTCAGGTCAGGTCAAGTCAAGTCAGCTTTATTGTCAATTCTTCACATACGAGGAATCGAAATTACTGTATGTTTCGTGCTGTTCCCTGCATACACAAGACAGGACAAATATTAAAGAAAAACATTAAACATTAAACATGCAAGACAAGACAATATGGAGTACTGTAAGGTCATTTGTGTTCTTACCTATCTTGAATGTCGCATGTAACATTTATCCTCATAAGTACCATTTCGCCTGACCACTACGGGAACCTCAAATCAATAAATTAGCTAATAACAAATAATAAAATAGGGAGAGACGTAAGTTTAGGTAAATAAAAAATATAACAACACACAAACACATACCAACGCACACACATACACATGCACACACACACACACACACAAATAGAGAGAGACACACATACAGTACACACAGAATGCAATACTTTAAAAAGAGGACTACAGCTAGAACTCATCTGCTACGCTAGAACAGTGAGTATAGTTGCATTTGAGTTGTGCAAATATGCACACAAACACACACACACACAAAGAGAGAAACAGAAGTGATTGTAGTTGGATTTGAGGGTTGCAAACATGTGCGCGCACACACACACACACACACACACACACACACACACAGAAACAGAGCTTCAGTAAGTGTAGTTGTATTTGAGGGTTGCAAATATGCGTTTCTCCTTGAAATGCTAAGTGCCTGTGGTCACTTAGGCCATCAAGATGACTCCACTCTTCTATTATCAGTCTAATTAGATTTACTAATGACATAACGACATTAAGGGATGATGCGCTTTGCCAGTGTGCCAGCCAATATTATTAGAATGGAATATGCTTGGCAGCTTGCACTGGACTGCCTGAGATTATGAATTCATCACAGTAACTCATGTCTGACATGACATTCCCATGCAACCAAGAGAGTCACACTGTCACACGCTTGCATATCTGCAGAAAACTACAAAAAAATCCCCCACTATGAGTTGGGAGACATGCAAGAAAGCAAAACACTGGCATGCTTTTGCAAAATATTTCAAAACAGTTTAGTTTCCACCGGCTGCATCTCGACCCCACGTGCCTCGTTTGGGGGGTGCCTCTGTGAGATTATCTGACTTCGGGGTATAAATAAGAAATCTCATTTCACAATCAGTTAATGGACTTCAGTGACTGACTGATCTACTCCCATAAATCCCCTCAGTGACGCGGCATTATGGCTTCACGTAAAATTAAATTACTATTGCGAGAAGTTATTTTCCTCCTGTCTTTAGGGAAGACGAGCGAGCGAGGCCCATCCCCAGCCCCAGCCCCACCGCGCAGGCGAGGCGAGGTGAGGCGAGAAGGCAATGTTGAGGCGGGAGGGATCTTTAAGAGTCCCATAAATTTGATGTCTTCTGAACTCTTAGAAGTGCTTGGGAGTGCATCCGTGGGAGTGCATAAGTCACACAGTTGTCAGGGGGGGGTGATGGTGATGCATGACCAAGCCGGTGCTAGGCCCGCATCGGGGCAGGTCCTCCGTGTCGGATAAGCGCCCCCACCTCCCACCTCCCACCTCCCGACCCCTTGCGCCCCCACACCCCCACCCCACCCCCTCTTCCTGTGCCGCCCCCTCCTAATTCCTTCCGCTGGCCTAATGTGTTTTTAATGTGGCCCGTGACTTATGGGGCTGTCAGCGGCTGGCCACGCAGGGACGCTAGATGCTAGTGGGCACACGGCGCAGGCTGCAAAGGTGGCAGAGATTAATCGACAGGCAAGGACCTAGGTGCAGTTGATCAAATCCAGAGTGAAAAAAGAAGACAAGCACGGAGAGACTCAGGGGGGCAGAAAGATTGAGGGGGCAGATAGACTGGTGGGGCAGAAAGATTGAGGGGGCAAAAAAACTGAGGGGGCAGGAAGACTGAGGAGCAGAAAATATAGAGGGGGCAGAAAGACTGGGGGGGGAGGCAGAAAGACTGAGGGGCAGAAAGAGTGAGGGGCAGAAAGGCTGAGGGGCAGAAAGACTGAGGGGGGCAGAAAGACTAAGGGGGCAGAAAGATTGAGGGGGCAAAAAAACTGAGTGGGGCAGAAAGACTGAGGAGCAGAAAAACTGCGTGGCAGGGGGCAGAAAGGGGGCAGAAAGACTGGGGGGGGGGGTGCAGAAAGACTGAGGAGCAGAAAGAATGAGTGGGGCAGAAAGACTAAAGGGGCAGAAAGACTAAGGGGCAGTAGGGCTGAGGGGGCAGAAAGATTGAGGGGGGCAAAAAGACTGAGTGGGGCAGAAAGACTAAGGAGCAGAAAGATTGAGGGGCAGTAGGGCTGAGGGGGCAGAAAGACTGAGGGGCAGTAAGGCTGAGGGGGCAGAAAGACTGAGTGGGGCAGAAATATTGAGGGGGCAGAAAGACTGAGGGGCAGAAAGCTGGGGAGGGTACTGTACAGTCAGACTCAGGCTTAGCTTTTGCTGTCATCGGTGGCTCAGTCCCTTAAGTCGCTGTTCTATATCACAAAGCCAACTGACCAATAGACTGCTTTTATTTTGCCGACTCCGTGCTGTGCCGACTGCGGACACAAATTGGTGGCGACAAATCAATCCAAACTACATGTGATTTATCTTCACGCTGCAGGGGTCCATGTTTCAGGGCGATAAACCACTTCCATTTTTATAGCCATCAGGTGCTTATTTCAAACCTTAAGTTGTCATTATTTGGCAGCGCAAATGAATGTAACCTTTTTTTTTCGCAAAAGAATTAGCTGGAATTGAAAACACAGTGTGTAGTAGGTAGATGGTGAGGAAGAAATTAATCACTCTCCCGTTAAACAATTCCCCGTGAATAACAGACTTTCTCCAATCTCCCCGCCATTTCTCCTGGACCGTAGCCACAAGGTGTTCTCATCACACCGCGGTGTCGAGAGGAGAGGTAGAGGTAATTGAAATGTTTGAGGGGGGCTCTTTTAAAACACTTTGATGTTTCCCCGAAGAAAGGCACAGTGCCCCCCCCCAACTAATCAGAACGATGGCGAGAGGATATCGCATATCGCTGCCTTTAACATGCATATAAACGCCAGAGCCTCAGCCCTGGGGGGACACATTCTTCATCAGAGCCTTGTTTCCCACAATCCCCTCCGGGAGAGAGAGGGGGGTGGGGGGGGGGGGGGTTGATAAACCCGCTATGCAGAGTAGTGTCATGCATGACCGCTGTCTGCATACCGTGCATGCAGTGGATCAGCACCATGCCAGCTTGGGCCCGTAGGGGGGGTGGGGGGGTGGGAATAAAGAGAAAAAAAAGGGGGGTGGGGTCGGGGAATAAGCAGGAATACGTTCAAGCTTGAAATGATATAGCAGCAGCAGCTCCATCCCCTAGAATAGAATAAGGGCCGTGGTGGGTTTACACTTGAACAAGTCCAAATGTCGGAGTAGGGGGGTGGTAATAAATTTGGTGCTGGGGATGGATGGCTTTGCACAAAAGGGGCTTTGATGGGGAAAGGTCACGGGTGCAGAGACAGGAAGAAGGATGGCCACCCCCACACACACACACACACACCCCCAATCTCCCCCCATATGAATTTCCAATCTGGCTCATGTTATTAACAATGCAATCACCTCGCACTCCCGCAAATGCCCGTGAATCATGGCGGGGCATATTCAGGCCCCTTCTGTGTGTCCGTGATATGCCCAGCTCTCGTCTGGTGGCCGAGATGATACACAATCTGCCCCGTGATGGATGCCGCATGGGGGCCCTCACACATTTGTTGCCTCTCTGGCTCATGTGATGGAGGACGGAGCCACCCAGGACCAAGGACCTTGCGGCGCATGTGGACATAATAAAAAACTATGCTAAGTAACTTTGTACGGGGAGGTGTAAATACAATCCCCAAACAATAGCGCAGGGAAAGAGAGCCGGCGTATGTTTTGTTCAGATATGTGACTCAAATTACTCAACATCAACAAAACCATGGGAGATGGATGTTTTTTTCTTCAATCCTAATCCATTACTCCACATATATAATTCCAATCAACCTTTAAAGGTGTATATTTCTGTAATCATTTAATAATAATCATTGTAATAATTTATGTGTGTGGAAAAGCGGAAATATAGCATAGTTTAATGTGGTGCAGTGTCTGCTTTTGGTTCTTAACAGTGTCTTGGTTTTTAATAGTGTGTGTGTGCACTTTATCTGTCTTGTCTGTACTGTGTTTTAACAGTTGTGTGCATCACCAATTGTTGCCAGTGAAAAGCTGTTTCATCTCACTATGTACTGTGTATATGGCCGAAATGACAATAAAAACCTACTTGAGTTGACTTATTAGCTATACTATGTACATTTGCACGACTGGTAGTATTGTACATTTCATCACAATATCCATCACATTGCCTTAAAGCATATTCTAAATGTACGAGTCCACGTTTTATGTCCAACAAGGCAGATGGTGTCAGTGTGCTGCTTATTATAAATGAGCTACGCTGTCACTTATAATCAACAATCATCGTAATTAACAGACGGGTCTCACTCCTGCAAAGGTAGCAGGGCAGAGAAGGAAGCTGATCACACTGTTGTTGCACTGTTTGGCTTCTTTCTGATAACATGACTAAGCCGATGTAATTACCAGAATAGGTGGAGATTTTACTTCTTGGGAGTTTTGGTAAGCAATATCATCAATCAGGTATTTTCACATTAAACAGTAAATGAAAGCAGTGAACTAGTAAACTCACAACCCTGTTCAGCATTTACCCTGTATCCTGTCTTCTTGTTGTTAAATATGTCAAGTAGATCATTATTTACTACATACTACACACTAATTTCACAATTCAATTTTAGCTGACAATAATTATTATAATTATTATAACCTCATGACATTTGGCAAATAAGACGAAGAACCTGTCAGAAGCAAGCAGGTGTGGGCACTGAGGCTGCTGTATGTGACTTGTTGAAGGACAGCATCATCATCGGGGGCTATTTTAGGGGCTTGTTTTTGTGCCTTGGCTGGTGTCAGTTCAACAACACATCAGTCCACATCATATCTGTGGCCATGAGCTTGAGTCTGTGTAAACCAAACCTGGGCCAACCCTCTACTCACAGCATGACACATAAAAAACACACGTCACACAGAATTTCACAGAAATTGTTAATTTCACAGAAACCATTCCACATTTTAGAATACCTTTAAATTGTCTATCTATTATCTATCTATCTGTCTGTCTGTCTGTCTGTCTGTCTGTCTAGCATGCTGACAGTCTGTCTCTGTTTGTTTGCTAAAAAAATTAAATTAAAATTTAAATTAAAATTTGACAACTGTTTATAACAATACCCTGTCATATTTCTGTTTGTGTCATACCAAATGCAGTGGACGCAGGCAAGACATTGTGAATGAGCCTTTTCCCCGTCTAACGCACACAGCCCTTTAGGCCCCAGTGGCCTGTCTGCTGAGGCCTGCAGTAGTGCACATGCTCCACTTTTAGTTTAGCCCCCCTGAGCGCCACACACCGCCCGCCACTCGTCCCCCGACATCCCCCGATGTCCCCCGCTCCACATGCAGACACTGATGCGACAGCCAAGCAGGAGGAATGACATTGCTTCCGGCACTTGGTACCCTTGCAAGAAACATTTTTTGTTTATGTTTTTGTTTTTGTTTTGTTTTTCCATCACAACACAAACAGCATCTCATGTTTGGGGCTGCACTGATGTCTGTAGCTTCATGTGCCTTAAGCTGAGCAGCATGCATCCCAGGGGAGGGACACACTGAACAGCTGAAGTTCAGCCAGAAAGACTCAGAGAAAGGCAAATGATTTAAAGGGATTTAATAAAGAAAGGTTTAACAATGATTAGCAGGAAGCAAATATTCTTTGGCGGAGGTCCAGTCATCAGCCCGGGTCTAACGTCAAGGGGTCCGACAGATCCTGCCGCGGTGTATAGCAGGAACCAGAGACACCCCCCGGGCGAACAGGTAGACTAGGACCAAACTGGTGGTGGTGGGGATGGAGGAGGGGACTTCGATAACGGCGGTACCTGAAGCAGCGGAAAAGGTGAGTTAGATAAGTCATTATAAAGCAGGTGACGGCCGCCGCTGATTGGCCGAATGCAAAGTGCGCTTCCGTGATATTAGAGTCTTCCTGGCAGAAGTTATACAGGCTTTCATTGGACTCTGTATTGGATATCCTGCTCCAGTGGTGACCCGAGCATGAAAAGGAAACGTGAATAACTGCTTTATTAAGGAGCATGCAAAACTACATCCTGTAAATACATCATGGGACTGACTCTCTGAATCTCTTTACATGATTTTAAAGGTTATAGTTCAAGCCACGGAACATGAGTTCATCCATACCTGTAAATGTTTTACTGTAAGTCATGGCACTTTCAGTTCTGCATAACTGCTTTATCAGGGAGCATGCAAAACTGCATCATGTAAGACATAACTTTCTATGAAGCTTGTATTCATATGGCTCTATAACCACATTCATAAAGGCTTATACTGGATTCATAAAATATGTAAGTGTTCATAACTATTTATACATACTCATGACTGTACTCCTAAGGCATTATAATGGTATGTCATTAGCCCTTTTCCAACTTCAACTGACACAGTGCATTCTTGGTTATAAAACTTCACCTGCCTACAAGTGCAGTCATGAGTATGTATAAATAGTTATGAATACTAATTTCAACCATTATAAAGCTTTATGAAGGCATAATAACCCTTTATGAATGTGTTTATAGAGCCTTATGAATACAAGTTTCATAGAAAGTGTTACCCAACATAACACTGCGAGGACAAGCGCTTTATGCTAAAGTGGCCTCGGGCACCACTACAAATGTGGTCAGCATCATCTCCACATGTTAGTCCTGGCACAGTAACCAAACAAATGTCCGCACCTGTCAGGAAGTACATTGAGGTGTGGGGGTAAGAGGAAACTCACCCAGAAGCTGGCAGGTGCCTCACAGTAGGACAGTGCTTGTATAGAGGAGGAGCTGGAACACACTGCAGCTTAAACTTTTAGATTTTTATTTGGTGCCAAACACAAACTGACTGACGTTTTAAGTAATGGCATTTTCAGTTCTTTCTGCACTTTGAGATGAGATGTTTTTGTCCTTTTTTGTGTCTGTTTTGTGATTGTTTGTTTGATTTTTTAAATGAAACTATTTGTTTCTGCTATCTTGGCTAGGAGGTCTCTCGTGAAAAAAAAAAAGAGATTCTGTATCTCACCCAGGCTAACCCGAAGGTCATAATGTTAAAATAAGGTTATAAAAGTTACAATAGGCAAGCTGGATGCATATGAAGAGAAAGGAAGAGCAGGGGTGCGGGCTAGGGGGGTGGGCAGTGGGGGGCTACTGAGAGTGCCCAGCGTTGAGTGCTACAGCCCTGTCTTAGGAAATGGCTCAGAGGAAGATCTGTTTGCATAGGAGCCCTAATACATTTACATTAGCAGGCTAGGAGCAGTCCTAAACAGTATTTATGACCGGAGACGGAGATGCCTGCTGGGTCAAACTACTCAGCTGAGTCTGGGGTATGCTCCACACTCTCCCTTACCACTCTTTACTGGGATGAAAAATGACTGCTGCATCCACCGTGAGAAACACCCCCTTTTTTTTCTCTTGCATCAGAGTCGGCGAATTGATCCTCGCAGTCTCCTCTCTCTCTCTCTCTCTCTCTCTCGCTCTCTGTTCTGTCAATCTGTCAATCAATTTAATGGTGCGGTACTTCTTTAAAATTCATTACATCTCTGTCAAATTCTCTGGTTACTTCAGCTGCCCGTCAAATATGTGCTGTATGAAAGCTCTGGTGGTCAAATGCGTTCCTCACTCTGTAAATGAAGGATGACATGTTTAAGACTGACATGTAAACTATTCTAACCAATCATCTTGCTGCTTTGGGAGGGGACAAAGAAGAAAGGTCAGTCATTGGCTATTGAGCTAAGACATCAATATTGGGGTTGTGGTGGAAGGTAAACACAAGTAAACAAAGTTTATACACCCCTCAAATTTCAGAAATAGAGTTTATCCATCTCTGAGCAGAGTTCATCCACCTATTAATAGAGTGCATTTACTTCATAATACAGTTTGTGCACAATACAACTTGTAACATTCCAAAATCACACTACATCATTTATATTTACAATCTGTGCACTGGGGACCATTGACATGTGTTGTCCAAACATATTTTGAATATCTTTTTTTTTAGTTTAGTTTTTAGTAAGTTTACCCAGCTCTTATTTTACCACTACACTCCTGATCAACATCCAGCAAATCACACTGCCATAGTGCCTTTAACTGATGCCAGTAGAGCTGGAAAAAAACAACACTGTTAATGGCAATGTATTGAACTGAATTGAAATGAGCGGAAATGAATCACTGTGGAAATGAATCACTGTGGAAATGAATCACTGTGGAAATGATTCCCCCCGACTGGGCGGTGCTCTGTTGTGTGATTGGCAGCCTTGCGAATCCTATCTCTTGTTCACCTGGCACAGAATAAGATTAAAATGTCACTTAAGTGGAAACCCAGTGGCGCCGTACCAAGCTTGGCGGCATCCAGCCCCCGCACACACACACACTGACACACACACACACACACACACACACAGATCCCAGATCAGTCAGCACTGTGCTCCTGCTCCCCTGCTCCCCTGCAGAGGCCAGCGAGCTCCCAGAATGCAATTTGCACTCGGAAGCCGCCACCTCTGCTCTCACCTCCGTGTCTCTCTCATCACTCAGTGACTCCAGTCCTACACGCCTCAGCGGCCAACAGGGAGTCCTGCGGTTGAAAGCTAATGCTCTTGAAAAATAGCAATATGTGTGACGGCGGAAGGGGCAAGAGTCTTCAAGGGCCTGGTGGAAAAAAGGAAGGAAGGATGTGAAGGCAGAAAATGCCTAATTTCTGACACAAAATGGCCGTGGCGTGCATTAGAGAATGCCCTGTTGATGGGCTAGTAATGTAGACTGTTGATTCGGAGCCACTGATCAATAATGCAAAGGCTCGTAGTTTCATTTCCTTTCATGTTGTCCTCCGAAGGGCCCAGGAAAAGTTATTGTTTGCCGAAAGACTCAAGTGCTTCTGTGTAACGTCTTATTACACGTTTGACAGCAAAGGAAGGCCTGACGTCTAATAGGGCAAAATTGCCTTTGTGCGATAACACTGACCAGAAATAAAGTGTTTTTGTTCTTTTCAATCCTGCTACATTCACATGTCTCAGGAACATGTTCATGATGTGATGTTTAATAAGTTGCTTTGACTTGTGTGTGCATTTGTGTGTGTTTAAGTGCATGCGAGATAATTTGAATGTTGTGCCGTGTCAGTGTAATGGCAAACCCTTTCTTGGCCTGATATGTGTAACCATTTCTATTCTACTTGAAATATAGTAATATAGAAATACATTTACTTTGTTGAGGAGTTATATAAGCCTGTGATTTACTTCCCCAACAGTCTCTTGCCAGTATATGTCATTATGCTCCAGGTGTGTGTGAGAGCAAGATGAAAGCAATTAGTCTGGGGCCCATGGCTGCCAGCCTAATGTGTAAGTGAACTTTCTCCGGCTTAGTGAAGCCTCATCTGTAATGTGTGTGTGCGTGATAGATCGGGGCGGGTGACAGCAAGCTGTTTGTTGAGTCAGCAGGAGAAGCACATTTATCTGAAAGCCACTGGCTGCTCCGGCACTGCTGCTGGACCTGCCAGACACTACATTATGACTGTGAGGATGCTTTAGACACAGGTCCACTACATTATGACTGTAAGGATGCTTTAGACACAGGTCCACTACATTATGACTGTAAGGATGCTTTTCCACACAGACCCACTACATTATGACTGTAAGGATGCTTTAGACACAGGTCCACTACATTATGACTGTAAGGATGCTTTAGACACAGGTCCACTACATTATGACTGTAAGGATGCTTTTCCACACAGACCCACTACATTATGACTGTAAGGATGCTTTTCCACACAGACCCACTACATTATGACTGTAAGGATGCTTTAGACACAGACCCACTACATTATGACTGTAAGGATGCTTTAGACACAGGTCCACTACATTATGACTGTAAAGATGCTTTACACAGACCCAGTACATTATGACTGTAAAGATGCTTTTCCACACAGACCCACTACATTATGACTGCAGGATGCTTTTCCACACACGCTCCACGAACCTCGTCCTAAAACTACATTTTATGTCACAGTGGAATTCTTGAGCATTTCAGGTTTTCTGAAAAAGAAAGAAAGAAAGGAAAAAAAGAAAAAAACAGTGGTTATGGAGCAAGGTGAAAATAATAGTGAGGCATTTGCCTTACACGGCCTCTTGGAATGGCCTCTCTGTTGAATAACATTTGAAACGCACATTACAGTAACTTGGCATTCGGCATAAAGGCAAGTACTTATTTCACCTGGACCCACTTCAGCACTTCAGAGATGACTCACTGGCTGGGTTTCTATCCAGTTCTGTCACAGACAAGTGCGATTGTGAAAAGCTGTCGGTGAGACATGCACACTGGTGCATGTTGGGTAATTAAGTGAGGGGTGGTAAACAGCTGTGTGTTTTAACCACATAATTCAAACCCAACAAATGTGATTTGATGTTGATTTGCTTCCATGCATAGGCATCGCCAGCCACTGGTGGGCTGGGCTGAGCCTGGCCTGTGCCCACCCACTTGTCAGTCAGGCCCACCCAATCAAAAGGCTCCCTGTGTTTGATTGACTGTTGAAGTAGTAATAGTAACCTATGTGTTTTGGGCTAGGCCCACCTGATTGTTTTCCTGGGCTGGCTCACCCATTTTATGATTTCTGGCTCTGCTCCTGCTTCCATGACATTTGGTTGCACTATGGTTACACTGCAAAGGACTTTATTATTCAAAACTCCAGTACTGGCTAATAGGGTTTCCTGTTAACATGGTCAAAGTTCCCACTGAAGAGTTATGTGACAGGACATACCTGCTTTTGCCTACACACCTCTTGCTCAATAGTCCATGAGATTGTGTCTGTAGAACTGTAATGGATGCAACAGTTTAGGCTGACAACAAAGACGGGGAAAAAAAGCAATGCTCAATGTGCATTTTCTGAATACTCTGGAATGAAATCTCTGAAAGATTTAAAGGCTTGTCTGTGTAAAGATGGATCCTGCAAAGATGGATGGGTGACGCAAGCTGAGCTGACACCTCACGTGTTTCGCACAGCAGTAAACAGTGCTGGCATCCCTCTGATAGGCCTCTGCAGTGCGCTCATGTGTAGGCTGGAATGAGTTTGTTGTGCAGACGAAACTTTATTTGCCCTTGTTGATTGCGAGAGGACAGGCAATCTGTGGAAAATTGGTGTGTTAAATATTCAGCCGTGATGCCGAAGGCCCTTGAGTGTCTCGTCTCTCCTTCAAACATGACAAAGCCCAGCTGGGACCCCAATTACACACCCCACTCGCTAGTCGGTACACACACCAGCGGACTACCGGAGTGTGTTTGGAGTTTACTGAACATGCTTGGAGTGAACTTTCAATTCATCAATTAGGTACAGTGTAACAAAGTGTGTAACAATATGTAACATTATGTACTGTACTTACACGGTACCATAGGGTTAGGGTTAGGGTTAGGGTTAGTGTTGGGTACTGTATGTACTGTACAGTGTACAGGATTACCGGAGTGTTTTTTTGAGTGTGCTGAATATGCTTAGAGTGATTTTTATGTGTTTTTTAAAGATCATGTGTTTGCTAAGCATATGCCGTTTATCTACTGTATCTTCAAGACGCTGACTTCTCGACAGCAAACCACACATTCAGGTTAATGTATCATGGCTTTTCAGTTACACTTTTATTACTGTGCCTGTCCCTGTTACATCAGTTAGGCACAGTGTAACAAAGTGTGTAACAATATGTAACATTATGTACTTACTACTTACACGGTACCATAAGGTTAGGGTTAGTGTTAGTATTAGGTATGTACTATACAGTGTAAGTACATACTATTACATGTTGTTACATGTAGATACACCAAAAAAGGAACTGTAAAATAAAGAGTTACCTGCTTCTCTTATGATCTACGTAATATAATATATTCTGTGTCTGTGACCAAGGAGACCATATGCAAACTTTAAAAAAGAATGCCCCTAAACCTACTCAGAGGAAAACCTTCTTGCATTGTCTTGACTTTTAAGATCTTATATTAAGCTGATTATTATCTTTTTTCTCTTAAGGGAGTTTGAGAAAAAAAACTATTAAGAGTTCAGAAAGATCTATTGTTTTTCTTGTGCATAGTTTGATTTATGTAAGAGCCTAAAATAGTTATTTACTGTTCCTTTTCTCTTGTTTTGTTTATGAGAAACATGATATTGAGATTGTGAATGATATTGTATTTATTTCTGAGAGACAAGGATAAGACTGTTGCAAACAGTGATATTTTTCTTCTAGGTAGATCCAAATGGCTCAGTTGACTTAGTTGTCCTCTATGTCTTCTATCGTGTTATTTCATGGGGCTCTTGACTCTGAAGGTTTATTTGTGTAACTTTCATCTCCCACTTATAAATGATAAACTGCAGGACTGCACTTATACCTGTCACTGACGGTGAGATTGAAGCAGAAATGGCCAGTGTAGTTGTCAGAATCAATGGCGTCTCCAGCCTGAGCTGGCTCTTCATAACTTGTGCTGGAGAGCTGTTATGTAAGCTAATGGGTAAAATAGAGAGAGAGGGAGGGAGAGAGAGAGAGAGGGAGAGGGTGAGAGACAGAGAGAGGGAGGGAGAGAGGGGGGGGAGAAAGTCAGACAGAGAGAGAGAGGGAGGGAGAGAGACACACAGAGAGACAGAGAGAGACAGTTGGACGAGAACGGGGACAAATGAAAAAAAAGGCAATTCTGCCGTAATAAAAAAATCCTTTTGAATATCCTACTTCACCTTCGCTGCTTGTGTGTGAGTTTTATCAAATGGTTAAATAAAACTGTTGCTGATTCAAATGGGGAAAAGATTGTTATGGCTCGGTGGATAATAGAAAAGAGACACATCAAATCACAAGTCACATCAAATTGTATTATTCCACTAGTCAAATAAGCTAAGCTGTAAGCAACTGGACTTCTTTTTAGTAGCGTAAAGACATTTCACCTTTCATCCAAAAGGCTTCTTCAGTTCTGTTATGATGGTAGGGAACTAGGAGCTAAAAACTCTGGATCACTGGCGGTGAAGCTGTAAGCCACACCCATCATCACATGACAAATGGTCACAGGAGTCTGAGAAATATGAGAAATGAGAAATTAGAGAACAATCAGAGGGGTATGTAAAAGTGGTGAAGAGATAACACTGGTTTAGTTAGCCGAGAGGTAGTCATAATATACCTGTTAGCAGAGGTGTACAGGGCTTCCCTCTCCTAAAAAAGTGCAAAACAGACTCAGGTCTGTCACTTAACCACCCATGTAGTATAAACCACTAGATACTGAAAACCACATGGGATCAGTCTTAAAACACGAGATAAAATATACCATACTAGACAGAACACAGTTACAACAATAACAACACAATGAAGCACAATGCAATATCACTTCACTATATAAGTCAAAAACATGAGCCAAAGTCCAGCATTCAAACATTGTGTTGGTGCCACCATTTGCACAGTTTCAGCTCATGTTTTACAGCACAGACAGAGGATTCATTGATTTTTATAGTCCTGTGGGTCTGCCTTCATTCTTTCATTTAGCTCAAGCTCCATACACAGACTGTCTTCCTTCCATGCGCTTT
The DNA here is from genome assembly GCA_030347295.1 of Setipinna tenuifilis. Classification (NCBI taxonomy): domain Eukaryota; kingdom Metazoa; phylum Chordata; class Actinopteri; order Clupeiformes; family Engraulidae; genus Setipinna; species Setipinna tenuifilis. Next base: position 29,612,692 of record CM059276.1, read on the forward strand.
CTTTATGAACTGATAACCATAAAAGCCAGAGAGTTGGGCTTGGATCTCACTATCTGCTTTAGTGGCCACTCTAACAAGCCTACCAGTCACGCTCCCGTCAGGCAGATTTAAGTCCCAGATCACAAAAATGACACAGAATCAATGTTAGCTCCGTAATGAAGCAGTACCATTTCACTGTTCACATTAAACGCATTTATCATTATCTGAAGAAGGCACTGTTGGAACCTCTTAGAACAAGTGTCTCTACAGACATAAAACAATACATTTTTTCCCAAAATGTTTATAGTTTTTTTACTAAACCAATTCAATTTCTCTCAATAACTGTGTATTTTTCAGAGAAGTTTGCTGACTTTTTAAAATCAATAGTCATGCACTTGGTTTAAGACATATTAAACTCAAGAAAAGACCCCTTCACCACGACACAGATTCATCAGCAACTCCAACCGTACTTTAGCTCTCTGGCCTCAAGCTGGCCAGTGGCCACTCAGCCTTTAGCCAAGGTGGAGATCTAGGACATAAACCTCGCCATGCTTACTCCTTCTGCCTGGAGCACTTACACACAGCTGATGTCACTAATTAGTCAGTCTGTCTAATGACTTGTGTGCTTGATAAGATCGGCTGATAAAGGAAATCGTGTTATGAAATATGTGCTGTTCGGGGAATATGTTCCCTGCTCCGGGAGACTTATTCAGGCACATGCACCTCTCTGTATGTATAAAGGTTGCCGGCTTACTCAGTGTCCCTTTACACCTCTGTCTGCTTATGCCCTCATTTTTGTAAGTCGCTTTGGATTAAAGCGTCTGCCAAATGTAATGTAATGTAATGTGGCACTGCAGAGTTTTTATTTTCTTAAGCACAGATGTCCACCTCTGTCCAGCAGGTTATGCAGTGAGTCCGTTCATGGGTCTGCTTTCTCTCATACCTTTCCTGGTAAGTGATAGAAGAATAGAAGAACAGAACTATTTAAATAGCGATGTCAATTTACAGTCTGGTGTGAAGCCATGGTGTAGTCTATAGTGTGCAAATGAAGGCCATCATATTGAGGATAAAATTGACAAACAGAACACAGTTGTAGACTAACATTGATTGATGTGACGAAAAGCTTTTTTTTCCTTTCATCTTAAAATAGTTCTTCTAAGAATTGGATATGAGCACGCATCTCACACTCTGTATGTATATTTGAGAGGGGACAGCATATTACTCCAGGGACTGTAACTGAAACCCTGTAGCTGAAATAACTGTAAGTCGCTCTGGATAAGCGCATCAGCTAATTGTAATGTAACGTAATGTAATTAAACATCTCTGACATGAGTCAGTAGAACAGTGGTGCTTGCATGAGTGGGCACTGTGACTGTCTTAAAGTCAAAAATCCATCCAGTTCTTCATCAAGATTAAATTACAAAGAAGTTCCTCACAAAGCAAATGTTTTGAAAGCAGAGACAAAAAAATCAATAAACACAAGTCTGGTACGGGGGTAGCCTTCTCTTTCTTGAAGTCTCCCCCTCCTCCTCAGGGTATCCCTCGGGCAAGAAGAATTATTTTGGTCCATCGCTGCACAGCCCTCCAAAATTCATGACTTCTAAAAACCAAAACTTTTGAATGACTCTTAACTTCAATAAGTGTGGTATTTCCAAATGATTCATTTTTTCTTGTATTTTATTTTTATTTTTTTTAAATACCTCCCGCAGTGGGCCAAGTTGAATCACGGCGGTGCTCTTTAATCCGGCCTTTCGCCAAGCCCTTTTACAAGATTTTGATATCGACGAGACAAGCTCAAGAAAAATGGAGCCACACTTCTCCACCACTTTCATCTTTCCACTGGCTGTTTCTCCTGTTTTCTAGTGTTGTCGTGACCTTATCACCCAAGAGATATTGTAGCTGCGGTCAAAAAAACTCGTGTAGTTTGTGCACCAAAACACACATTCCAAACAGTTCCAAAACACATCCAAGTGCTGCAGCCAAGAGTTCTTTTATAGAGAAACCGGTTTTACAGTTAAAACAATAATGCCCAAAGACATTTAAAATTACATTAAACTATTCCAATTGTCGTTTCTTTTTGTTTGACATTGACACATGTCCTCTGTGACAAAGCAGCAAGTTTTTACATATCTTAATTAAATCAGTTAGGTTAATGTATGAGTGCTTGGTTCAGCTAATTGCAATTGCAAGTTATTAGGGACAATTTCTAGGTCTATTTTTCCCTGGTTCCTGTAACAATCCCTTCAGTGTCTCGGGCCTTCAGTCACAGAGCCCCGCGTGTCCTTCAGTGGTAATTAACAGCTGTGCGGTGCTCTCCCGAGACAGACAGATGTACGAACGAGCTCTTGTCATTCTCTTGTTTTCTGACTCTTCCACGGCGGCACAGGAGCAGGCTGGAGGCACAGGGACCATGAGTATGCTCTGTAAAAGCAGATAATTAACAGGACCCCTTGAACCTCTGGAAGTCCTCCGTGAGACGAATGAATGGCACTCTCACATTCTCCGCGTGGCGTCACCCAGAGGACGAGGCCTGCCTGTGTGTGCCTACACCACGGCATGCGTACGCCACTCACAAAGACTATAGCTCATGAAATGTTTTCCAAAGGAATGCTGCCACTGTGGGATCACTGCTACATGCAGGTGCTTTGTGGTTTTGTCTGGGATGAAAGCACGACAGCCAACCTAAAATAAGTCCCCTGGGCTGCACAGTACAATTAGCTGCAATAGGTGTTAACGACAGGTTATGTAAACAGTTTGTGTTAATGATGATAAGTTAAAAAAAAAGGGATAAAACACCTTTTAATTTAGGGCACACATGAAAAAGGTTTACAAAAGACTGCAGCCATTCTGTCTCGTCTCTGTTGTCACTGTGAGAGTCTACTAGAAACTAGAGGTCATCAAGGTAAGAGCAGTGGGTACCACTTCATTTGAAGGTGTCTACATAAGAGTAACACATTAACATGACATGACATATCACAAACATGAATGATACTTTCTTCATGTTTATAACTGTTGTTTATAAGTGTCACTCGGTTTTTGTGATGTTGATATTCTTTGGCAATGCAAAAACCGAATGACACTTAATGACAACAGTCATTAACATGAATAAAGTGTCGTTAATGTTTGTGATATGTCATGTCATGTTAATGAAGAGCTCATGTCACTCATATGTAGACACCGTCAAATGAAGTGTCATCGAGCAGGATTTCAGATGACTCCCTAGCCTTAGTCTACCCCCTGAACTGAAGCTGAGGACTGAAGCTGTTACTCTGGAAGGGTGCACTATAATGGCATTTTTAATGGCACTGTAATGGCATTTTTAATGGCACTGTAATGGCATTTTGCATCGATGATACCATAGTGTGGTTGGTATTTCCCACTTACCTACAGTAGACGTATTATTTATGAAAACTGCTGAGGAATGTTTACTTTACCTCTGATCTACAGGGACACACTTGATATATGAATATACTGTATGAATTACAAGATGTCATGAGCTGCCCTCAGCATTTAAGACATTTTCTTTCCATAGAATTTCTACAGAGAAGTAAAGCCCCTGATATGTAAACTGATCTTCACATGATGGGGATTTGCCAACACTACAGATATAGTACATGCAGTAGGAACCACTTAACCACTTAAATAGCGATGGCAATCTGCAGTCTGGTGTGAAGCCATGGTGTAGTCTATAGTCTGCAAATGAAGGCCATCATATTGAGGATAAAATTGACAAAGTGGTAGACTAACATTGATTGATGTGATTTTTCCTTTCGTCTTAAAATAGTTCTTCCAAGTCAAGAATTGGATGTGAGCAAGCATCTCACACTCTACCCACAATCCCCCAAAGGCCATTTCTCACATTGGGTTACATTTTTTCTTGTGTCGTGTACAGCTCAGAGCATATACAAACAGTTTGTGTGTTTCGTTTCTTATTTTATGAGTGTCAATGCTGCCTATGTTACAAGCCTGGTAATGTAAAACTGTTATTAATTTTAAAATGTTGCATTTTTTAAAAGATGTGAAGAGGTTGTTCACATTAGCAAATGATCTCAACCATGAGCCAATCAAGCATATGCTAATTATTTGTAAACAAAAGTATCTTTTAATCTTAAGCTTGTAATGAGTCTGCGTTTAATAAACAATGTTATGCCTGAGGTTTTTTTTGTTTCAAATTAAATTTAGAATCAAGGGAGAGAGTTATTTTTACATTCCCCTGAACTCTCACAGAGCCACTAGCTTCCTCCAAGGAGAAGTCCGGTAAATTAATGAACTTCACCACGAAAGGACTGATACTACATTACTGTTTTGACCGGAAACAGAGGATGCATTTGTGCCCCTTCATACACATCTTCAAAGGCAACACTGTAACAACCTCTCTGGAAGGACCTATAAGCTACCAGTACTGCCATAAAGTACTGCCATAAAGGACCTATAAGGTACCAGGTAAAGAGCACTGCCATAAAGGACTTATAAGGTACCAGGTGAAGAGCACTTCCATGATGGAGTTATAAGGTACCAGGTGAAGAGCACTTCCATGATGGAGTTATAAGGTACCAGGTAAAGAGCACTTCCATGATGGAGTTATAAGGTACCAGGTAAAGACCACTTCCATGATGGCACAGCTGTATGCATCTGACTGTTTAGGGCTTTATCCCTTCTCATCTGATATGATTTTATCCCTCTTAATTAATAATAAGCATGGAAATGCTTTAACTTCACATGAAATAAGAGTTGGCTGTAAGGGATGGATTTAGTCTTGATTTGTGTAAAGCACAAATGCATAAATAACAATAACAAAACATAACAAAACAATATATAGCAAAAAGTACAAAGTACAAAAGTATATATGCAGTATATATATATATATATATATATATATATATATATATATATATATATATATATATATATATATATATATATAAGTAAAACACACAATGTGTGTAGTATAAAAAAGCTCAAATGCCATTTAAGCAGCAGTGTCATTAAGTTGTAGTGCAAAGAAAGTGTACTGTGGAGCAATGGAAGAAAAACTCCACAGGAGAAAGATGTGTCTTAGGTAAGTTAAGGACACTTAGACTAAGTAAGGACACTTTCAGACCTACTGTATAGTTCGATGGCTTTGGTCAGCACTAGTCAGAAAAAAGTTACAATGTAGCAAACAGACTTGGGTACAGTTTGCTTGCACATATGCATAGTTGTAAATGAACCAAAATAGACCACGAAGACCATCGCCACTGGAACCAGACTAAAACGAGCCACTTTCCATAATAATAATCCAGTAAACTCTACTGTTCCGTCCAATCTGGCTTGGTTGCTTTCACACCAGAGGAACAGTACCAAAGTAGGGCAGATAAAGCGGTCCAAGACCACCCCTTTTTAGCAGTCTTGGACCGGTTGATTTGGTGTGATTAAAGTACCGAGATTGCATTCACACCAACGACAACGAACCGAATTAAGAACTTTTGGTTCGAATGGAAGGCTTAGTGCACACCAAATGCTGTAAGTGTGAAAGCACCCCACCCCAGCACCTCAGAAAAATGGAAGAGGGGAGGGAGTAGCGTGTGTGTGTGTGTGTGGGGGGGGGTCAGAGTGGGGAGGGAGGGCAGGGCACACATGTCTGTCTGTACACACGTCTTTATCGTCTGCTCTCCTACGCTCCCATCAGTGGCAGTACTGGCTGAAACAACAGTATGGCAGCATGTGGTCCTCCCTCAGTCCATCCCTGTGCTCTCAGGAAACGGCCCCGGTAGCCTGTAGCCTGTTATGGGTCTCCTAATCTCCATAAGTCGTGACGAGCACTGCGGTGGCTCTCGCAGGTCGTGGGACCCAATTCTGGGACGTCAGAGAGGAGAGCGATAATATAGGCGGGTGTGCTGCGCTCGCCTCCAAACCGCCTAACACTTATCAGTGATGACGCCGCAGCCTCAAACGCCACACCGCTTATTGACATTCAGCCCTCTTCCTCTCCTCCGCTGGCTCCAGGTGCCTCAGACAGAGGGAGAAAGAGAGAGATAGGAAGAGAGACAGGGAGAGAGAGATAGGGAGAGGGGGAGAGAGAGATATAGGAAGAGAGACAGGGAGAGAGACAGGGAGACGGGGAGAGATAGGGAGAGAGGAAGAGAGAGAGATAGGGAGAGAGAGATGGAGAGGGGGAGAGATACTGTAGAAAGAGAGGGGGAGAGAGGGAGAGAGGAAGAGAGAGTGGGAGAGAGAGAGGGTGGGAGAGAGAGAGCAAGAGAGAGGAAGAGGGAGAGAGAGAGGGAGAGACAGTTTTTTTTACTGTAATCCAAAACACTGGTAGAATTTCTACAAGAAATTTGCATGGCCTGTGGAAACACCAACCGTTTTGACAGGTCAAGTTCAGATGTAACAGCATAACATGCCAGCCATGATCGCACACCACAGAGGAACGAGCATTTCTACTCAGACTAGGAGGTGGCATGAGAGGAAAATGGCATTTCCTGGGATTCTCAGGCACACTATGTGGCAGGCACACACTGCATGTTTTGTCTTACAAATAATAATAATATTGGCCCTGACATGGCAAACTGTGCGGGGAGAAAAGGCACCTCAGTAGAGACATGCAAACACACACACACCACACACACACACCGCAAACACACACACCACCCTGTGGGGAAGCCTGCCGCCTGACTATAGCATTACGATAATCATTTGTTTAATGTTATTGTTGCCAACAAGCCAGAGAGAGCTCAGCCACATACTAATATTTGCACAGTAGCACATCTGATGTTATTCCTTAGGCATGCTTTCATGAGCCTAAAGCTACCTGAGGATACTTTCACTGGCTACACATACAGAACAGTGTCTAGGTGTGTGTGTGTGTGTGTGTGTGTGTGTGTGTGTGTGTGTGTGTGTGTGTGTGTGTGTGTGTGTGTGTGTGTGTGTGTATGTATGTATGTGGTGAGGTGCTGGGTTTGAAGCCGGATGGGGTGACTTGTCCTCGCTTTCACTACAGTATGCGTGTGCGTGCGTGCGTGCGTGCGTGCGTGGTGGGGATATGAAATAAAGGTGCGGTGCCCCACCCTGGTAGGGCTTCAGTGCTCCTGACACAACACTGTCGATGTGCTACAATAATGTATTTGCACAGTGTGACACACTTCGTTACTTTCTCATTTACAGACCAACACAAGTTTTTTTTTTCATTAGTTCACAAAGAACCATGCAGCCATATCAATTCGAAGTTAAACTATTATGAATATTTAGCAAAATTGGACATAAAAAGCACCCTACATGTGTATATGAATATAGGGCCAGGAGTTAAGAGGAGCCAATGCAAACTAATTTGAACGCATGATTTACACACAGATTAAATTTGACTAATTTATATTCATGGTTTATACACTGCTCAAATTTGAGTTTGAGTCTGTTACTTTTACTTCACAGTCAATTTCAACAGGTGCCACTGTACTGTACATTTCCATGCAGTAGGTAGACAGCCAAACCATACGCGTTGTTCTGACAACTGAAGTGACTTGCCCTTAAAATCACCCAACTGAGACATTATAATTGCACTCCCCAGAGGCAGATGATGCCGACGCCGGTGGTGTTAACCCTATCAGGGATGAGAAAGTCTGAGTCCAGCGCATATGCTTCCTGCCTTCGCTGCCTACGTCATGTGCTCAAACCCAGATGGGCATAACAAAGCAGCGTGAACACATGACATGCTGTACGTGTGTGCGCACATACAGGTTAACGTTCTCATTTACCAGTTTCAACCAGCAGAGTGCGCTGTTTGCGAACAAATGCGTTGTAAGCCTCTCCGACAGTGCTTTGCTGACATCTAGTTGTCTTACAACCAGCCTGCTATTGTGGAGTGGCCATCGCTGAAATTCAGATGTGTTATTAGACAGAGTATTTGCCATTGTGAAAGCTGTTGTAGCTTTTACATACCATTAGTCATGTATAACACTTATTCATGATTACAAAAGACAGTGGCAGCTGCCATTTAATTTTTAACCCAAAAGATTTATACAGTAAAGTTTCTTTTTTTGTTCTTACATTTCATTGTTTCTAATTATTTTTTTATCTATTTACTTAACTTGAAAGTTAATGGAGACCGTATCACATTCATTTGTGTGGGTCTATTAAAACAGCCTAACATGCTTTCATGGAGTAAAATGTGTCTTTCCCATGTTGCACAACTGACACTTATCTTATCCTTAAACACGGCCTCATTACTCAGCTTGGCCACCCTGTTCTGGGTGGTTTTTAATAGTTAACAACAGTTGCTAAATCATGGCAGTATGACACAACTTTGGCTGGAACACCAATCTACTCACAACTGTGTTTATAAAGTATCTACTCCATTGTTTGTCTGTCACTTCCGCTCTTCAAAACACCACCGTCATGACACTAGCTTACAACAACAACAACAACACACAACTTGTTAATGTTGCCGTTTTAGTTATTTGCATGAGAAATAATCACTTGGATGGACACCAAATGTTTTTGTTTTTGTAGCGCTGTGTACTGTTTTACATGCACCCAGGTGGGGGGGTCAGTGCTCCTGACACAACACTGTCAGTATGCTCCAATAATGTATTTGCTTAGTGTGACATGCTGAAAGACTTCGGAAACAAGACAAATGACAAATTCTTCTGTTTGTCAGCAATAAAAACACTCAACACATAACAGGATTGAGAATGGTTCCACTTGCCTGTGTATGTAGGTGTGTAGGGAAATTGTTTTCTGGCCCTTTAAAAAACATGAATAAACTTTCCAATACAAGGATCATGCCCTGCCCAGTTTGTTTTGATTGCATAATGTGTTGTATTGCCATTGTGGAGCCAGGACACCCAAGTTAACATTATTAAGTATTATATTATCGTAAACTGGGAATCCTGTCCTCGCCATTCTACAACACAACGCAGATAAAGCTGTTACACTTTGATGTTCTGAACACAGTATCCTTAGATTCCTAATATAAATAATATAATATAAACTCATCTCTCTACATATACACAAACACCCCAAGTAGTTGCCAAAAAGTGTCAACAATAAGGCAGGCGTTAGGCCAGAGTGCTGTGGGGGTGCAGTGTGTTCCTCAGCCTGAAGCAGGCCTGTTTACAGCTCATACTCAGGAAGCCAGGCCATTGTGTGGGGGAGCGCAGGATGTTTTAATGACCAGAATCTCACAATGTCCACTGCTGGATCTCACAATGTCCACTGCCAGTGCACCTCTATGTGAGGTGAGGTGGGGAGGGTGAGTGAGTGAGTGAGTGAGTGAGTGAGTGAGTGAGTGAGTGAGTGAGTGAGTGAGTGAGTGAGTGAGTGAGTGAGTGTGTGAGTGAGTGAGTGAGTGAGTGAGGTGGGGAGTGAGTGCAGTGGTGGTTGTTGTAAGGTTGATGGGAGCCAGTGCACCTCTATGTACTGAGTGAGTAAGTGAGGGGGGAGTGAGTGAGTGAGGCAGAGAGTGTGTGTGTGAGTGAGTGAGGCGCAGAGTGAGGGGGGTGAGTGAGTGAGTGAGTGAGTGTGTGTGTGAGTGAGTGAGTGAGTGAGGCAGAGAG
>CM059276.1:29624703-29719703 GCA_030347295.1 Setipinna tenuifilis
ACAAGGGTTCTGTTTCTGCGTAAGATTGAGACCATTCAGGACAAGGCCTTCGTGAAGCACCCACAGCTCGAGAGGGTGGCGTTTATGGGTACCTCCACGGCCACCATACGGCCTGCTGCCTTTGACGGAGTGGATAACCTCAAGTTCTTGGAAATTTCTGGCACCGAACTGGATTCACTTCCCGATGGAATATTTCGCAATCTTGGTCAACTTGTCACACTTTACTTGACAGAAAGCAAAATTCAATTTGTCGGGACAAAGGTGTTCAGTGGTCTTGGAAAACTTAGAGATCTGCGGCTCGCGTGCAACCGCATTAACTCGACTTCAGCGGGAGCTTTGGACGACCTGAAGCAGCTCCAGGAGCTTGATTTGTCCCGCAACAGCCTAGCCGCCTTCCCGCCAAAACTCTTCTCACACCTCACAAACCTGCAACGACTCAGAGCATCACAAAACCAACTGGACACAATTCCACAGGACATCTGGTCTGGGGACCTAACTAGTCTTGAGGAAATTGAACTACGGGGGAACAAAATCGCACGCTTACAAACTCCCTCAGGGGCTCATAAAAAGCTTGAACGGTTGTTTTTGGGTAATAATCTCTTGACTGATCTCCCCAAACAGGTGTTTATTCACTTCCCTGCTCTTAAAATACTGGATTTACAGAATAATAATATTTCCTCCTTTCCTCAAGGACTATTCAGCAAACTTACGCAGCTTGAGTTGTTGGATATTTCCAATAATAAGATTGAAGATTTGACACAAGAAAGTTTTGAGGGTCTTGGGAAGTTAAAGGATCTCAATCTAGAGAGAAATCTAATACACTCCTTACAAGAGGAAACCTTTAAACATCTACAGTCGCTGAAGTCTCTCAACCTGTCCAAGAACAAACTGAAGTCACTCACTGGTGTGTTATTTAAAGTGTTTGGTCAACTCCAGGTGTTACTGGATGGCAATCCCTGGCACTGTGACTGTGAAATGAAAGAGAACATCGACTCCGGAAACTACGCTTTTATTATCGAGTGTTTGTCTCCAACGGAGGTAAAAAATCAGAGTCTCAGTTCTCTGGACAAGCACTTGTTATGCCCTACCACCACACCTCCACCCTCCCCTGCTACCACTACACCCGCCTCAAACTCCCCACCTGCCTCAAACTCCCCACCTGCCCGTTCACCTGCCTCAAACTCCCCACCTGCCTCAAACTACCCACCTGTGCGTTCACCTGCCTCAAACTGTGATGGGCTGACGAAGGAGTCTGTGGTGTCCAGGACGACGATGGAGCCTCAGGCATCTGGAGGTACGGCTCCCAGCCTCACTCACATGCCTATTTTAGCCATGCTGACTTACATGCAATCCATTATGAAAAAGTGCAAAGCTATACACAAGTATAGAGAAGAAGAGACTATTTCTCTTTCATAATAGTGTGAAAGGATCAAGTGAAGTTTATATACTACATCAAAGTGTCGGTTTCCATAATCATAAATATATAAACTCTCCAATTTATTTATCTACAGTTAATAGTTATGAGTTAAGTGTTTCTCTTGCTCTGTTTCTCTCTCTCTCTCTCTCTTTGTCTCTGTCTCTGTCTCTGTCTCTCTCTCTGCCTCCCTCTCTCTCTCTCTCTCACACCCCTTCTGTCTGTCTCTTCTCTTCTCTCTATCTCTCTGACCTACACATATGGCTCCTCAGCCGAAGGTCCTACCTGGTCGAGCGTGAGCAGAGTCGTGGTGCCCATCATAGCTCCTCTGCTAGTGCTGCTGCTGCTGTTCGCCCTGGCCCGCCTGTACACACGCACCAGGGGTAAGGTTCACACTGCACGCCCACACTACACGCAAGAGCAAACGGCCAAGGCAAAACACTTGGTAACACTTTACTTGATGGGTGAGTTCATAACACATTCATGGCAGAGTCTTCTTCTTCGTTTGACTCTGAAGAAGATGCAGTGCCGTCGAAACGTCAGTCGTGTTGTTTCTGCACCATTAAAAACATTATAAACAGAGTGCTCCGGTCTTGCTCCTTTTTCCAGAATATTGAACAGTGTCCTGGACAGTGAGCACCAATCGAGGTGAAGCGCATCTGACTCCTAGTTACAGTTCACATTCATTGCAGCTGTCATAGACTGCACATAAAGCATTCATGGCGGTTTCACGAGACATGACTCAACATTCATGAAAGGTTTGGTATGAATGTTTGGTATGAAAGGTTTGGTATGAATGTTGGGTCATGTCCCATTACAAAAACAGTCATGAATGCTTTATGTGCAGTTTATCGCAGCTGCTATAAATGTGTTATGAACTCACCCATCAAGTAAAGTGTTACCAAACAGTTTTGTAGCTTTATTTTAACATGGTATGACCGTATGTTGTGTTATTAAATGTTCCTGCAAAAGACCAAGCTACTGCACTCATCGTTTTCTAACTTGCAGAAATCGAAAGGGTATTTTGTCACAGTCTCACAAAGGTAGCCGGGTCTGCCGTCGTCATTGTAGCAATTGACCCCAATTGTTTTTTGTAAACTCCAGTCAGCCATGATTGGGGCTACTCATTACTACACTGGCAGATTTTAATAACTCTTCCTGCCCTGGTCCATTTGTTATGGATATACAGAGTAGTGGAACACCAGTCATCTCCAAATAAATAGGCGTCTGAAGCAAATAGGCTGGCACATTGTATAGGACTGGGAGTGGGGCTGGGGCTGGGGCTGGGGCTGAGGCTGGAGCTGGGGATGGTGATGGGGCTGGGGCTGGGGCTGGGGATGGGGCTGGGGCTGGACCTGGAGCTGGGGATGGGGCTGGGGCTGGGGCTGGGGCTGGGGCTGAGGCTGGAGCTGGGGATGGGGATGGGGATGGGGATGGTGATGGGCTGGGGCTGGGGATGGTGATGGGGCTGGACCTGGAGCTGGGGATGGGGATGGGGATGGGGATGGGGATGGGGCTGGGGCTGGGGCTGGGGATGGGGATGGGGATGGGGATGGGGATGGGGCTGGGGCTGGGACTGGGGATGGGGATGGGGCTGGGACTGGGACTGGGGATGGGGCTGGGGCTGGGGCTGGGGATGGGGATGGGGATGGGGATGGGACTGGGTCTGGGGCTGGGGCTAGGGATGGGGATGGGGATGGGGATGGGGCTTGGGCTTGGGCTTGGGCTGGAGCTGGAGCTGGGGCTGGGGCTGGGGCTGGGGCTGGGGATGGGGCTGGAGCTGGGGATGGGGATGGGGCTGGGACACACACATTTATGTCTAATTCTGTATTTTTTTTAACGTTTTTAGGTTATACTGTACGTCCTGTGGACCCCAGACTCAAACCTGTTCAGCAGGTAGATGAAGAAAACTGCAAGGTAGCCTCCTTTACAGTTTTGGTTTTGTTTCATTTGTACTCACAGGGAGACTCATGATATGTCCGTTGCTTTGTGTTCACAGTTGCTGTATGTCCACGACCTACAGGAGACAAGTCTCCCGCCACAGCAGCCCAGACCCGTTTCATAATAATATCACAGTATATGTTTAAAGTCTTGTGTAGTTTTCATGCAAAGCAACAGTTCAGTAATGTAATAGTAACACCTTAATATTCATCCTCCTTAAAGTCAATGACTTTGCATGATATACTGCAGATGCATATGGAATGTGTCTGTACAAAGACAGATAATGGGTTACGTCAAAATAAATGTTGTTGATGTTGTTGTTGTGGTTGTGGTTGTTGCTGTTGGTAATGATGATGTTTAATTAAATGAGCAATATGTAGTCTTGGCAAGTTGTCATCTAAAAGGGTAAATGATTTAGCCTACTGTATACTCCTAGCAGTTTGGGTGCAGTGTGTCACCGTGGCCAGTGTGGGTAAAAATGTTTCTCATAGCATAAAATTATTGGTGTTGTCTGGTGCTTGCATTATTAATGTGGCCGTTCGAGCAGTGATGTATTAACCATAGCCATCAGGCTGCCACAGAGACTGTGGGCTTGGGCATCACATGCTTCAGAGGCATGGATGAAGCAATCTGTTGACTGGTTGGATGCTACTGTTTGCTTAGAATCATATCAGTCTGTGCTGCTTTGCACAAACAGCTGGTGCTGTTTCAAGCATTCAGTTTTTTTTTTTTTTGTTTGTTTGGTAATTTGTTTTTATTCTGTTTAAGCCTACTTGTGTGGAAAAGATATTCTTTTAAGTTACTGTTTTTTTTTTAATTCTGTAGAACTTTTAATTGGTTAATTAAGGGCCAAGCCACATTGAGTTCCACAGCAGAATGTACCATAAAAATTCCATTTGGTTCTATTGTATTCTACTTTGTCAGAAGGGTGTGATTGGACTGGCAGTAACATATCAGCTACAAATGATATGGCAGTAACATGGCCAGAATCGTACCGTTTTTTAGTTGAGGCAAATAGACCCCCATAGGTCATAGCTTATTGACAAGAAGTCCCCACCCCACCCCCCACATACACACACACACACACACCTGGCTGGTAGAGCGAGCTATGGTTCAATTTGCAGCCTTACTCTACAGCACGGGTGGCATTGGCATCGTTAGCACTAAAGCATACACACAATTTAGGGATTATCCTTCATCTCAGGGAGGACGAGTACAGGCTGGCTCCTGGTCTGCTCCTGCTGCATGCTTGAGAAGAAGACATGAAACAGAAAAAGGGTGTGTGGGATAAGACAGATCAGATAAGATGCCACGCCGTTGCTACACACAGACTTGCAAAACATAAAAAAAAATACAAACCCCAGTCACTGTGTAGCAGCAGTACCATCATTGTTTGCTGTTGCACTGACTCACTCGGTGGATTTGGTAAGAAAACTGTTATAATATGAACATTATACTGTTTTCATTCAGGCAGTTAGTTAGGCCACCAGGGGTCCTCGAGGGTTAAGCCAAAGGAGGTAGCAGGTATGCTGCCAGTTTTCCTGCTGCCAGTTCAGCAAGGGTTTAATAAAGTGAATCCTGAGAAAGTGGATGAGTGCCACTTTATTACAAAAACAACCACGCTACCAGCTAACAGAACAAGAGTCGTGGTCAAAAGGGTAGCAACAGATGGAGCAGCTATTACACTATTTGTTATTGTAAAAGGCTGACAGACAGACAGACAGACACCAAAGCAGACGTGCGGAGCTGCTGGTAGAGCGAGCTATGGTTCAATAAAAGGGAAGAAACCACACACTCTTTTGCCCTATGACAACAGGTATTCATTACAAGAGACAACATGTTGGCTGATGATGGAAAACAAAAAAAACAGATTATAGACAAACCACTGATGATTAATTTCAAAATGGCTGTTAGAATTAAAGGGGATTTTTTTAGTTTATTACCAGAAAATGTAACAGACATATTTGTTGTAGGGAAGTAGATGTTGGTGTAAGACACACTAGTTTCAGGCCTTTGTCTAAAGCTCTAGGAGCTGGCCCTCTGCTCTCTGCTGGCATTTCCAAAGCGTCTGAACTGTACAAAGGGTTTCTATACAGATCTTAAAAATGGGACACACCTGAGAACATTTTAAAAACACAGTTGAGATTCATATATGGTTACTGAGACAATCATATACTGGCATTATTCACACAACAACTCCTAGACATCACATATGGTACAGTGTAAGCACATAATGTTACATATTGTTATACACTTTGTTGAACTGAACCTAAATGATGTAGCAGGAACAGTTAGATTAAGTGTTACCAAACATTTGTTTCCAAGTAGTACAATTTTTTACATTACATTACATTAAATTGCATTTGGCAGACGCTTTCATCCAAAGCAACTTACAAAAAAGAAGGACATAAGCAAACAGAGGTGTAAAGGGACACAGAGTAAGCAGACAACCTTTATACGTACAGGGAGGTGCATGTATCTGAATAAGTTTCCCGGGGGTGGGACACTACAGACATATGTACTTCTGCATAGGGACAGAGAAAGAGAGAGTTGGTTTAGTGATTGTTAGGTTTGTTAGTTTTGTTAGGAAGGGAAGCACTCTCGGAGAAGGGTTTTTACAAGTTTTTTAAAGGTAGGGAGAGATGTTGCTGGCTTTAAAAAACTTGTAAAAACCCGTCTCTTCCGATTTCTTTGTTCTTGTATGACAAAATGATTTGGTTCATGTGGTTATTAATGTTATTGATCGCTAGGCAATCATTAACAATGTGGGTGCAAAAGGTAAAGTAAACAATGTCGGGAAACCTTTATTTGTAAAGCTGACCCCTCCTGGTTGCCAGGGTGACGCCACATCCACATCCACATTCACATCTTCTCAGAATCTATTAGCTTCTTTGATGTAGACATCATATGCTGACATTGCATGCATGACTGCCGCCATCACTCTTAAAGTTATGACCACTTAGACGTACCACGACCACTGCAGATATTGGCAATACTAAACTGCTCTAGTGAATATATATCACTTTCATCATCATTGTCCTGTCATCGATCATGTCAGTAGGGCCTATACAACATCACTGATAATGACATTACAATGGCAATCAGATAATGGGTTTGGTTGAATTGTTAGAGAGAAAAAAAGTGCCGCACACTCCCGAGTTGTCAGTGAAGAAGTTTTTTTAATGTGACAACCAAGGTTGGATTGTTAATTTGGTTGAATTGTTAACACAGTGTCAGAACAGAGACGATTCTCAACCTCAATTTCCCATGCAACTTTCCATTCATAATTCTTTCATCAGTCAACCCAAACTTCCTTACATGTTCCTGAAGCTTACAGCTGATAAAGGTCCATCTTGTTGTGCTAATGCACACATATTTCTAACGCATGCCAGTTTCTGTTTTTCACGTAACTCTAGTAGACATATTTCAGCTTGTATTGTACAGGTGGAGGGGAATAAAAAGGACCTTGGGCTCTATTAGTGTTTGACAGTAATAGAGTGGATTTTGACAATAAAAATCAAACATTATTTACACAGTCATTGGTTTTGATATAAAATGTCTGCATTGCATTTTTTAAAATTATGGTGTAAACACAACGTTTACACAACAAGCAAACCATCACTTTCAACACGGTTTTCCGGGAGGTTTTGGTCATTCAGGAGATGGAGCACAAGATGATGGCACAGCCTTACTCCATGCACTGCACACGGATGTGTGGTTGAGCAATATTGAGCAACCGAGTGATTGAGCAACATCAAGAACACACGACAGCACTGCTGTGTTACTGCATTGTTCATACTTCATAGAAGACTATAAGACAGCTAGTGGACAACAGGGCTGTTTATCCAACTTTCAAATGATCATTTATCAAAACTAATCTGACAGAAATGCCATATCTATGAATTAAATGTATCAAATAATGTCCTTGCTGTAGGAGATATTAGGAATTCCAAGTAGGATACCGCTCAGCTGCATTCATTGCTGTTCAAACTGCATTGCAACTGTTGTTTTTACTCTGTGGGTGTCCTGCAGTGCACATGCACTTTAGGGTTAAAACACTGCAAAGTTCTAAAAGGGTCTTGTAAGGTTGCTAGGCAACATGTGACTCAGAAGTTAAGACTTCCCATTTTTTTTAACCTACAGGACACTTCCTGATAAACCTCTTGTTGCTCGTACATTATTGCTCTTAAAGCTGTTTTGGTTTTGAGATAGAAACATTCTGGGGATGCCTCCTCTTCACAGGCAAATCCACTCAAGACAAGCAGTAAATCATTAACTCTGGAGCCATAGTCAAAACACGGAAAAAAGGGAGAGGTCAGTTTGCTGGTCCAAAATGCAGGCTGTGGGTCTGTTCCTTGTTCTGTTTACGTGCTTTTTCACTTCAGGAAAAAGTCAAAGTACTGGTAAGTGAATTTGTTAAAATACTAATTTTGCTATTTTGTTTGATATTTGGCTTTGATATATATATATATGTGTGTGTGTGTGTGTGTGTGTGTGTGTGTGTGTGTGTGTGTGTGTGTGTGTTTTAATGTGTATATATTAGATGCTTAGTTACTATTGAATGATTCAGAGGTGCACATGCACAGATTCTTCACATACAGTAAAGAACTCATGTGGTCTGTCTTGGTGACTGAGAGGCAAAATTTGTGTTTTTTTGAATAGGCTGCGAAAAAAGCCACATCGACAGACCAAACAATGTGGACTTGTCAAGCATGAAAGACAAGTACAATGACAAGGAGTCGGTGAGGATTCGGTGCGAAATAGGCTACACTGGCTTTTACAGAGCCACATGCAGAGGCACAGAATGGTCAGTCACAGGAAGAGCATGTCAGAGTGAGTATTTTACAGCATTTCTACAACCATATGCTTAGAGACTGTGAACGAGCTATGGTGAATGAGCACATTGTTTCATGAACAATTATAGTGAAGGCCTTTCAGCCATTGCACAGACAAAACACTATCATTTCCTCTTTAATTACTTTGTTTTTGTTTTTGTAGAAAAACCATGCGGTCATCCTGGAGACACACCAAATGGAGATTTTCATTTGGCTAGCGGGGATGACTTTGTCTTTGGAGCTGTGGTCGAGTACACTTGCAAAAATGGGTAAGGCTTATTTCTACGCCCATGCCGATTAACCCAAATACTTTAGCATCTCCTTCACTCACCCTATGCACAAAGCAGACACAACTGGGCTCTTCATATAATAATTTGTAATAATTATCAACATATGTATTTATGTACCCTGCCTGTTAAAGGTTTGAAACCAAGGAGAATTTGTGTATTGTTATTGTGCATTTTCAGTTCATCCTGAAATGTCTCTTTCAGTGTCTCAGGACTTTTTGCAAATCTTGCTGTTCTGTAACAAGGAGTTTAACAGCAAAATGCACAACAGGTGTTTGATGGATGAACTGACCAATAAATGTCATTGTTCAATTAGCCGTGGTATTTAAACAGTCACCGTCATCATTCTATTGACATTTAACATCATGAGACCAAGACAACACCTAAAAACCCGAAAGCCAAATATCCCTAACTCTTTGTGAGTAGTGTATTAGGAAGTGTTGCAATTTGTATTTTAGCTATGCCTGACCTTGCAAAAAGAGTTATGTAATTTGCTCTGTTCAACGCCCATTCAAATATTTGGATGGCACTAAAAAATAACACAACAGTAAGCGAAACACTGAAAGATGATCAAATCCAGTGTTGTGCAATGCAGATTTAACCCATGGACAGTACTCACATTACTCACTGTCTGTCTATGAAGCACATCTGGACAGACAGGGTCTTTCTTGAACACAGACAGACAGACAGACAGACAGACAGACAGACAGACAGACAGACAGACAGACAGATAGATAGATAGATAGATAGATAGATAGATAGATAGATAGATAGATAGATAGATAGATAGATAAGTGCATGGTGACTCATATCTGATTGCTGACACAAAGGTGGCTGTTGCAGGTACCGCATGATGAGCAGGAACAGGCAACGCAGCTGCATGGCCAGTGGCTGGGACAATGACATCCCTGTCTGTGAAGGTGCGCTACACTAACTCTCTCTGTGAAGGTGTGGTACACTAACTGTCTGTGAAGGTTTGGTACACTAACTCTGGGAAGGTGCGCTACACTAACTCTGTCTGTGAAGGTGCGCTACACTAACTGTCTGTGAAGGTTTGGTACAATAACTCTCTCTGTGAAGGTGCGCTACACTAACTCTGTCTGGGAAGGTTTGGTACACTAACTCTGTCTGTGAAGGTTTGGTACACTAACTCTGGGAAGGTTTGGTACACTAACTCTGTGAAGGTTTGGTACACTAACTCTGGGAAGGATTGGTATGCTTACTCTGTCTGTGAAGGTTTGGTACACTAACTCTGGGTAGGTTTGGTACACTAACTCTGGGAAGGTTTGGTACAATAACTCTCTCTGTGAAGGTTTGGTACACTAACTCTGTCTGTGAAGGTTTGGTACACTAACTCTGGGAAGGTTTGATACACTAACTCTGGGAAGGTTTGGTACAATAACTCTCTCTGTGAGGGTTTGGTACACTAACTCTGGGAAGGTTTGGTACACTAACTCTGGGAAAGTTTGGTACACTAACTCTGTTTGTGAAGGTTTGGTACACTAACTCTGCGCTTACTTTCCCAATGCTAGACAGCGAGAAAGTATGGTCTGTTCTCCAGTGTCTGTTCAGTGTGTGTTATTTTTGAGAAGAAAAATAAGATAACTTAAGAAATGCTACATGTGCCGTAGCATTAATACTATTCCTGGAAATGTGTTTGTTCATGCTGCGACCACCAGGTGGCAAAATGCTCCTAGAAAGTCTGCCTGATGGGCTGAGATGTATGACCAATAGGTGAAGTTTAACCTGGACAAAGAGAAGTCTGTGGGACTAACACTGAACGAGAAGCAATTGCTAACATATATTTGGTAAGAAAAGCATCACCTTATCTTACATATACACAGCAGCTTTAACTCTGGTTTGAAATTTTAGAGGTAAAATGTCCAGTAATCCGACTGGCTGGCAACCTCAGGGCATCTGGCAACTTTGAAGATGGAGGCTATGGAGATGTTATACATTTCGAGTGCCCATCACAGAAAATGCAGTTACTCGGACCTGAGGAAATACACTGTACGGAAGAAGGGAAATGGAGTGGTGACATCCCTACATGTAGAGGTATCATTTTTGTGGACTTTGAAAATAAAACTAAACTACTAGAGGCATCTTAATTAATCAGTAGCAGCAAGAAAAAAAACACAACAAAACAAACCATATAGGCTATACATACATACACTCTCACAAAACATTTCCTGTGTTTTCAGAAATACAATGTGAGCCACCTGTCATAGCAAATGGAAGGATATTAAACGTCCAGCCGGTCTACAAAGATGATGACTTGCTCAGATACACCTGTGATGCTGGACACAAAACAGCAGAGGGAAGAAGCCCAAGGTGCAGCAAACACGGCTGGACTGCGACACCAGAGTGTGAAGGTACAGCGGAATTACAGTGCCCCTATGGACCGAATGTCCGTTCTCTAGTCATAAGCCAAAAGGCATTTTTTAAATTATAGCGCCCCCTATAGAATGTTTTTTTTTAAACATAATGTGGTTACAGAGGTTGGGGTAGGGATCCTATATGTCACATTTGATGCAATGATGACTTTCTCCGCCCAAGACAGTGGCAATTGAAAAGCATGATTTTGACATTTACAGTTTCTACTAGCTGGTGCTGTATTACCAGTGACTATTTTGGACTGAGTTGATAGACTGAGAGATGCACAAATCATAAGAAAAAAAACAAAAGTCCCAGCCCTGACGGGTTTTGCATAGAACTGATCAACTCAATTAAATTGCACTAATAAACTCAATTGACTGGGGTTTTTAGGGAGGCTCATGAACACAGGGTCTCCCTTCATGCTGACGACCTTTTCATTTATCTATCTGTCCCCTCCCATTCCCTTCCACCAGCCTTAAATTACATTACATTACATTTCGCAGATGCTTTTATCCAAAGCAACTTACAAATAGCAGGACATAAGCTGACAGAGGTGTAGAGGAACACAGAGTAAGCAGACTACCTTTATACATACAGGGACGTGCATGTGCATAAGTACGTTTCCCAGAGCAGGGACACTACAGACACACATACTTCCTACATGGGGACAGAGTAAGAGAGAGTTGGTTTAGTGATTGTTAGTTTTGTTAGGAAGGGAAGCAGTCTGGGAAGAGAAGGGTTTTTACAAGCTTTTTAAAGGTAGAAAGGGATATACCAGATACATTTAGTAAGCTCTGTGGGTATAAAATCTAAAACCCAATTATTCCCTGTATTTGCAGAAACATTAGCATTCAGTACTTTCCCCTTCAAAGCAACCTTAAAATATATTTACCTGGGAGTTACAGCTCCTGACAGTTTTTCAAAACTTTCTAAAGAAAACTTTGATCCTCTGATGACAAAAATGAAACAGATTCTAAAACTCACAGTGTGTCAATTCAATGAAAATGTCTATATTTCCCAAATTCACATACCCCTTTACAAAGTATGCCAGTCTGTAGCCCAAAGTCATCCTTCTGTGAATTAGATGGCGTTATTGGAATCATGAACCTGGCAGAGCAGGGAGATGTCTTCTAGCACAGCCTTTCTCTGGCCAAGATACTGGCACAAAAGCAGTACAATTTCTACTAGCTGGTACTCAATGTTGGGGAGTAACGTGATACATGTAATTCAGTTACGTAATTTAATTACAAAATAAATGTAACAGTAATACATTACAGGTACTGGAGAAAATGTGTAATTCAATTACAGGTACTTTTGAATTTTTTCAAAATTACAATTTGAATTACATCTTAATATTGTCAGCAAAACCTTGCTAAAGCAGCCTTTATTTTTAAAAAAAAACTGTTTAGTGTGTTTTTCTTATAGGCTACCATAGCCTACAAAACATCCCTGTTGCCATTTCCCTCCACAGTTGGATGCGGGGCTTTCTGTTAAAATGTTTACAGGGACAAAATCATGAAAACATTTGAAAAGTAATCAAAAAGTAATAAGTTATGTTACTCAGATAAAGTAATTCAAAAAGTTACACTACTATTACATTTTAAACAGGGTTACTTGTAACTGTAACCAATTACATTTCTAAAGTAACCTTCCCAACACTGCTGGTACTGTACTGCCAATGACCATTTATGGACTGAGTTGACACACCACTGGCAACTGGCGAGTTAACACACAAAATGATAATGGCAACACCTACAAATGAAATTTTCACAAAATTCAATGTGGTCTTAAAGAATGGGGTGCCCATTCAGTGTGTGAGGTTTAGCAGCTATTGTTAAAATATTAATTGGCATGTAACTTTATAACTTGAAAATGTAAAAACTTTAAAACTGATATTGTTCTCCCCACCAAAACCTTCTATTCCGTGTCATCTGTCTGCAGAAATAAACTGCAGGCTCTCCCATTCCGTTTCTCCTGAAACAAAAAGACTACCTGAAGGCAAAAACATTTTCCGACCTGGAGAAGAGGTTCAGATTGTGTGCGAGGAAGGACATCGGACATTTACGAAAAAGGAGAGGGATTCATTTCTGTGCGGACAGGATGGGGAGTGGCCGAATAAGAGGACACCAGGCTGTGAGAGTAAGCCGCAGCCTTAACATGTTCAAACATCACTCATGTCATGCTGTTTAACACAAAGAGCAAATAGGAAGACTAACACAAATATTTCTTTTCTATGCAGAAGTCTATTGCTCACGATATGACCATGACCGACTGGCACATATCTACTGGAGTTATTGGCAGCACCAGTATATGTTCGATGAAGCTCTAAATTATTACTGTAGTGGGGGTTACACAAAAACTGCAGAGAAAGCTACATGTAAAATTGATGGCTGGAATCCCAAACGACTCTGTGGTATGTCACTGTTGCCTTCTGTCTTCTGTCCATAGTAAATCAAAAGGCATGTTTATTATCTTGATAAATACAGTGATGTTGGTGAGACCATACTGGTGCACGTTCATGCGCAGGCTTGGGCGTAACAAAAGCCTGTGTAGCCCACTGGAGTGATGCTCTTTAGGGGCCTGGGAGCCCTTAGGCCCTCTGATTATGTGGACTTTAAACGTTTGCGCATTTAGTTGTGTAGTCATTGGCAACATGCATCCAAAACTTGGTCTAAAAAATATAATTTTGCTTTCAGTCGATGCAAATGCTTGTGCTACCCCTACCATTGAAAATGGATTCGTAGTGGAACATGACAGGGATACTGTTGGATTTTCGTGCAATTCTGGTTTCAAGCTAAACACTGGCGGAGAATGGAAGAAAAGCAGCTGTTCCAGAGGCGTATGGTCTGTCACACCCAAGTGTATTGGTGGGTCTATCGATCTATCTGTCTATCTGTCTGTCTGTCTGTCTATCTATCTATCTATCTATCTGTCTGTCTATCTGTCTGTCTGTCTACCTGTCTGTCTACCTGTCTGTCTGTCTGTCTATCTCTATCTGAAGACCTACTGGCGAGCATCAACAAGGAGTTAAGCCAATGCCCTATGGCAATACATATGTTAGAAAACAATACGATGCGATACATTCTATTTTCTCTTTCCATGCTTTTCTTTATCTGCAGGTGAAAATGAATGCGCTGCCCCACCCGCAGCCGATCATGTGACTTATAAGAATGAGAAGGACACGTATGCAGAGGGAGAGTCTCAGGAGTTTGAATGTGAACCTGGTTACACCTCACAGTTAGCCGTGCAGTTAATTAAATGCACCAATGGCCAGTGGGAGAAACCGCAATGCAAACGTAATTCGTTTTTACTTTCACAAGGGTATACGAGTCTAACTTTGACATCAGTTTTCTGTTCAATGGTCAGTGCACCAGAATGAAGAGCTGTTGTTTTCCCTTACAGGAGACAGTAACTCGTGTGCATCTCCACCAGATGTTGAAAATGGAATCGTTGTCTCTCCATATAAAGAATTCTATGAAAATGGGGCTGAATTGAAATATGCATGTCGCCTGTCTTTTGGGACGGAGGGAGGGGAGAAGGTCATTTGTAATGCAGGAAACTGGACTGATCCTCCAACATGCATTCGTGAGTACATGGGCTGAACCCCCACATTTCAAGATTTTACAAAATGGCTTTCATCTTACAAACATTTCATTTCAGGGTGGGCCAAAAATATGGGACACATTTGAAATGCTTATATCTTGGATTATAAAAATCATACAGACCGCAACATATTTGTTGTAAACTGATATTCAGGAGTTGTGGACACATCGATTAATTTCTCTGAACACCACTCTGGAAGTGAATTAAAGATGTAAACGTAGATTTGGAAACCAGTTCTTTCTTCTTTTTTTTTTACAAAAGCACAACCAAGAACATTTCAAACTATAGACCTGCATTTAAAACGATGAAGTCATGAAACATTGCCAATAGAAACGTTTCAAAGTTAAAATTTGTCAAATACAGGAAAACTGTCTATGCTTACAATTGATATTGTGGGCTCTGGTATGTGCTTATTCCAATCATATAGGGATAGTTCTTTTGCACGACACGACGACACGTTGGAGTTAGTTTTTTTTTTTTTTTGTATCATGGAAGGGTGTAACAGCAGGCAGGCATTAAATTGAGTCGATACAGGGTCACCTTCCGGGATGGTGCTGTCTAGCTTTCCTCTGTGCTGTAGGCTGGCTGGTGAAGTATTCTTTTTACATTACATTACATTGCATTTGGCAGGCGCTTTTACCCAAAGCGACTTACAAAAAAGGAGG
Organism: Setipinna tenuifilis; assembly: GCA_030347295.1. NCBI lineage: Eukaryota > Metazoa > Chordata > Actinopteri > Clupeiformes > Engraulidae > Setipinna > Setipinna tenuifilis. The sequence goes on from CM059276.1 coordinate 29,639,825, forward strand.
ACATAAGCAAACAGAGGTGTAAAGGGACACAGAGTAGAGACACAACAGACATATGCACTTCTGCATAGGGACAGAGAGAGAGAGAGAGAGTTGGTTTAGTGATTATTAGTTTTGTTATTCTTTGATGCAGTTTGTCTTAAAGCCCACGTCATTATCGGGGGCACCACAGCAGTGCAAGGCCATGCTGCACTGGGTTGAGCACACACTGCATTGGAGCCTGCAACACCACCGCTCATCACAGACAGTTCTCCTATATTTCACAAATGTAATTCAGGTCTATAGTTTGAAACATTCTTGGCTGGCTCTCCTTACCTACCTGTCTTGATTTAGGCTTGACTGATTACATATTTTGGTAAGTTTGGTGATTTCAGTTTGGTGGAAAAGCAAGAAAAACACGCCTATTTGGTTTCTTGTTTTTCCAATGAAAACATGAAGATGTGTGTTAATAAATAATATGTGTAATAAATTAAATAATGTTTACATTTATGTCTTGCTCAAATCGAAAACTTGGAAAACTGGACACGCGCGGGACTATACACACTTGCCGTTATGTCAGTGCGCATAAAGCGTTTGTGGTTTATTGTATTCCCAGCTCAGAATCCCTGTGACGCCCCACACGTTGCTGACAATGTGAAGTATCTGGCACAGAAGGAGAGTTATTTGCATGGGGAGTTCCTACAGTTTGAGTGTGAACCTGGATACACATCAGCATTACAACACATTAAGTGTCAAAATGGAACATGGGACAATCCATTCTGTACACGTAAGCCTTACATATAAGGAAAACTCACTGACTCCAAGAAAATATTTAATATTAATACATTAATCTTTTGCTGTGCCCTCAACAATTATGAATGCTTTTCTCTCCTCTCCAAGGTGACTATAACTTGTGTACAGCTCCACCACGTGTTGAAAATGGAAGCATCATTTCACCAGATAGAAAGATTTACGAAGACAGAATTACAGTGGAATATCGATGTGAGCGTTTTCACAAATTTAAGGACGTAGATACGATCACATGCCGTTTGGGGGCCTGGACTGATGTCCCTGAGTGCATTCGTAAGTACACTGCCGGGGGCCAGCAGGTGATCTGCCAGCTCGGTCTGTGCCAACGGGGACACAATGTGGGTTTGGGAGAGGGGAGGAACAGTGCTCGCCTTTTTGCTTCTCCGCCAGTAAGGTGGCCTTAAGCAAGGCATCCCACCCCCAACTGCAGGGCGATCACACATGTTATGGTTTTGAGGGGTGGGGGGGTGGGTTCACCACTCCTGATGTGCATTCACTAGCCACAGATAGGCCAAACACAGGAGCTAAACCCTCCACTGGGCCTAAATATAGTATCAATCGCAGATGGGTCGAATTTGTATTAGTATTAGTATTAACTAATCATACTAAAGAGGACTGACTTTGGCTAACTGGTAGGCACCAGCGTGTCAATATAAACTGTCGGCTTGTATGCCTCTGGCCATTCAAAGAAATTATTCTCACCAAACAACAGAGCAGACAGTTACATTACTCCATTACCTATTACTGCTTATTTAATATTAAACAACAATTTGATTTATTTTGCTGATAGTTACTCTATGTAATTTTGGTGCTTGTATAACTGTAAATTTAGAAACAAACTATGTTTTCTTTGTTGTCTACTTCTGCAAGACATCCACAATTACAAACAAAATGTCTGCTCATGACTCGTCCTCCGAACATGTATACAGACTACTAATATCTAGTAACTGTGTGAAGTAATTGTTTCATGTCATAATTGTGTTTCCTGCAGCACGCGACACGTGTGATAAGCCTGAGGGAAAACACATGACCTTAATACCTGACCAAGACGAGTACAATAATGGTGATAATGTCAGATACATGTGCACGCCTCCTTTCACTGCAAAACAAGGACGCCAAATAGCATGTGTGAGTGGCAGGTGGAGTGCTGAAGTGGACTGTGCATGTAAGTGTTCAATACCTTCAAAACTGATCATATGAAAACAAGTGCAGTATGGCTGTATATGAGTTTGGCATGCTATCATTACGGAGATAAATACAATTACGAACTGATAACAATGAATCATGTAAATGAGCAGTTGATATACACTTAGCACAAAAAGCCTGCAATAACAAACTTAGAGGAAGCCAGAAATTACACTTTGTATTTACACAGAAAAAAAAAATAGAAAAAAAGATTGATTTTTAGCTGTGCCACTACAATAAAACTATATCCAAAGCCCACTTTCTGATATCTAAGGCAAAGCATAATTAACTGATTTTGCTGCATTAAACTTAAACTATCCTTGAACTCTCACAAATTGATATTACATTGTTTGTTTGAAAATGTAAAATTGCCCACATGCCTTTTTGACTGTTTTTGTTTCTTTTGTCTTTTGTATTTCACTGATGTAGTGCTTCGGTATCATTGCCTTCCACCTTCTCCTGAGACTTTTATCGATGCAGTGGAAAGATCAGAGTCAGCCTACGCGCATGGACGCATAGTGAAGTTCAAATGCCCAGATCACTACATATTTTCCGATGGACAGCAGGAAATAACCAACATTTGCGACGACGAACATTGGCGGTACCGAATGACATGCTTAAGTGAGTACATTAATCCTACCTAAGCCTGGTCCTGCACTGGTTACAATAACGATGTTGAATAATAAATGTAGTACTGCAATCTGTTGCTTTAACACTGAAAGCGCAATTTAGAATGAAGCTTGCTGACGTGAGCCACTCGACTTAAACGTCTTCATTCCATGGTGTACTGTGATTGGCTGAAAAGACCCATTTAGGCACTTTTTTGGACTAACAAAAACAGGGAGTGGGGAGGGCTGTGGCACTTTACATTTTGCTGTTTTTTTTTATCACTGAAATGTGCATCTCTGTTGTGGCAGAAAGAGAATAAGGGTGTAGGCCTACTGCTTGTTTCTTTATGCTGATTTCACATTTCCTAGAGCAAAGAGTAGGCCTGTGTGCAGAAGTACTTAAGACTGGTTGATGATAACTGCTAACTCACAGTAAGCTGCGTGTAATTGAAAGCTGTCTGCAAATGTGTCATGGCTGCCTGCAGTGGCGGTTCTACAGTGTTTTATTACCCCCCAACCCCCCCCCACCCCAGCACCTTCTCAGCCAGCGGGCTCCTGTAGTTAGGGGGCGCCAATGTGCCAATTGCAGTGATATAAAAACACAGAGCTACTTTTTTTTTCACCCCAAGTGCTCGTGGTGGCAAGTACAGCTCGCTGCGGCCCGCGGGAAGGCGGGGCTTGACGTCAAGCCCCGCCCGCATCAAGTAGTGCATTCTGGGATTGTGACGTCATTTTTCGTTCGTGTTGCCTAATATCAGTGAGATTTAAGCCTGGTTATGCCCAGTTAAGGCTGTTGCTTCAGTGTTTTGAATGAACTAACATCTCGAGGGTTTAGATAAGTATTCCCCAATTAATTTCTTTTAAGTTTAGTAATGTTTTAACGACAGTTTTCACAAGCACACACCCGTACTTTCGCATAGCAACCCTGGTTGCTATGGACTCAAATGCCCTCGTTGTCAGTTTATGTCGTTATTTAGGAATCTCTCGTCTTTTGAGTGTGACAAAGTTACCTTGATATTTTACTTTGTTTTAAAATACACTAACTTTTAAAGCCCCATAGTGTATATTACAGTTTTTCTCAGTTGCTTTGGTGCTTTTTTCAGATCAGAAAGTAAATTCTCATAACTATTAGTTCAACCTCCACAACATTTAGTAATTTGTGCACCTCATAATAGCAATTTCTCCTTCCTCTGAACAAATTGCCAATGCTTTTGGACATGTGTCAGTTGCTTTTATACAATACAATGTTGTTTTTTAACATTTTCATTTGCTTATGTCATATCAGTCAAAATGAACTATACTTGTGGATGCTGAATAGTCATTCCCAATAAAACTAATAGTCTTAGTTTTATTGCTTGAGTCATTACATACAAAATTGTTGAACTAGTTATCAAATTCTGTCAAGCAAATGTTATACCTTTCTTTATTTATTTTTTTGCTGGAAATGTCTCCTAAATTGAACAGTTGCTCTCAGGTGAACTTAAGCTTTTACTCACAAGGAGGTGTGTGAAGTATTACAGTTTTTCTCAGTTGCGTTGGTGCTTTTCTCAGATCAGAATGTAAATTCTCATAACTATTAGTTCAACCGTCACCAGTATGTACAGGTAAAACATGTCTTGTATGTATACTCTAATGTCCAGCACTGTAAATGGTCTGCAGACGGTGGATTTACCACTCCAGGAGACACTTTTCTCGCTGCATTGCAAGGGATGATATCCGTTGTGATGTAGATGAAAATATATGGCTAGACAGACAGGAACGTCTGCATGTGCCAGAATGATTTACCTATTTTGAGTTACAATATGTACTGTTACGTATGTTGTTCACATTTGTGCACAGCTCTACCAAAAGGGTGTTTCTTATGTTTGTTCTAAATAAGTGACTGTATTGTATTTTTCTTTTGCACAATGCTGTAGAATTGCAAAGAGCATATACAGTAAAAATAGGAAATGTACGTATTCAGTGTCTTGTACTCACTCCCCTACTTACAGCAACGTGTACTGTTTACTGTAGTTTTACGTAAAATGGCTGTACAGGTAGTGTATAGTGCTGTCTTGAGCATTTTCAGGTAGTGTCAATGAGTTCTAACCTTTTTTTCCTGCATTGGAAAACACTAAGAGAAGTAATTGTCATAATGAAAACATGACAAAGCCATTTGACTATCTTGTTCATAAACATGATGTCAAGACTTCTCATTTTGATGACACTGGCAGTTTCATTGACATGAATACTTGCTTTTGAGGAATTGACTATCCATTTTGAGCAAGTGACTTGCTTTTGCAGGTTATCCACTAGGTTTTGCAGTTTGCACTAACTGTTTTGAGAAATGCACTAAATGCTGCGCAAATGTTAATAGTGTTGTGAGAAAAGTACCAAAGCGACTGAGAAAAACTGTAAACAATGCATTTCAATATAATGCAAGTACTACAAAGGACTATGCATTGTCCATGACATGGAAGAAGGTGGGACATGTTTCAGTGCCTATTAAATCACATGTGCAGACTGTAGGCTTCGAGAAAATATATAGATTAAGCTATTTTTATGTTAAAATCAATTTTAACATCAAATTCCAGCAATAATCTCTTTTTAGTACACAGTGCACCGTACTAATTATTGGCCTTCGGCATGTACGTCATCGAGACCACGTGATATATCGTGGTGTATGGCGGAAGTCCATTCAGATTACATTACGTGGAGAAAAACGTCTCCTGTACCCTTGTATTTTCGTTTATTGAAGTAATTCGAATCTGGTTGTAACACAAAGCCATTGTTGATGTTTTTAAGGTAACTTTGTCACACTCAAAAGACGAGAGATTCCTAAATAACGACATAAACTGACAACGAGGGCATTTGAGTCCATAGCAACCAGGGTTGCTATGCGAAAGTACGGGTGTGTGCTTGTGAAAACTGTCGTTAAAACGTTACTAAACTTAAAAGAAATTAATTGGGGAATACTTATCTAAACCCTCGAGATGTTAGTTCATTCAAAACACTGAAGCAACAGCCTTAACTGGGCATAACCAGGCTTAAATCTCACTGATATCAGGCAACCGCTTGACTCGTCTCATTGAAACTCATTCATTTGATTCTGGCGTTTGGTACACAGCCCAGCACGAACGAAAAATTACGTCACAATCCCAGAATGCACTACTTGATGTGGGCGAGGCTTGACGTCAAGCCCCGCCTTCCCGCAAGCCGCAGCGAGAGAAGCCTCCGTGGCGGCGCCCCCGACCGAAATGGCGCCCCAGGCGGCTGCCCTGTTCGCCCGTGCCTAAAACCGCTACTGGCTGCCTGCTCCCTGCTCACATGTGTGATGGGGTAAATGTAGAGGCTGCTGTGTGCACTGTGTGCGGTGGTGTGCTGTGTGATCACAATGACAAATGGGAATCACTTCTCAGTTTAAATGGGAATAGAGATCGGGGTTATGATTACAACACAGTCTACACCTCACTCTGAATTATTTTCCAAAAGTGTTGATGTGTATTATGGTTTCTTTCAGAGCCCTGCCACCTCCAACGACAGGACATGGATGAAAGGAACATTGAATTTAAAAGGGCTGATTTTGATATATCCTTTGTCAAACATAATGACCGTATAACATTTAAGTGCCGACAAGGGACCGAACTGGACTCTAGAAGAAGTATGACAGTGTACTGTAAAAATGGGATTTGGGAAAGGGATTTGCCTAGATGCCAGTAATACACATTTTAAAGGAAAACAGGAATTCCGAATGTACTATGCTGTGTGGGTAGAAGAACTAGGCAGGAAGAGATGAACTAAAATTCTGTATTAATTATAGTCTACATAATATGATGTAACCAGTGCCTATGCTTTGTTATAAAAAGTTGCAAACCTTCTTTGTGTGACTGGTCTTTCAAAACTGTTTGATATTTCTTGATCTTGTCAGAGGGTCCTTATCATTCACTCAGAGAAGTGTCCTGTTTAACAGTCATCTGCACAGTTTAATTTTTTTTTTTTTTTGAAGTATATTTTTTGGCTTTTTTGACTTTTATTATGATAGGACAGTGAAGATGGTGACAGGAAATGAGTGGGAGAGAGAGATGGGGTAGGGTTGGGAAATCACCCAGGCCGGTCCTGGGTCCCCATGGGCACTTGCCCATTTATGGTACGGGTGCTCTACCCACTGCGCCCCCAGTTTAATATATTTACTTCACTCTTCAAGAGACACTCCTCTTTTTTTTTGAAAAACAAAAAACAAAAAACAGGCTCATTTTCAACTCCCTTAGAAGTTAAACGGGTTCAGTTGTGCCATTTTTGAATCCTTTCAGCTGATATCCGGATCTGGCAGTAGGATCTCCGCTCCGCTAGGATCTCTGAGCTGTTAGCTTAGCACCAATCATTGAATGGGACTGGCCTAGTTAGCACAGCACTGGTCTGATCCGAGTCAATGGTTGATGCTACTGCCAGTGGAGCGCTCCTTTAGCTGGCCCACTTTGCATAGGCCTATGCTGATGTAGAACACTAGAAGAAGAAGTCTAGATCAGGGGAGGCCAAACTACGGCCGGAGGGCCAATTGCGGCCTGTTGCGCTCTTTTAAGTGCCCCCCCTTCCTTCCCCAAACCGAGAAAGAGGGAGAGGACAAACAGCCAAACCTGACCAAACTCAGTGTCGCTTACTCAGGTATCGCAGCCCCACGACCTTTAAAACAAAGACTCAATCTACTTGATTGATCTACTAATTGATTGCCCTGCGTTCAGTGCAGAATCATCACCGCGATGAATCTTAAAGATGCAGTCAGCCCATTCCAACATATTACACATGGCTCAAGTCTGGTGACAAAAGCTTGTTATGTAAACCAATCATGTAGCCTGAGAGAGAGAGACGGAGAAACAAGGAGGGAAAGAGAGAGAGAGAGAGAGAGAGAAAGAAATACCCCATTCCAAGCTATTACATTTGGTACATCCATACAGATTATATGTACAACTCTCAGTGTTTTTTCTACATTAGCAATAATTGTTGCTTATATCATGTTGATCAAAATGCATTAGCAGGGATCTTTGTTGAATAGTCTCACCCCCCACAACATTTAGTCATTAGTTCCTCTCATGAGTCTTTACATGCAAAATAGTTGAACAAGTTGTCATAATAACAAGTTGTCAAGCATATTTCTATACACTTCAATTAGACTTTTGTTTCTAAGTCCGTCCTAAATTGGTAAATTGCTCCCAGGTGAATCTTGACTTTCTCTAACAAAGGGAAATGTGTGAAGCATTACATCAGCCAATGATGCAGTGTGTGATGACTCCAACGCAGACATCTGCAGAGGCTGGATGAGACGCTCTAAAAGATCATTATCACGCTGCACGGCGAGACCAGACATTCGTTGTGACCTCCGAGGATACCTTAGGCTCACCCCAAGAGCATGTATACCAAATTTCATAAATTTTTGAGGTCGTCTTTGGTGTGTTCTGAATCAGCTTTCTTCAAAATCTCAATCAATTTTTTGGGAACCCTTTCTACGATGTCCTAGAATCAGCCAAGGCACATACAGTATGTACCAGACTTCATGTTTCTATCCCCCACGTAACAAGTTTTTACATAATTCATCAAAATTTACACAATTAATTCCCCCTACTACATAACATAACATAACATAAAACATAACATAACATAACATAACATAACATAACATAACATAACATAACATAGCATAACAGAACAGAACAGAACAGAACAGAACAGAACAGAACAGAACACGGCATAATTCTTAGTCTCTTTCAGTCGAGGCCTTTAGCCTTCCCACTCTTTTTACAAGCTTCCCTTGGGCATGGGTTAGAGGGTGCCCTTACTCTTTTATATTTTATATGTCACTTGTGTGTCACTTGGCACTGCTTATGGGACATGTGTATTGAGTTGTCCTGCCTTGGTTAAAAAAAAAGATTTTGTATGCGTTTGGCTATGTGAGGGACTTTTCATGTGTGTTTTTATTTGGGTCTTCTCTGTGGGGGCGGAGAGGGCTGGGGTTTGGGTCATGATGTGACTTAATCTCACCACACTACCTGTTCGAATGTGCTCAGCTGTGGTTGTATGGCATGCCCTGATGAAGACAATCTTGTTGAAACATGCAGACGTATAGCCAGTATTTTAAAAGGGTAAAGGCTTAAAGTCATTACCAGGAGTGTCTGGATTTTTTCCTGCATTTGCACCAATGTGTCAGAGCCATCTTTCCCACGAGCACTCTGTTCTCTTACTCCTGCCATGAAATAGTTGACCTAGGGAAGCATTCCTTTCTTTTTTCTCTCTCCTATATTCTGCTACTGTTGACGAAGCAGGACAAGAGTAGAACTTTTACATTCCCTTTTCTTTAAGGTTTCCAACTTTTTCATTGTAAGTTGTACATATCCTTTAAAAATGATCAAAAACAATTTGATGTCACACTGTACATTTCCATTCTGTGTAAATTGTGAAATAGCCTAGTCCCTCAGTGATGAAACTCTGCCAGGAAGAATTACACCACACTGACCTCAGTACACATACAAATACATGATGATGAGTCTCTGTGTCACAGAGGAGGCTGGCCATCATCAAATATTAACCTGCCTCCAAACACGAAGCCATGGCATTCCCTGCTGGGTAGACAGGCTGCGAAAGCTACGATGAAAACAACTACATTGCTATTCTGCTGCTTGGTGCTTGTTGCTTCACAGACGGAGGAGCCAGCTGGAGGTAAGAAGACCCCAACATTAGCCAACTCAGTCAGTCAGTCAGTCAGTCCGTGTTTAACATCTTAAAGGCAGCGATGTGAATTTGACTAAGTTTGCCTTTCTACTTGTTGTAGTGTCAGTGTGCACACAGCCGCTCCCAGAGGTGGACAATGCGGAGGTGTCTGTGGAGTACATGAAGGAAAACTACACGGAGGGCAGCCTACTGCCTTTCTCGTGTCTATTAGGCTATGTGGCGGCAGGACGAAGCCTATACTCCTGCTCCAGGTCCACATGGGTTGTAGTCCGCCGGGGAAAGTGCATTCGTGAGTAAACATAATATGTTATGCATCAGCTGAACCTGTGTGCTTCTCTGTAGTCTAATGTAGTGTGTATAGCACCTCATTTATTACCTCATCTATTGCTTTTGTCTCAGAGGTGCACCCTACCCCTCTGTATTAGTCTCCATCTTGTTTTGCACTGCTATTTATTTATACTATGTTCTAAGCCTTCTTTTATATACAGTATGTCACAAAAGTGAGTACACCCCTCACATTTTTTATGATATCTTTCCATGGGAAAAGTCTGAAGATATAACACATTTGTACAACATAAAGTAGGCAGTGTACAGCTTATATAACAGTGCAAATTTGCTGTGCCTTCAAAATAACTCAACACGCAATCATTAATGTCTAAACCACAACAAATGAGAGCACAAAAATGTGAGGGGTAAGCTGTACACTGCCTACTTTATGCTGTACAAGACTTTTCCCATGGAAAGATATCATAAAAAATGTGAGGAGTTTTCTCACTTTTGTGACATACTGTATGCGTGTACTGGAGAAGGAGTTGCTTTTAATCTCATGTCACTTGTGTTTAATGTCCATGTGACATACTGTAATGTCTGTCGTGTGCTGTTGTTTTCTCTCGACCTACGTGCTCACAGCCAGGCCATGTGAACTCCCTGAGGACGTCCCCAATGGGAGTTATGACATTGTGAAGGGAACTGACCTGGTGTTTGGGACAGTCATCAAGTACAGCTGCAATGCTGGGTGAGGCTGGTCTCTTCAGATCCTTCTTGCATGTCTAAGTTGTTGTTGTTGTTGTTGTTGCTTTCATTGTGATCCATCTGACACGTCTCCATGTTGTACTATGTGTAAATCAGTGTCTATGGTCTTGTATTTTCTTATAGTACTCTATCTATCTATCTGTCTATCTATCTGTCTGTCTGTCTGTCTGTCTGTCTGTCTGTCTGTCTGTTCTTTCTTATATTTAGCTACAAAATGATGAGCAGATTTGACACAAGAATGTGCATACTCGATGGATGGAGTGACAGTTTACCAGTTTGTGAAGGTAAGTTGAAGATTTCATTTTCGAAAATGAGAATGCAGTCCATGACAGTTTTAAGGTTATTCATGGTAAACTCAACTGCACCCCCCCCCCCACCACACACACACACACATACACACACACTTCTGGGCAGCCCTGCTTCTGAAGCAATTCTGGTACACCAGCACCCTCTGCTGGTCAAATATATCTTTTTTGTGATGTAGTAATGTGCGGAAGCTTTTAATGATTTTCATTAAAGTATTGACACAGACAAAATGGATTATAAATATGGACAATAAATGCAATACATTTTAAATCTTTTAAAATCTTTTTAAATAGACAATAGCTTGGGAGCTTTGTTTTATTCTGGTCTGTATCCATCCAGACCCTTTTCCACTCGAAAAGATTTTTACATTACAAACATTACTTAATAGGGCGCAACATAATTTCTGTGATATAGGGGAGCTTTTCTATGATGATCTATAACATGTAATGATGTAATGACACTCTTTAGGCCCTATTTTTAAATGTTGGAGCTACAACTACTACCAAAGAGAAATTATCCTTTTTTTTATCATTAATGTCTGTAGCCTGTTCAGTAAACACCCTGATTGTCCCATGCTGTTCACTGTAGCTGCTTCCTGCAAGCTTGAGGACCACCCCGGTTTGATTGTAAGTGGACTTCCTGAGGACGACACTCCCATTGAATATGGCCACAAGCTACAGCTTGCATGTGCCGACTCTGGGATGGTGTTGAGAGGAGAACAGGAGGTCACCTGCAATTCAACTGGGCAGTGGAGTCACCCCTTTCCCCAGTGCGAAGGTGAGGAGTGAAGGTATCACACAGAACTACAGATGAACACGTGAAGCTGAAAATATACAGAATGATGAACATATCCAGACAGCAATTGAAGTTTTTAATAAGTTTGACCATGTGCTAGTATACCTTGTACAGGCAGAGATTTAGTTACTGTAGGTGAGGAGTAGATGCACGCCTGTTTAGGCGCTCAGTGACTATGAGGCTTCAACCAAACACAAGACAACAGGAGTCTGTCTGTCTATCTGTCTGTCTGCCTGTCTATCTATCTATCTATCTATCTATCTATCTATCTATCTATCTATCTATCTATCTATCTATCTATCTATCTATCTATCTATCTATCTGTCTGTCTATCTATCTATCTATCTATCTATCTATCTATCTATCTATCTATCTATCTATCTATCTGTCTGTCTGTCTGTCTGCCTTACACTAGATATTTAGCTCTCCTCAGGCAGCTGTGCCTAAATCTAGTGGTTATGATGAGACCCAGTGAATACACAATCCCACTTGACAAAAACTTTACAGTACATCTGTTCCATCCTGTCAGGAACGTTAAGCTCTCAGTGAGACTTCTTGGGCATGTCTTAAGCTGTTTCCTTTGTGTGCTGTCATTCCTCAGTAGTCACCTGTGAGCTGGGGAGGACTGACCCCAGTGTGACCCTGAGAGGGCCTGCGACACATGGTGAACCTGTCAGATATGGACAGACTCTGCACTTTGGGTGCGCCCACGATGGGATGGTCATCAGAGGAGCGAGTCAGGTGACTTGCACAGCCAGCGGAGAATGGAGCGCGCCATTTCCCAAGTGTGAAGGTAACGACCACTGTGGCCCTGCAAAGGCAAAGTGCAGTAACTACGTGAACACAGAAACTGAAAAAAATGCCTTTAAAGTTGTCACACTGCCCAGTCAAACATGTTATAGGTATGATAGTGGTGATGCTTTTATGTGCTTTCCTAATAGCAAGAAGCGAAAGATTTAGCCACAAGACAAAGGAAGTGTTATAAAGTTAATTTCCAGTCTAGACTCACTTCGACAAATTATGTAGTTACTGCCTTTTGGCTTTGTAGGCCAGCACTGTGGCCCTGCAGGTTTACAATGCAGACAGAGAGGAGTAGGGCCGAAGAGCATTACATTATTACATTACATTACATTGCATTTGGCAGACGCTTTTATCCAAAGCGACTTACAAACAGGGAGGACATAAGCAACAGAGGTGTACAAAGGACACAGTAGACAAAGGGAGTAGGGACACAGTAGACATATGTACTTCTGCATAGGGACAGAGAGAGAGAGAGTTGGATTAGCGTTTGTTAGTTTTGTTAGGAAGGGAAGCAATCTCGGAAGAGAAGGGTTGTTGCTGTTTTTTGTCGCAACTGGTAGGTCATTCCACCATTTGGGGACAACCACGGAGAAGAGTTTAGAGTGACCTCGAGCAGCTCTTGGGGACTGATGTACTCCATGCCTCTCTCATGTCTTTTAGAGGTCACTTGCACACGTGAGGACATCGATAGCAGTGTCCGCGTCAGTGGGCTGCCCAGTGGGGATGGCCCTCTCAGCGTTGGAACAAAACTGTCTTTCAGCTGCACTTACTCAGACATGGTTCTCACCTGGCAAGGAGAAGTAACGTGTCTTAAAGATGGACGGTGGAGCAGAGCTTTTCCAACATGCGGTATGGATAGCCATGTCCACAGCCACATTCTTCAGAAACAAGCAGTCTTTACACATGGGTGTGCATATAAATAAAATACACGTAAATATACAAGCTGTGAAATGCACTGGAGCAATGAGCCCTGCCCCCTGAGCCCTTCCTGTTTGTGTTTACAGTGGTGCCTCGTGGTTCTTGTGGTCCACCACCTCGAGTCAGGTTTGCAGACGTGATTAGCACATGGAGGCCCGTGTACAGTCATAGGGCATGGGTGGAGTTTAAGTGCCAACCCTACTACAAGTTGGAGGGTAGTGGTTACTACTCTTCATGGATGCAGTGCTGGAATGGAGAGTGGACAGGGTCAATCATTTGTCGGGGTAAGTGTGTCCTGCAAGCCATGCATTTCCTAGGGGTTAAGTGCTGTCATTCACTTAAGCTGCTAAGATGTGGAATCGACCAATTCAGTGAATAATACAAATAACTAGACTGAATAACTCAAAGGCGCTGGGTTGAAAGCAACTGGACTTCTTTTGGAGCTTGAAGCAAAGATGTTAGATGTGCAGAGCAAGATAAGTCATGGTAGTTCATGTCTAAGGGAGCAAAGTGGGGATCAGTTCTGGGCTGCATGCTTGAGGAACCTTTTGTCACATGATGAGGGATGTGGTCTACAGCTTCACCTCCAGTGGTCTAGAGATATAGCTCCTGGTTCCCCATCATCATACGTGTGTGTGTGTGTGTGTGTGGTCTAGAGATATAGCTCCTGGTTCCCCATCATCATGTGTGTGTGTGTGTGTGTGTGTGTGTGTGTGTGCATGTGTATGTGTGTGGTCCAGAGATATAGCTCCTGGTTCCCCATCATCAGGCCAGAACTAAAGAAGCCTTTTGGATGAAAGATGAAACGTCTTCAAGCTCCAGAAGTCCACCTGCTTACAACTTAGTTCCTATGACTACCATGACCTGGCTGAATGAGAATTAGAGATAAGACTGTATAACAAAGCTGAAACCTTTCAGTTTATATTTCTGTTTGGTTTGAGTGTCGATGTCTGTTTTGTTCCCCCTTTAGAACCCTGCATAGTGACACAAGAGGACATGGATAGGAGGAACATTCAGTTCAAACATCCAAGAGAAGACCTACGTTTTGTCCAACATGGTGACCGCATAACCTTTGTTTGCAAAGCGGGCACAGGACAAAAATGGGGTAGCGCTGGATTTATGCAGCACTGTCGTAATGGGGGCATGACATTTCCAGAGTGTTCCTAATATTTTAAGGGAATAAGGGTACTTTCAGACCTATAGTTTGATTGTCACATTTTTCGGACTAGTGCGGACGAAAGCAATGTAGCAAACAGACCTGGGTACAGTTTACTTTCACATATGCATAGTTCTAAACGAACCAGAATAGACTGCGAAGACCATCGCCAACCAGACTAAAACGTGCCACTTTCCATAATAATAATGCAGTAAACTCTACTGTTCCATCCAATTTGGCTTGATTGCTTTCATACCAGAGGAACCGTACCAAAGTAGGACAGATAAAGTGGCACGAGACAACCCCTTTTTAGCGGTCTCGGACCAGTTGATGTAGCGTGCACCAAAGTACCAAGATTGCATTCAGACCAACGACAACAAACCGAATTAAGAACTTTTGGTGCGCACCAAATGCTGCAAGTGTGAAAGCACCCAAAGTATGAGGGTTGATAAAAAATAGTCCTGTTCTATGCCTTAATGCCACTGAAAGAATAAAAAACTTGCAGGTGACTAACATATTTTATATGATTTATCATTAACTGAGTTAAAGTTTACACATCTATTGCAGTTTTTTGAAATACATGTTTTCTGCAGGAGAGCTGCTTGATACGTTAGGCTCTGTTAACCACTTTGGTCATTATGTTTGAAGAGTCCATCAGTGCACTGGGATTCATCCTGGTGGCTGCCAATAATGGGCGGGTTGTTGCTGATGGAGCTCTGGACCTGGGTGGTTCGCAGTGGATGTAGGCAGTGGGGCAGTGGCAAGCAGTTGTGTGGCGTTTCTCATGCCGTGGGTTTGCCCGTCTCTTGCAGTGGCTAGTTTGTGTGGCTCGCTGGTTGGGGACTCTTCTGGTGTGTAACAGAATTAGATTTTTTTTTTTTAGTGCTTTTGTCATTTTGTACGCTTGTCATAGTTTGTGTTTTCTGATTCCTTTTTTTGTTTATGTTAATTCACGTCCTTTATTGTCAGTCACAAATAAAGCCTTAGTACACCCATCTGCCTCCTTCTGCTCCCTACGGTCTTTGTGTTTAAGTTGTTACGTCATTTTTAACGTTCACTTTCCAGTTCACGTTCAGGTCAGTCAGGCTGTTCCTTTCTTTTACTGTCTATGGGCTGTTCTGAAAACATGGTCATGTTGGGAGGTGGGAATGTACCGAATCATGGACAATACCATATGAAATTAATGACATGACACAATGTGACACAAACCTATTTATGCAAGTGGTGCAGGGCAATTATGGCAAAAAACAGTGATTTACCCATTGTTTGGGAAAACTACTCATTTAAAATGACCATCATATCTCTTAGCACTTACATGGACCCTACAAACAAAACAAACTCATGCCATAGAGATTGGCTCCATATTTTGTCCTAGCCTACAGACTACTGTAAACAAGAGATAGAAAATAAAAACAGCACAGCAGACGATTTATTTACAAAAGCAAAATATATACAAAGACATTAAAAGAGATAAAAAGTATTAAAAAAGACAAGTTTTTTTTTCTTAAAACAGGAAGCCTTGAAATCAGGCAATGAAAAAGATGGCAGCTCATTTCATGGCCTTATAGACAAGACGTCTGCCACCATCTGGATGGCACACAAGGGGTCAATGTCTCTCCGCTTGTCTTTCCCCAGCACCCACTCTGGGGCAAACCTGTAACCAATAAGAACACACCACACATCAGCTACACAACTCTATTGGCAGAAGGACAATAGGTAAAACACTAACAATAATGCTTTGTGTTAAAGAATGTATTACATTTCTTGTCATAGTTGTAATGTTAGACTTACAATGTTAATTTGTGATATTTTCTAGAGAGGGAAATGGTGTGATGACCAGCACAAAATACTTCTGACATTTCAGGTTATCGGTCATCATCTAATCTGGAGCACTTTGCTGTGCTGACTGCTGTATTTAAAGCCGCTTCATAATAAATAAAATGACTAACATCAATCCACAAATGTTTCACATCTAATATTGGTAACATTATTTTACAGCTATTTTACAGTTCCTTTTACAGTGTATCGAAATGCAACATTATGCACTTGCACTGTACCTTAGGGTTATGATTAGGGTTTCATATGTAGAGTGCAAGTGCATAATGTTACAACCCTTATTCAACTATACTTCATGATGTAGAGACACTGTAACAGGGACTGTGAAATAAAGTCCAAGCCTAATGTCTAATATTCTCAACACAAGGCGGTGCATGCAGCTGTGATATCGGTGTACCTTGGCGGGATCCTGGACTTGCGTGGCGTGGCCTGGACCAGGACACTCCCGTTGAGGGAGCCGTTCGTTTTTTGTTGCACCACCATTCTTTCGGTGTCCTTCTTGCATTTTCGCATGGTGAGACGGTAGATGCTACGAAGGCGGTCCATTGCCTTGGGGATCTTTTTCACCTCCTGAGAGAGAGAGACAGAGACAGAGACAGAGAGAGAGAGAGAGAGACAGAGACAGAGAGACCACCAGTCATACTTCCTCTTTCATGTTCTTTAGGTCCATACAAGGACCAGCTCAGTTCTTCCAGTCTAGAGATCGGAAACTCGTTTTTTTTTAACCATGCAACACAATATGGCAGCACCACAGTGCCTTCAACTCAGAAGAGTTCCCCTGAGGTAGCATTAGCGTGAAATATAATACTAAGCTTTGGTTTGCCCCTCAACTAAACACATTTGACACATAAACAGCAAAACCAAACATCCGTAGTATGGCTGTGAAGACCATCATTCATCCAGGTCATGGGAGACGATGAGGATGATGAAGGGCTGATGAAGGTGTGTCTTTTCTAGCTGCTCTTACCGCTGCTCTGTGGCCGTCCTGCACCAGCAGGTAAAGCAGGAAACAGGCCTTCGTGAAGATGCTCCCGCCTTTGTCGGCCATCTTGTCCCCGGCCTTTTCCCGGTAGATCTGCAGGAGGTCCAGGAGCATGTCCACAGCGTGCTCGACCGCAAACACGGCCTCCAAGGTCCGGTTGTACTGTAGGGTGATGCATTTGAAGAATGAACGTTAACGTCATTTTACTCATGATGAAGCACATTTACATACAGCCATCAGCCAGCACACCAAACTGCTCCAGCTTAGAAGATGTCAGAAATATCTTGTGCTGATCGTTTCATGTTATCTGTCATCACACCATTTACCCCCTCAAGAATATCACATATTAAAATATTATAATAAGTCCTCGCAACGATGACAAAAAAACTACATTCATTGTTAAAAAAACTATTATTCCTACTGTTCTTACTGTCGGCACCATGAACTGTGTAAGTGTTTGGAAGACAGAAGACAACAGGCACAGCGAGGGCTATGCTATGGGTGGCAGGGGGCTTCAACAAACATACCTTGGAGAGGCTGAGGCAGGGGGCTTTAACAAACATACCTTGGAGAGGTTGAGGAGCACCTACACATACCTTGGAGAGGTTGAGGAGCACCTGCACGGACAGGCTGATGGTCTCCATGGAGGGCAGGCTTCTGTTGCAGCTCCTGATGAGGGTGACAATCTTCTCCGTCGCGCCGCTCTTCACCAGGTGCTCACAGCACTCGGGCGAAAGCCTGGTCGCCGTCTCTGCAAAAATAAATAAATAGATTAATACAAATTTTAGATTCATCATCACAATCTTCATCACCACCACCACCAACAACAACCACCACAACTACTACTACTGACCTAAATATAAATGATAACACACTGGTGGCATACAGCTTGGAGTCGTCATCATCACCACCACCACCATCATCATCATTATCATCATCATCACCACCACCAACCACCCCCACAACTACTACTGACCTAAATATAAATGATTACCCACTGGTGGTATACATATCTTAGATTCATCATCATCATCATCATCATCATCACCACCACCAACCACCCCCACAACTACTACTGACCTAAATATAAATGATTACCCACTGGTGGTATACATATCTTAGATTCATCATCATCACCATCACCACCACCACCACCACCACCACCACCACTACTACTACTACTACTACTACTACTGACCTAAATATAAATGATTACCCACTGGTGGTATACATATCTTAGATTCATCATTATTATCATCATCATCATCATCTTCACCACCACCAACCACCAACAACCACCACCACAACTACTACTGACCTAAATATAAAGGATTACCCACTGGTGGTATACATATCTTAGATTCCTCATTATTATTATTATTATTATCATCATCATCATCATCTTCACCACCACCACCACTCTGACTGACCTAAATATTTCAGGGCCAGCAGGATGGACGCGTAGTTGTTGAAGGCCAGCAGGTAGCCAATGGCCGTCACTGTCTTGTTGCGCAGCCGGTCCTCCTCTTTCAGCTCCTGGTTGATCTTGCGGAAGCGGTGTCGCATGGCAACAATCTTACGGGTGTCGTTCAGCTTGCGGGAGCAGTGACCTCTCCACAGGGCCTGAAGAGAGAGAGAGAGAGAGACCAGCACACAGTCACATCAGGGTTGCACATCCAGCCATGCCAGCTCAGTTAAAATATTAAGCATGGATAATAAGCATAAAATGATAGGGTAAATGATAATCAGAAAATGCTTAAAAAAATAAAACTGTGTCCTAGTTTAATCTTTTGCACTCTTGTCTTTTACCATTCGTTGCTTTTATTATTGTACAGTATATCGTGTATGAAATGCACTACACAAATAAACTTGGCTTCCATTTTTATCTATGGCTCAACTCTTTACTTTTCAGACTGGCACACCTGTGTCCTGATGGCTACCTGGTCAGACTGGCATACCTGTGCCCTGATGACTACCTGGTCAGACTGGCATACCTGACCCCTGTGCACTACCTGGGCAGGCTGTGCTGAGGCTGGCATACCTGGGCAGATTGGCATATCTGTGCCCTGAGCAATACCTGGGCAGGATGGCATACCTGTGCCCTGAGGACTACACCTGGTCAGACTGGCATACCTGTGCCCTGAGGACTACACCTGGTCAGACTGGCATACCTGAGCCCTGAGCACTACCTGGTCAGACTGGCATACCTGTGCCCTGAGGACTACACCTGGTCAGACTGGCATACCTGAGCCCTGAGGACTACCTGGTCAGGCTGTGTAGCTGGCATACCTGAGCCCTGAGGACTACCTGTGTAGCTGGCACACCTGTGCCCTGAGGACTACCTGGTCAGACTGGCACACCTGACCCCTGATGACTATCTGATCTGTGCAGACTGGCATACCTGACCCCTGATGACTACCTGGTCAGACTGGCATACCTGAGCCCTGAGGATGCCGCGCTGCACCTTCTCCTGGCGTCGGCGCTGCAGGAAGTCGCGGGTGGCGCGCTGGATGACGGTGGCTGCCTGGTGGCACCTGCCGAGGCGTACCTGGGCCTCCCTCTCGGCCACGAGTGCCCGCTCCCGCTCCTCCAGGTAACGCCGCCGCTGCAACCTGGCCCTTACCCACCGCTGCACAACACCAGAGAGAGGGGGGGGGGGTTGCGTGGAGGACACACACGTTACATTACATTGCATTTGGCAGACGCTTTTATCCAAAGCGAGTTACAAAAAAGGAGGACATAAGCAAACAGAGGTGTAAAGGGACACAGAGTAAGGGCACAACAAACATATGTACTTCTGCGAAGGTACAGAGAGAGAGAGAGTTGGTTTAGTGATTGTTCGTACAAGATGGAGGGCATCAGCACGCTGACTGCACCAAGCTTTGGACAAGACACGTGTAATATACACCCGAGGCGTCAACCCCAGCTTCAGAAAGTAAACTCCCTGCAACAGGGAGTTTTCCCCACCCCTGCCGCCCCCTATGGACACTAGCAGGAACGGTCAGCAGTGCCAGAATTAACTTTCTCTGCGCTACCAAGCTGCAGCAAATGCTTTCTTGTGTTTTTCCTGCCAAACTGCTGAAGCACTTTGAGCTACATCTTGTATGAATTGTGCTATACAAATTATTATTATTTTTATTATTATTATTATTAAACTGCCTAATAATATTATATTTGATCCAACCATTTGCTGAACCAGCTGATCCTAATGAGCACACAGTCAACACACAGGCACATGAGCCAACTGGTGAAATCACTTGTGTTACGTGTACATGAATAAGGAACACACAGGCACATGAGCCAACTGGTGAAATCACTTGTGTTAAGTGTACATAAATAAGGAATTTTTACTTTCTGAAGCTGGGATTGATACCTCTAACCATGCTGTGAAAAAGTCTCTGCAGTCTTGCAGAACATATATTTTAAAAAAAAAATAAGAAAGAAAGAAAGAAAGAAAGAAAGAAAGAGAGGGAGAGAGAGAGAAAACAGCAAGACAAAGCTATGTCTAAGACCCACCTGGATGTAGAGGACCGAGTGCATCTGTGCCCTGGCTGCCTTGAGGGCGCGGTGGGCACGGAACGTCCGCTGGATCCTGATGGCGCAGGCGTGGTGGTACGCCGCAGCGGAGAAGCGCAGCCGCCTCTGGACATCCTTCGCGTCCTGCATCTGGAGAGGCAAGGCAACCAATCAACACCAGCGTGTCCCATACAAGGCAACCAATCAACACCAGCGTGTCCCGTACAAGGCAACCAATCAACACCAGCGTGTCCCATACAAGGCAACCAATCAACACCAGCATCGTGTCCCATACAAGGCAACCAATCAACACCAGCGTGTCCCATACAAGGCAACCAATCAACACCAGCATGTCCCATACAAGGCAACCAATTAACACCACCGTGTCCCATACAAGGCAACCAATCAACACCAGCGTGTCCGATACAAGGCAACCAAACAAGTGTGTAAGCTGTCTATACACATCTGTCTGCATGTATTTATGTATATTTGTAGGTATATGTTCATGTCTAAATGTCTGTCTGAACATCTGTCTGTATGCCTGTGTCTGTATCTATGCATGCCTGTCCACCTGTGTCTCTATCTATGCATGCCTGTCTGCATGACTGTCTGTCTGCGTCTGTACGTATGCATGCATGCATGCCTGCCTGTTTGTCTGTCCGTTTGTCTATGCATGTCTGTCCATGACACAAAGCCTTACCCATCTCCTGGTGAGCCAGCCACGCCAGTATGCCTGAAGCACGGTGGCGGCTGCAGTCTGACGCCTCTCGTTGGCCCTCTCCAGACGCTCGCGCTGCATGGCGTGGAACCGCCTCTGGATGGTCAGGGTGGCCTCCCTGAGGCGCCTGTAGCGCTGCCTCTGCACACGGCCTCTGAAGTGGGCCTGGATCAATATGGCCGCCTGCCGCTCCTGCAGAACATCGCATCACATGTTTACTGATGCAGTCATGCCAGCTGGGCTGAAAACTCACTCACACTCTTTTCTCATCAACCAAGCGATTCTGGAAGGAACTGAGCGGACAAGTATTGTACAGCTCTCCATGCCATACGCATTTCTGGTGCTCTTGTGGCTGGGCATAGTTGAAAAGCGTTTATAAAACAGGCTGGCAACAGAGCAGCATTCATTTAAAAAAATAAAATAAAAATAAAAACATGTTGGTATAGAACTCTCTCTCTGGCTTACCTACAAAGTTACTTTTGAATCTCTCTTTAGTATATCATATCTCCTCTTTGGTATACTCTAAATGGTGAGAACACGGACAATCTTTTGCTCTTGGTAGACCACTGTGTTGGGTTCGATTTAAAGGTACACAGAAATGGACAAACAGGTAAAAATTAAAAACTAAAAGAATCAGTCTTCAAATTAGTATAAACAGTCTTTAATTTAGCATAATCAGTATTCAATTTAGGCCTCAAGTTTCCCTATTCTCGTGACCCATATTCTTGACCACTCCAAAGCGATAGACGTTTATCATGGAGCACTGATGAGCAGCGTTGGGCAGAGCTGGGGATAAAAGTGTCTGCCAAATGTAATGTAATGTAATGTAAAGAGCTGGGGCTACCTTGTGGATGTGCATCCTGGTGCTGTGGCCCCTCCAGTGGGCCTGCAGGGTGACCGCTGACGCTCTCAGGCGCAGGTAGCCCTGCTGCTGCCATCTTGCGGCCAGCGTGTCCCTCCATCGCCGCTGCACGAGCCGACAGCTCTGCTGCAGGGCCAGGAACCTGAGGCAACCCGTCGAAAAAGACAACGACAATATTTTAACAACATAACCACACATCTGAGCAGAAAATTAACTTATGGTCAGAAGCAAAGTGCTTATGGTCAGAAGCAAAGTTTGTTGATGCACATAAGTTGGTCTAAATCATTTAAGATCAACATGGACACTGTGGCCCTTTTACAGACCAGGAGTGTACACTAGGCCCTACTCCCTACACTACACACTCCATAGGCCCTACCCCCTAAAAAACAGGCCCTCTTCCAAACCAGTCCCTAGACCCTACCCCCTACACTACAAACTCCCTACTCCCTAGCAATAATACAACAACCAACACTAATAGGCAAGGCCATTCAAATTTTATAACGTATTTGATACAAGAAGTGGTTCAATGTACTTTACACAGTTAAAACAGTGTACACAGTTCATTAATAAGCATATCAATAAAACAGGTAGTTTAATATGAAATAAAACATTTAAAAGGGGACACTTTAAGGCTCTGGAGATACGTTTTTACTACTACTACGACTGCGCCTCCTTCTCCTCCTATGACTCCTCTGCCTCCTCCTCCTACAACCACCACCTATGTATTTAAATAATTAAATGCATTACACGTAGTAGATACCTTCATCCAAAGCGACTTACAAAACGAGGACATAATAAGCTAACAGAGGTGTAGAGAAACAGAGAGCCAACAGACTACCCTCATGCACAAAAGGAGATGCATGTGCTTTAAGTAAGTTTCCCAGAGCAGGGATACTACAGACACGCATTACAAATATAAAGTAAGAAGTCATTCCTTCTTCAGGACCCTAGAAATGACTCATCACCTTCTGCGCTGTAGTCTGGTCTGCAGACATCTGTGGACGGTTAAAACGGCAGCTCGGCGGGCAGCACAGTGCCGTCTCGCCAAGCGTCCCCGAAACCACGCCTGGATCCTCACGGCCGCCCACTCCTGTCGGACGCGCCTTCTGGACAGGTGTTGTCGGAACGCTCTCTGTAAATAAACAAATAAACAACAACACGGTGAGAAACAAATCAATAAATTCCTGTATCGCTTCACATCTGTGAAAGGAAAATCAAGCAATATGTGCAAATATTATATTTTTCTAAACGTTCGGGAACTTGGAGATTTTCTGTACACTTCACCCCTTCCTCTGGTCCGGCTGCCATCCTGCAAGTGAGGAGGCGCTGTCTTCTTCGCTACACCACCCCATCCCCCATTTCTTTCTTTGCTTGAATGAGAATACCTGAATGAGAAGAGCCGATGTCCTGATCTGCAGGAAGCGGGCCCTCTCTCTGCGCCGGTGGGCATGAGCCCTGTAATGCCTCTGGATGACCGCAGCAGCGGCCTTCTGACGGTCCAGCTCACGCCTCACAAGCTTCCCTCTGTAGGCAGCCTAGTGGGGTGGAGGACGGACGGACACACACACACACATACACACACACACACACACCGATGTACACAGAACACACACACCCACAGAAAGCAACAGCATTTTTAAATAATTAGGTAATAGGAATTAGGTTAGACGGCATGCACACAAATTACTTAAAAGAAATCACATGAGTAAATTAAAATACAGCTCTCTCTCTCGCTCACCTGGACTAGGATGGCACTCCTCCTGAGTGTCTGGAACCTCCTCCGCTCGAGAGCCCCACGCACGTGTGCCTGCAGGGTGCTCAGACACCCGAGCGTGTGTAGGTAGCGCCGCCGCTGTTCCTGCCGGGCCTTCTCAGCTCTGTAGCGCCTCTGCAGGACGAGGGCTGCACTGCGGCGCCCGAGGTAGCTCCTCCTGGCCAGGTGCATGCGGATGCCTGCTTGCAGCCGGACTGCGGCACTGCGCATCTGCAGGAACTTCCTGCGCTGCATGGCCATGCGCACCGCTGCTTGGATCCTGACGGCTGTGCGTTCCCGCTCCGCCCTCTTCCTCGCCCGCATGCCCCGGAACGCTGACTGCAAGGTCACCGCCGCCCGCCAAACCTCCGCGCGCCTCTCTCGTTCCTCCCGAACCCGAAGGCACGAGCGGTACCACGTTTGGATCCGAGTCGCCGCCGTACGCATCTCTGCGTACCGACGGAGGGCCAGGTGAGCTCTGAAGGCGGACTGGATGGTGACGGAGGCGGCCCTCATCCTCAGGTAGCGGCGTCTCTGCACGCTCATCCTGACGAAGGACTGGAGGGTCCTGGCTGCCCGCGTCTGCGTCGCCCGCTCCCGCCCCTTCTTGCCCCGGAATGCCGCCTGGAGGCAGACGGCTGCAGTCCTCAGCTGGCGGTAGTTCTGCACGTGCTCATTCCCGAGCTGGCGAGCGCGAAACCTTTGCTGCAGCACGCGGGCCGCCCAGCGTTGTTTCCCAAAGGCCGTCTGCTGCCGGTGCCTCCTGAAGGACGATTGGATGACCGTCGCCGCCCGGTGCAGCTCCGCGACCTTCCGTCTGGCCCGACAACCGCGGAAAGCAGCCTGGATCGCCACGGCAGACTCCCTCAGCCTGACGTACTCTCCTCGAACGCCTCGGCCCACGCAGTAGGCCCTGTATCGCCTCTGGATGATGACGGCGGATAGCCTCATGGCCTGGAAGGGCACGCGCTGCCTGTGACCTCTGAACCTTGCCTGGATGACCGTGGCCGCCCGGTGCTGGCGAAGAACCTGCATCCTCGTCCTGTGGCCTCGGAAGCCTGCCTGAAGCGCAAGCGCCGCGTGACGCAGGCAGAGGTAACGCCGCCTTTCCTCCCGCGCTGCCCTCGTGGCGCGATACCGCCGCTGGACGGCGAGGATGGCCGCGTGGAGGGCCAGGTAGCGTCCTCGCTCGTGATTGGCTCGCCAGCGGCTCTGCAAAACGACGGCGGCCCGGTGCTGCCTGCGGAGATGCTGCTGGGCCTTCATGCGGCGGAACGCCCTCTGGAGCACTGAGACAGCGCGCTGCTTTCGTCGATAGGCCTCCAGGTCTTTCTTCATCTGTACATGGGCTCTGAAGCGCTCTTTGACGACCTGCACGGCCCTCAGCAGACGCAGGTAGTGTGACCTACAGAGGCGTTTCCTGACATGGGCCTGGAGGACAACGGCTGCCCTGTGCTGTTGCTGCAGTTGCTTTCGAACCTTGAAGCCTCGGTAACATGCCTGAATTGTGACACAGGCTTTTCTCTTGTCCAGGTACTCTTGCCGACACTGCAATACCACCCGCTTAGCACGATATCGCCTCTGGCAGAGCACTGCAGCTGCCTTAAGTGCCAAGAAACGATTCCTTTCCCTAAAAGTTAAAAACTGTCTTTGAATAAGGGTAGCCATTTTGTGCCTCGTCTTGATCTCCTGCCTAGCTTGGTGGCCTCGGAAGGCAGACTGGATTGTCACCGCAGCCTTTCTCTTGCTCTTGTACTGCTCAACATGGAAGTCCCGCACTCTGTTGGCCCGGAACCTCTCCTGCATGGCCCTGGTGGCCCACAGGAGATTCTGGTAGCGAGTCTGGAGACGACGCATCCTAAACTGGGCCTGGATGACGCAGGCTGCAGAGTGCATGCGACGGATCTCACGCCTGGTCCGACGGCCTCTGAAGAGCGCTTGAACTGCGGTCGCACTGCGGCGGAGCTTTAGATAGTCTTCTCTGATGCGTTTCCCTTCCAGGTGGTGCCTGTACTGCCTCTGTATGATACAAGAAGCCTGCCTCATTGCTTGAAATCGCACTCTTGTTCTGTGCATTCTGAAGTATGCTTGGATAGCTACAGCAGCCGTTTGCTGCTTTTGCATTTCTCGTCTTGCCTTCATACCTCTATATGCGGACTGGAGGGTGATGGCTGCGTGGCGTACCAAGCACAAGTGCCTCTGCTCTTGCCGTGCCATCACGGTGGCTCTGAAGCGTCTCTGCATCCTTACTGTGGCCTCTCTGAGGACAAGGTACTCTGTGCGCCGCTGGTGGGTCCTGTACATGCCCTGAATTGTTATGGCAGCATTCTGCATCTTTGCTAGACGCCTTCTCACCACCACACCGCGGTAATGGGCTTGAACGCAAACGGCTGCTGACTTCAGTGCGGAGTACTCAAGAGCGGCTCTGTTCCTGGCCAGGTGCGCCCGGAATCTCTGCTGAATGATGCGTGCTGCCTGACGGGAACGCTGATAGTTGACGAGCTGTACGTGTCCCCTGAAGTGGGCCTGAATGACCGCTGCAGCCGTGTGCATCTTCCTCAAGCGACTACGAGCCTGCATGCCCCTGAAGGCGGCCTGCACTCGCACGGCTGCTGCCCGGACCCTCAAGAAGTCCTCTCGCGCCCGCCGTCCCGCCACCACTGCCCGGTAGCGCCGCTGGACGATCGTCGCTGCACATTTCACCGCGAGGTAGCACACTCGAACCTTCCACGCCCTGAACAGCGCCTGGATGATGGTGGCTGCCCCGTGTTCCTTCTGCACGCGGCGTCTGACCACAAGTCCACGGAAGGCGGCCTGGAGAGTCACCGTTGCTCTTTGGATCTGCTGGTAGCGTTTCTGCTCGGCTCGGCCCAGGAGTCGTGCGCGGTAGCTCCGCTGGAGTACTACGGAGGCCACTCTTAACGCCAGGAAGCGCCGACGGCAGGCAAAGGCTCGCATGGAAGACTGAATCACCGTGGCTGCATGGTTGCTCGTCCTCAACGCCTGTCTGACCTGCATGCCACGATACGCAGCCTGCAACACCACTGCGGCTTGCCGAAGCCTGGCGTATTCAGCGTGAGCCTGCAAGGCAGACCGGAAGGCTCTGTAACGGCCCTGAATGACGAGAGCGGCTGATCTTTGGGCCTTAAACTGAGACAGAGCCCTGTGGCGCCGGTACTGCGTCTGGATCAGCGTGGCGCTCCTGTGGAGCTCCTCCAGCCTTCTCCGCTGGGCCCTTCCCCGCCACACAGCCTGCAGCGCCACGGCCGCACACCTGAGCTCCACGTACTCCCTCCTGGCCCGCGCGCACAGCACTTTGGCTCTGTACCTGCGCTGCACTGCCTCGACGGCTCTCTTCAGCGCCAGGTAGGTCCTTCGAGCGACAGCCGTCCGGAAAGCGCTCTGGATCTTCACAGCCGCCCGTCGTCTGACCTGCAGCTCTCTGCGTGCCCGGAACCCTCTGACAGCGGCCTGCAGGGTCACGGCTGCCTGCTTCATGGTCAGGTAGCGCGACCGCTCTTCGTCCCGTTGGCGGCAGGCCCGGAACCATCTCTGGACCAGGAGAGCAGCAGCCCTCATCTGGGCCACCCGTCTCCGGGTGAGATGGCCCCTGAAGGCACTCTGAATGGCGACGGCTGACGACTGCTGCAGTTTTAAGGCGAGGAAGCGGCGCCTCTGGGTGCGACCTCTGAACCACGCTTGGATGCTCACTGTTGCGGCTCTGAGACGGCGGTACTCGGTTCTGCGCGCATGCATGCGGTACCAGGCCTGGATCACTACGGCAGCACGACTCCTCCTCAGGAACTCCCGCGTCTGCCAGCCTCTGTAGGCCTTCTGTAAAAACAAAAAAAGTCTGTTTAGCCCGCCTGACATTTAACCCAAACGGATTTAAAAAAAAAAAAAACACAACAAAAACACTAACATAAAACAACAAAAACAACACCAACACTAACAGTATTAGCAACAGCAAAAAATAAATGAATAAATAAATCTGCCTTTAACACAAACGGATTAAAAAAAGAAAAACAAAAACACTAACAACAAAAACACCAACAACAGTATTAGCAACAGAAAAAAAAAAAAAACCCTCACTTGAATCACGGTTGCTGCGCGGTTATAGTGGGCGAGAAGCTGCGCCATCCGCAGGCGTCTCAGAGCCTGGCGGGCTGCGTGGCCCCTCCAGGCGGTCTGGATGGCTACGGCTGCCACAGCACACCTCTCCGCCCGCCGCCTCGACAGGAAACGCCTCGCCACCGCCTGGATCTTTGAGGCCGCCACGTTCCTCGCCTGAGCAGAGCAGAGCGAAGCAGAAGGGAATACGCATTAGGAGACACCGTGGCAGCGCTTGCTAGCTGAGTAAAACTATTATTGGTTAGCCGCGTGTAATGGGGTGGTTATTGGACAGTGAAATTAACCTGGTAAAGCTCAAGGTTCTTCTTGAGCCTGTACTTCCGCCACGCGCCCTGAATGACACGGGCAGCTCTGGTCTCGTTTCTCAGGTCCAAGAGACGGGTACAGAGGAACGACAGGAAGCATGTGACAACCTGTGACAATGTAAAAGTGATTTACAATGTAATTATCGTAGTTTGAAATGTTACAAAAGGTACATTCATTTTTTCAGAAAATATGTTCCAACAGCTTTCATAACCAAGACAACAATAGACTGTCAGGTTCTCTGGTCTCTGTGACATGCAGTTAAATAGCACACATCTGAAGGCTGACAAATTGGAACCCTACTTCACATGGTAAATGGCGTCTTCTGATTATCGTGGTTGTTATCAGTCATAAGGTTTTTTACAGTTTGGGGCCAAAAACACCATAATAGTGCTGTTGTCGGAATATGTACATAACAAATAAATAAATAAATAAATCCCACTACATAGCTCTTGTATGTCTAACCAGAGCATTAGCCTTACCTTCTCATTGGGAATGGTGTTGGACATGTCGGAGGGGTTGATCATGGCTGGCACTCCCCCAAGGTAAGACACAGCGGAGTTGACCAGCAGGAAGTTACTCCTCTCGTTCTCCAGCAGCTCCCTGAAGTCCACAGATGGGGACACCGGACCTGCAGATAGGACAAAGGTAACACCTGTGTGAATACATTGTTTTTCCCCGAAACAAGACCACACAACCATTAAAGTTTTGTTTCCACCAAGCAGTACAGTACAGTTCGGTTCGGGACCTAACGGTTTGGTACAGAACGTTTTTGTGCGGTTCGGTACGGATTGTGTTTCCATTGCCAAAGGTAGAGTAGACACATCGTCACAGCAACGGGCGAGTCTCTAAACCATACCACAAACTGGTACCCCAACACAAGAGTGCCAGAAAATGGTACGGTTCGGTACGGTTATTTAGGTACGCTTCAAAAATTCTTACCATGGAGACACAAACAATTGCGAACCAAACTGAACTGGTGAAAACTTGGTGGAAACAGGGCTTAAGTTAGAGATACTATGCCACTTTTAAATGGTGCTTTTTTTCCCTCAATGGAGCTCCCCCTAGTGTCTCCAAGTAAATGACACTCTCGAAAATGGACCGTTTTCCCTTCCCCTTACCCTGTGCATGTTTTCTCATTTCAACTGTAGTCATGTCCACTAAGGTAAGTAAAGTCAGAATTTCTTCAGAATTTAACGTGGTCATTCTTTGGTGATATTGGAGACTTTGTGAGTCTGAGGGTGCTGGAATGGACACCCAGATATCGCAAGCATGGTATTCTGTCCACAGACAGTGGAGTCTTTATGCGCCTTCATTCATTAGACTCATTTAAGCATCTACCGACTTGCATAGTGTTGCTGAAGTCCTTATCCTTCTTTAATTATTAGAACGCATGTCTCACATATTTGTGGGAACTTTCAACGCAGTACTTAATGCCTCACATTTGTGGTTCTCTTTTATAACTTTCAACGCAATACTTAATTTCACAATTCAACGAAATAGTAAAAACACCATGCGACGTTTACCGTTCGGCGTGGTGGGACTGGCATCGAGTGAGGTGTCGGAGTCGCTGCTGCTGGAGGTGTTGAGCTCCACTCTGCCGCGGTGGCCGCACTCTACGGTCTGCGTGGTCTCCTGTCTGACCTTGGCCAAGGGCAGCTGGCCAGGGTGGTAGTGGTGCACCAGAAGGCAGAGGATGCGACCGTCTGAGAAGGACACCGTGAAGTTCTCAGCCTTGACAACACAAGATGGAGAAAGGCAAAGGAAAATTTAGCTGACGTAAACTAGAAACATTACATTATTACATTACACTTAGGCGCTTTTTATCCAAAGCAGCTAACAAGAGAGCACACAAAATCAAGCTACAGATCATGGAGAAGAGAGTATGCAAGAGCATAACAAAATACAGAGCACAACAAAGTAACAAACTACACAACAGTGCTGGTAAGTGAAGAATAATGGGCAGAAACGACCAAAGTTTAGACCACACACACACCACCACAATGGCCATGCACCCCCAATTTTTTGTACTTTTTTAATTATATCTTTCCATGGGAGAAGTCTGAAGATATAACACTTTTACAATGTAAAGTAGACAGTGTACAGCTTACACCTACTTTACATTGTATCAAAGTGTTATATCTTCAGACTTCGCACATGGAAAGATAAAATAAAAAAATGTACAAAAATGTGAGGAGTGTACTCACTTTTGTGACATGCAAATAGCTTACCTTCAGATCGTAGAACTCACAGACGGCGTTGACCCAGTCCATGAGCAAGGCGAGCTTGGCACTGCTGTGTTTAATCTCGGGCTGGGACCTCATGCCCCTCTGGGGTACGCTTCGGTCCGAGCGCAGGGAGTCGAGCTTCCGCTTCGTCCTCCATGTTCTCCGGAGGAAGCTGATCTCCTCCTTCAGCTGCTCCTCGTCCAGCAACACCTCCACCTGATCACGAGAGGATTTTACCAAGACATTTAGTTCATGAAAGTGCTTTTGCACACCTCTGTAATTTTGACAGGTGCGTAGGACAACAGCCCAGTAAGGCTGTCAATTTGTAAAAAAGAACATCCCGCACACTATCTTATCCACCAGCAAACTTTAATAGGCTACAACATTTCGGTCATCAGACCTTCTTCAGGTAAGGTGGACATTTACCAAGCCATTTACCAAGCAGACTTTGCTAACTTTGGTAAATTTGGGACTTTGGATGCTTTTGGAGTCCTTTAAGGTTCAGTGGGTGAAGTGTCAATAGCTCTGATACATTTTGTTCCTTTTCTTTTTTTTTTAAACACCTTTTTTTACTGCAGTGTGAAAATCAATAAAAATCAATGAAACCAGCACAGTGATCGTAGAGGCATTAAGGCACACCTGGAACGCAAAGATGATTTTCCACAGAAGACTAAGAGTCTTCTCTCTGTGACCATCCGCAATGTCTCTGGAATCGATAGCTGCACCTACACACACACACAACCACACACACACCACAAAAACAGAAAGAAATGTTAAATACTGGAGCAGTCTGGAATACTGGAGTAGTGCAATAGAACACTAAAAGCAGACTTGAGCTTAAAATTAGGTGATGAAATTATGGGAACATGCACTGACAAGACAATTTATCAATTTCCCTCCATTAATTCCAGCTTAAAACAAACACGGTTGAGGAAAAAAAACACTCAGTTTATTTCTTTGCGCCATCACTCAGCACCAGAGGTGTACAAAACCGGCTTGAGAAAGTAAAAGTGCTGTCATGTATTCCCTCTGCCTGTGCGCTCAACACCCAACATCTCTGCACCCCCACTGGCCTTGCAGTGGCAGTGCAACAGCCTTTGGGTGGTGATTGGGACTTCGTCAGCTGATCAGTTACACCTGTGTCTGTGTGGCTATAAAACCCTGTCAGTCCCTCCCCATCTCTCTCCTGGAAGCTCTCACCATGCGCTTTATGTTGCGTTGTACTTTGTGTGGGTGCTCACCAGCCCACAGTTTGGCTTGATTTTTAACCTGGGTTATTTATTGTAATTAAAAATTGATTTATTTTTGTAATACTCCTGTTGTCCATCTCCATGTTATGTTACGGCTTGCGAGCCGGGTCGTAACAATGGTAAAACCCTACCTGAAAAGGTAAACAGGTAAAACCCTTACCGTGCTCGTCCTTAAGGTCCACGCCCCTCTGCCGGAGCACCTGGAGGGCCAGCTCCACGTTGTGGATCTTCTGGAGCCGGCTGATGGCGGGCATCCTGAGCCCCTTGGACAGGCGCCAGTCCTGCGTGAAGAGCTCCACGACACGCCTGACGCAGCGACAGAGCAGAGAGAACGGAAACCATGACAACCAGCGTGTTAACATCACAGCAGCAACAGCAGCTCCAAAATCAGCACATCTGTTGGCTGGGAGATTATGATCATGTTCATCAACAACGCAAAGTCAGCACGCTTCTGGTATTGTCACAACTTATAGATTTAGCCAGAAAACCTTGCACGACAATGTGACAATACCAGAAGTGTGCCGACTTTGTGTTGTTGATGAACATGATTATAATCTCCCAGCCAACAGATGTGCTTACTCAGCCAAAGGTTTAAAATAAGTGGCAGTTAGATTTGGAGTTGGACGCCCAATTGCAGGTGTCATCCACCTGCCAAGATTCATCCTGTGTGGTTGTGAGCCGTGAGAACTTGGTGTGACACATGAACCAGATTGTAATCTACAGTGAAGTTTGTAAAAAAAACTTGTATGCCTGAAGCAGCTGAACTTGGGTGCGAATTCAGGCAACATGCTTTTCTAAACAGCCCATCCTGAACACTGTAGCATTGCAGTAAAATGTTCCAAACTTTATGATTTTATTTATTTGATTTAGATGGACAGCGCATATTAACAAACATAAATTTAAATGTAAACTTATCTTGATATGCCGTTATTTTTAGGGTGGCCCTTTTGGGATGAAAGTTGACCCTTGTGATGCGAGTTTGGCACCCTTAATTTTTTTTTTTTTTTTTTTTGTTTTAGAGTGGCCCTTTTGGGATGAATGTTGGTGTTTTTGGGGGTCTCAATAACCAGTGGAGTGATGGAGGTTGGCACCCCTGACTTACACCAAACGAATGTCACGCCCCCTGACTTACACCAAACGAATGCCACATCGCAGGTCTGTGGCCAAGTTCCTCACGGCGAAGTCGAACTCGTCCAGGGGGGTCTGGCCGTGGGACACAGGTAAGCCCAGGTGACCCAGGTGTCGCGACAGAATCCCCTCACCACTCAGGAAGTCTCGCGAGAAGGCCAGCAAGAGATCTTTACTGGTCTACAAAACACACAAACACAATTAATATCATTACTGTATAATACGTACTACTGAAAAAGTGTGCTTTAGGGATGACCACAAAAACCAACTCTACCTTGAATTCGGCGTCCATGCAGAAGAGACAAGGGTCGTGTTCGATCAGCCTGGACTCCTTGGCCTTGTCAAGGAAGCAGACCAGCAGGAGAAGCTTCTTCAGCGTGAAGCGGGACAGGGACTCCTCATGACCTTTGATAGAACATGGCAGATAAAGCTTACTTACACTTACTGAGGTCGAAAAGGTTTGTACTGCAACAAATTCCTACCCCCCCTTCTCTCTCACACACACACACACGTATCTCCTTTTGTGTATGTGGGTAGTCTGCTTTCTCTGTGCTGTACACCTGTTAGCATATTATGTCCTCTTTTGTAAGTCGCTTTGGATAAAAGCGTCTGCTAAGTGTAATGTCATCATATGTGTTTATATATTATATAAAAACCTAGTCGGTAAAGCTGATTTGAAAAAAAAAAAAGCTTAAAAAAAAAAAAAAAAAGTATGGCAAATAAAGCTGATAAGAAGCAGCGTTGGTGGTCATTACCATCTCTGTACAGGTGGGGGACTTTAGCGTGTTTGTATTCTTCAGCGATGTCGGGGTTCCACAGCAAACGCCCCAGAATGAACATGGCCAATCCCATGACGTCGTTGTTGCTCTCCAACGAAATCAGCTCGCCGTAAATGGTCTAACGGAAAACAGCGATGGCATAATTTAACTCATAGTACCAAATAATGGACGATCAAATCTAGATAATGTTTCATGCACAGCAATGAACACACAGCACATATAAAAGACCCAAATCCACTGTACCTCCAGTCCAATACGTAGCCACAGAGGATTATAGGACAAAAGCCAGTTAAGAACCTTTTGCCGCTCTCCTGCAAAATGACAAGGAAGGGTTAGAGGGGGAAAATAATAATAATAATAATAATAATAATAATAATAATAATAATAATAATACAAAAGTACTATTAATAGGCTTCACAATGACAGCAAAAGCAAAAACATATTTCCAGTGCTTGGCAACAATGAATTTACTTCAAACTGTCGAAACGTCACTTCCAAAAATAAATAAATAAAATAAAAACCTTGGAGCAGAGAGTGCGGCATTTCTTTCCTTCTAATGCTTGAATTACACCAGTGGCCAGCACCTCAACAAAGTTTACTGGTGTGCGATACTTTTACTTTTCCTACAAACTTTACTTCAAACTGTAACAGTGCATTGCCACGCACCGATATCCTTCCACAGGTGTCGGTCTTTGCGAATGAGCAGCCTCCTGGCCTCCACCTCGATCTCCAGCCTCTGGATGGCCTTCACCATGTCGTCGGAGGTGAACAGCTGGCAGGCCGAACGCCGCAGGCGATTCAAACGTCGCCGGGCCGTGTAGGTCCGCAGTGACATCTCCTCTTTGGTTGGCGCTTTGGGGACGGCAAACTTGCTGTCCCCAGTAGCAAGTGACAGTGCGTTCACTATGCACATAAAATTAACAGGAAGATTTAATCAACACAGGAACATTTCACCGACACAAACAAAAACAGGTCAGCTATGGGCAGCAGTATGGTATAATAATTGATGCTCATTTATCACTACAGTAATTTCTAGACACAACCTGGCATACACATCACCATAAAAAAAATTGAGATACATATACTAATGTGATAATCACTACAATCCAATGCAAACAATGCCTGACTACTAACATCATGGCAGAATGGCTTAACTCCCATGGGCCAACATTACAGTTTAATGTGATCATAACATTTGGCTTAACAGCATTTATAGGTTAAAGTTACTGGATCCTGACAATGAGACAATAAGGAAACAGTGGCACTTAAAATGAAGGTGACTGGACCACGGTTGCCTAGCATGACATTATGACCTCAAACACAACATATCTGGCCATTTCAAGAGATATCTGAAAGCAAACGCACCTTTGGTGACCTCTGTGGTGACCCTGAAGTCGTCTGGCGTGAGGACGTAGTTTATCCACCAGGTGAACCCTCGTTCCTGCTTCTCCAGCCACCTTTCATCGTAGAACATGTTTTTGGCGGCGAAGGGCATGGGGTGTCGAGGGATAACTGTTGGAGGGCGGGGGGGGGGGGGGGGTAAAGAGAGTTAGCAGTGTGAAGTAGGCACAGGGAAATGCTGATTGGTTAAGAGATGTGGAAGCAAGCAGTCACCTGTCTGGGCGGGCTTTATGAAGGTGAGCTGTGACTGTGCCACAGCAATGACTCTTGGCTTCCTCACCGTAGAGGTGGATGATGATCTAACTGAGGGAGCTGTGTTTGAAACACATTTAAACACATGAACACAACACACAGAGGCACTTTTTTTATATTCACACTATAGCAGAGGCACATGTTTACCTCTCTGATGTGCTTTTTGGGGCGGTGGCCTCGACTGCGGCCTTGATGTCCTTCTGCTTATGTCTGACCTTGAAATCGAACCTTAAAGAACAATTAAATATATATTATATTATTACAGCGACTTGTCTTCTTTTGTCTTTTATACACATGGGTTACGCACATGCAGTCCTGATAAAAAATCATCAACCATCAGTTTGTCTGACTTTCATTTACTTGGGTATTGGGAGATCAATCTCTCAGGTTTACAGACAATGCATGGGGAGCCAGAAATATATTGTATTAAATTCAGCTTCATAAACTGAACTGCATGGCCTTCTGCAATGTCTGTCTAAAGTTCCCTGACCATAGAAACTAGTAAATGTATTGTAGAAAACTACAGTTTTACAGTCACTTTGCCAGTCTACCGGCCACTCAACCCCCTTGTGGCCACTTTCTGAACTAAAAGATTTGTCCAGAGGGCGATACTGTGGCAGCCCTAACTGGGACAGTGTGAGAGACAGTGTGCTATAAAACTGACAGCAGCGCTCTCTGGGATTCCAGTACTGCACATTATAACTGGCTGTCAAGGTAAAAGCCATTTTAATATAAGCACATGTGCACTACTTCTATTGTGTGTGTGTATGTGTGTGTGTGTGTGTTCTGTGTACTCACCAGATGCTTTGGGATGCTTCTGCTGCGCTGTGGGTTGGGCCACAGAGACTCTGCCCCCAGCCCGGCTATCGCTGTCCGTCTGGCCACTCTGGGCTTTGCTTCTCTTCGCCTGACACTTCCTCGGCACATCCTCTGCATTCCCCCTCAGGAACTCGTCGCTCTTTCGCTTCTTCCCAAGATGCAGTGGCAGCGGCAGCGGCTTGTGCACGACAAAGTCTTCCTGCCCCGCTTCTTCTGCTTCCCCGTCTTGGCCAGAGCTCCTCCTCGGGTCGTCCTGCCCGGAGGCCTCAGGCGAGGACATGGAGGAGGACGCAGAGCCGCCAGGTGTGCTCCGCCCGGCACCGGCACCCACACCAATCACAGGCAGCCCACCTGCGCTCCTCGCCGCCTGCTCCACCTGACCACCACCTCCACCTCCGCCGCTGCTGCTGCTTGCCGGCTCGTCCAGGAGCTTGCGCCGTGATGTTTTGACTCTGCGCTCGTGGCGAGCGCTGGCTGGTGGGGAAGCTGCTCTACTTTTGGTAACTGTGGCAGTGCACAGCGCAGGCCTCGCAGGAATACAGTCCTCACGGCTGACTGTGACCTTGCCTGCCTGGCCGGGATCTGCTGAAGACGATTTCGGTCTGACGAAGAAGGTGAGCCGGGGCTCGGCAGGGTTCAGCTGAAAGGGAGTGTTCTCACCTGCCTGACTCTCTCCCAGCTCCGTGCTCGGGCCTCCCGTTTCAGACTCCAGGGAGTCAGAGAAGTCAAAGCTCGAACATGCGTTTGGTGGGCTTACGGGCTGGCAGAGATCGGAGTTGATGATGTCCAAAGCTTTGTTCAGGGACAGCACAGGTGACTTACATGTAGGCACAGGTGCCTGCTCTGAGACAGTAGCTGCCAGGTGTGTCTTTATCACGGGCAGGGGGCTGTCACACACCTGGCCCTGCGGCCTGAACGTGGAGGCAATAGGAGAGAGCGTCTTGTTTAAAACCCTGCGCTCTGATAAGCGTGTGGGTGTCTGAGGGGTGTTTGTTGTGGAGGGCACAGACAGCAGTTTGTCTGCTGACACCAGCACCACGCGGGGTGAGACGCTCTGTTGGGGGTCGTTCTCAAAGTCATCCTGAAGGGACTTCACCTGGGACTTCCTCGAGGACTGTCTTTTGGAGGCTTTGGTAGACACGTTCTCCTCATCGTGGGAAACTTTAAGAGAAGGCCCCTCCCTGTTAAACTGGGACAGGGGACTCCTCGGCTTCTCTCTTTTGTACTGAGGTTGTCTGGACACATGGAATGTTTTGTTTACAGCTTTATGTGGTCCGGTCTCAGTTTTCTTCATACGACTTGTGACAGACGACTCTGGATGCTTGCTTTTGATGGAGTCCCACAGACTCCTCTGAAAAGCACAAGGAGCACCAAATTTAATGCACTGAAGAAAATAAGCCACCGCCCATCTGAGGCAGTCAAGGCACTCCTTTCACCTGACTCAAATTAGAAAATAACATGTAGGACAACCTACCTTTTTCTTCTTTGGTACGTCCACTTTGCCGAGAAGAACTGCTTGATGTTTAATAAGTCCATTTGCTGTAAATGTAATAAGTTCCCTGACGCCCGTCTCCTCCACGGGCGTCCAAGTTATGGTCAAGATGGTACTACCACCGGGCTAAAGAACAACAGTACACACACCGATTATTACTGAGATACGGGCCAAAATTATGAAGTCAGATCTAATTACTTAAAACACGTAAAATTGCACAGGCCTAGAGCATGCATCAACCACCACGTTTATTTTTACTCGCAGCCACCATGTCCCTTCTGACGCCCGCTGACAAATTCTAACCCTAATTTAAGTCTAAACCTAAACCAGGATTAATTAATTAAAATCATGTTGGTGCGAGCCAAGCTTTAAAATATGCTACGTGATAACGGTTTACTTACCTCAATTGAGAGTTTTGTTTGATCAACTGAGAATCCTTTTGAAGAAGCAATTTTATCGACTTTCACGTCCATGGGACACTCGTCGATTGGATTGACAATTTTCAACAATAAAGATTTGGATGAGCCCAATTTAACATTACCAAATGATACAAAAGGAGGTCTCGAAAACGTATCTAAACTTAAAACAGGAATTGAGTCATTGTTTTCCTTATTTGTGTCCATGCCACTGCCACTAAATTTAGAATTTTCAGGCAGGCAGTTTGTAGGACTAAACGCCATCCACGCCATCTTTCAGAATTAAACGATACAACTTTAAACTAGATAAATCACACTCCAGCGACAAATAAGCAGATATGCATCGCGAGTTAAATAACAGCACATGCTACGTTGCTCATAAACCGATGTGTAAACTGACGTTCAAACTGTGGTCAACATACAGCGAGTTTGCAGTTCCTGGATCCTCAACTCAGTTTAAATTTTGCCACGAGACCGCCAACCAATCAGATTGCAGAATGTAAATCCATGGTCCAATCGCTGGGAGAAAAACAAAGATAAACCAATAAGAGATGAACAATCCTTTAAAATCCCCTCGTCACAGCCAATGAATGATTTGTTGGGCGGGGCTGAGTTGTATCAAACCGTTGCTGGCTTTCGGACTGAAAGTTTCAGTGAGTACGCCCATCTGTAGTACCCGTACACTATGGCGGCAGTACCAGAACATGTTTTATTCAACGTGCTATCTTTTCTGTATGGTTCTCTCGTCATGTAAATTGAGTGAATGAATCTTATGTTATTTAGTTAGTTAATGTGTATTTGTGCCGTTACCCTGTTCTCTCTACCGCTGTATCCCCAAAACAGGGTTCCTACGCAGTATGGAAAAGTATGGAAAAGTATGGAATTTGATTTTAGCATTTTCCAGGTCTGAAAAAGTATGGAAAATTGAAATTAGAGTATGGAGAAATATTTTTGTTTCCAGACGTTTGCCACTACATGGTAAAATGCAGCTCAACTTTCAGACATTCATCGAATTTTGCCTAAGAAATGTGCTGAAATGCCTGCGGAGGGAGCGGAGCAGCGTTTTGTAGTCTTGCTATTGTGACCTAGCATACAGCAGCGAGATGAGCAAGTGTCAAAAGTTAGGCACTGAGCAGGGATCAGAGATTAACATTATGAGCAGCGTTGTTCATGCTACTGTCAGACTTTTTTGGAAGAGATTAGCTTCTATTAGGGTTTTTTGTAAGGGGTTGTTGTTGCTTACATGTTAAACAATTCATTATTAGGCCTACGAGTAATCACTGTTCTGACATGAAAATTAGCCAGATAGATTTGCTAGTTCAGTCGATTAGAGCAGGGTAGAGAAAACGACATAAGCGCAATGTAAAGTCCCCATCACCACAAAGTTCCATACAGTTCAGAAAAAAAATCCTGTTTGTTTTGTAAAGTTACATTCAATAAATATGCTCCACACTCATCTGGTAATTTTAAAAGAAATCTGAAGTGAGACGCAGCGACGGCCCTTTTATTAAGGGCGCACGGGCGCCGCCTTCCCAACGTGTGAGGGATTAAAAAAATTAATCATATTAACAATAACAAGAAACCGTACCGTTCCACCTTAACCACCAGTGAGAGTGTATTGACATTAACGTGAGATGATTGTTTGCTATTTGGTACGGCGAGCGAATACTCTCCCGCTCCGGGGCGCCGACAAACTTCAGCCTATGGAAGCATGTGAAAAAAGTTTGAGAGCATTACTAATAAAAGATTTTAATTGGCCCTTTTATTTCGCGCTGCGGGCGCAGCACTGTAGCGCTGTGTACCTTCATTGTAAGACTACATTTCATTATCACTTTGCAAGTATTTATTAACGTCATGCAACTGACAATGTAAGCTGAATCAGAATGGTTTTTTCATTTGCTATGTGAAACAGGCTACCCCAAAATGCACTAGAATGCAGGAAATTGCATCTAAGAAATCCAAAATTTTCCCCGCTATGGGTAGTACATATGTTCACGATGTCTACCTTTCGTGCCCCACCAACCATTTTCCCCACCAGCCGCCGCTGGTTATGACATAAAATAGGACACTGACACACATTCTAGGCCCAGCTAAATATGTTATAGATTTTGGTGGTATGCCACAATAATAGTATGTGTTTAATTCATTTAAATACATTAGTATGTGGTGGTGCGCTGATGTCTCCGAAATCTGAGAATTTGAGTATGGAAAAAGTCTGGAATTTCAAATTTGAAAATATGTAGGAACCCTGCCAAAAAGTAAGCACTGGAAATAACTTGAAAGAAATTTGCATTGAAAAATTGATCTATATCAATGCTGTTGCTAAATAGATGTATCGCATACTGGTGATTGGGCTGTGCACTCATGCTCTGAGTCAGATTTTCTGGGCAAATATTTAGCGTGTAGTGTTACCACGAGTTTCCCAAGTCCATTTGGAACCTGCAGGAGGCTGTAGACCTAAACATGTAGAGTTTCGTTTCATCTGCTACACAAATATAATATTGGGAGAATATTACCTGAGTATTAGCTTGAGTATTATCCCTTTCCACTTTTCTGTGTTTCTATTACAATAAGTAGTCATACCTCAGGTACTTAACACACTTACCCTGACTCTGTGGTATATCTGCCCCCTACTGGTGTATCCTTAACATTGCCGCTGAGTAGGCCTACCTCATCCAAGCTGACTATATCATCAGCACTCCTTAAAAAATTATGACCTTTACAAACTCCTCATTGAAAGCTTGTAACACAAGGAAGGTTGGTGGGGTTAAGTGACTCTGAGCTCTAGATAATAAAGGATATTACAGCGAAAATTGCTATCAAAAATCACGTAAAGGATATAACAGGAGCTTAATCAAATGCCAACCAAAACATAAATCTGAATCTTCCCTAACACATGTCTTTAAGACAGTTACTGGATCTGCACCATCGTATTTTAATTCTGTTCCCCCTCTCATTCTCTTCGTCAGAAGTGTCCACTGAACTTTATTCAGTGAAATTTGGACTTGTATAGTTTTTTTTTTGCTCTATTGAAAGTTTTGGTGTTGTAACTTGGTGGTGAATTGCAGATAGTTTACAACAATGCGTTAGTTACCACTCAGCATTGACTAATTCAAGTTATTTTATTTGTCCTAAATAATAAACAACTTCAGGTGAAATGTGAAACTGGTAGCTACACTCAACTGTGCACAATAGACAACAGAAAAAAAACGGTAGATGCAGAAGGCCTGGGGAATATAGTAAATATTTTTTTATGTTATGATATTGAAAAAGTAGGCTACTGGAAGTTTAGAGGTCAAAAACCATTTTTAAAAGCATCGTAAGTCATGTGTTAGTGTAGCAGGCATGCACTATGGAGTCTAATTGCAATACTGTATTTTTGTTCTCATATTTTTACCCTCTGTGTGTAGCCAACAAAAACGCACATAGGAAACCCTCAGTATCCTATGGTTTGGGGTGACAAGCCTCAGGTGGTTTGGGGGGGATGATATTAACCTAATAAAAATTCTCTAGGGAAAAGATGGTAGAAATCCCACGGGGTTGTCAGTAAATCAGTTAATTATGCTGGTTATTTAAATGCAACGACACTAAATAGCCCTATTTGTCCATCGCTATTGGAAAAGGCTAGTGCCTACACGTTTAACATGGCCACTTTTGCGGCTGAAGTCTACTGACAAACATTTTTGAATCAAAAAATAAAAATAACATGCCGATTTTAAGTCTAAGACTGCAGGGGACTAATCAATATTCAGCGGGCAGTTGCTCATTATCCTCACTGCTCTCTTAGCGGAGAGGATAAACTCAAGTGGCGGGCAGATGCATCTCATTGGTGCTTTACAGGACAGGACGCGGCATGCACAGGCACACACACACATGCCAACTCGTGTTCATCGTCCCTATCTAACACAGCGGAGGATCATCTGCGTCTCCCTGCCGTTACAATAACCTGCGCCAACACCTTCAGGATGGTTTCTAAACATGGATGTTGCCGTATCGCTATTGATCAAGATTAATTCACCTGCTTGCTTTGTGTTGCTTTTAGCAGTGGTCGCATGGATAAAAAGTAAGTTCTGTGTTTTTTTTCTTCTGTGCATCAGTTGCCATGCGTTGTCATGTTTAAATATATTAAGGTGGGATACGTAGCATTGTGAGTTTAGGACACAACTAAAATAAACTTAATGCTTGTGTGGATGTGCTTTCTTCATCTGTCATTCCTCTCTTTCTTCTCTCGTCCATTCTCTTATTTTTGTTTAAATCAATCATCTATAGGCCACATATACAAACGTGTGCGTGTTTTCGTCAGGCTCCTCTGAATGTATGGAGAAATGAAATGGCACAGAAAATCAGGCATTAAGAGTCCTGAAGAAGAAGCGTGATTGCGGTGATTGCGCCAGCCCCACAGTGTGACATCCTGACGGCTACTAGAGCCGGTCTTTGTCCCCAGCACCCTGATTGCATTACATATTCAAGGACCCACCGAGCCTTTCATAATCACTTTTACCAGACATGTAGGGTCACTTTAAATGCAAGAGGCATGGCACTTCAGAAAAATATTAAAGTTATAAAATATATATTAAAAAAGAGTGGAAGTAATATTCTCTAAAAAAAAATCAAGATTGTCTGTCAGTGTAGTTTGAGCCATCTACAGTCATTACATCATCCCCAGACACCCGGGCCGGCACTGTGTGTTTTTTGTTATCGCCTCAGAAACACGCATGCTGTAAAGTGGCCATCCTTTGCCAGGGCTGTCACCATGGAATTCCTCATGGACACATAAAGGGCTCTTTGTACAGCCATCACAAATGAACAATCACACTCATTTACATCACAAA
Source organism: Setipinna tenuifilis (assembly GCA_030347295.1). Taxonomy (NCBI): domain Eukaryota; kingdom Metazoa; phylum Chordata; class Actinopteri; order Clupeiformes; family Engraulidae; genus Setipinna; species Setipinna tenuifilis. The sequence continues at coordinate 29,682,809 of CM059276.1, forward strand.
GAAAATTGGCTGTCTTGGAAAAGAACACATTCAATGGCTGTAGAGATTGCCACATTTCCCTCAAATTTCAGAGGCCGTGATGGTGTCAGAAATTGTGTTTGTATGTGTGGTGTTTGTATGCTGGCAGCAAGTCTACTAGGCAAACACACAAACACCTCTCAGCCCTAAACTCAGGGAGAAACAATTATTTCAGTGTAGTAATTTGATAGCATGAACTTTTAAATAGTCACCATAATAAACACAGGGCTGGTAATAACAGTCACCCACCCTAATGACCAACTGAACAGAGAAACAGTCTGGTCAAGTCAGACTTAGGCCAGCACCTCATGTGGAAACTGTTCAGGTTGGAGGGTTAGACATTTTTAAAAGGTTTTTTTTGGCCATGTGGACCAAAACTTTGCACAGAGCTTTGCTCAGCACCAAACAGAGCCTAATCAGTTTATCTGTCTTGTCACTCTGAAAATGACACGTTTGTCAATTGGGGGTCAAGATGAAACACTGGCAACAAAAGTGCTACATTTTCAGACAGTTTTTATGTGAATCCCTTACAGTGCATGTAAAGCTGGCATGTCCTCCCTTTGTGACAATGACGATTTCTATGACATGAGATTGACTGAACTTTTTAGTGCAGTGCTTCAACAAGATGGCTCAAATACATTGCTTTCTGTCTCCTAAGATTCGCAAAGATAACTAGTGTATCTGTGATTTTGGGACAGTTTTCATGTGAATCCCTTACAGTGCATGTAAAGCTGGCATGTCCCCCCCTTGGTGACAATGATGTTTTCTCTGACATGAGATTAATCAGAGCATGTAGCATTAATATTTTAGTGCAGAAGGCTCAAATACATTGCTTTCTGTCACTTAAGATTCGAAAAGATAACTAGTGTATCGGTGACCCTGCTGCTGCAGTCGGTGGACGATCAGTTCATACTTATTTCATTGTCCCGGGAGATGATTGGATAAGCACTTTAACATGAAGTGTATGTTAATGTTAGGGCACCTTATGATGACCCCTGTCATAGAGCATAGTAGATGTGGAATGTTGATCAGTGTTGAATGTTGTACAGATATGCCAGCCTGGTGCGGTGTCTCTGTCTCACACATGCAACAGATGCTCCTCATAGGTAAGATAACACAGGTCTCTGCATAGAGCAAAGGGAACACAGGTCTCTCCACAGGTGGCAGAGAAAACGCAGGTCTCCTCATAGCTAGCAAAGGTAACGCAGGTCTCCTCATAGGTAGCCACGGTAACGCAGGTCTCCTCATAGGTAGGGAAGGGAACACAGATCTCCTCATAGGTAGTGGAAGGAAGGCAGATCTCTGCATAGGTGGCAAAGATAACACAGGTCTCCTCATAGGTGGCAAAGGTAACACAGGTCTCTTAGGTAGCAAAGGGAAGGCAGATCTCTGCATAGGTAGGGAAGACAGGTGGCTGAAGGCAGGTGGCAAAGGCCTGTGCAGTGGGGGGGTCAGACAGACCATGACAGACCATGTGACTGTCATATATATATATATATGTATCACCTCTAGTACTGTGTTATGTCATGGGACATATATCAGGCACACATCAGACAAACATGAGAAACATACATGAGACCTACATAAGACCTACATGATGCCCACATGAGACCTACATGAGCAAACATGAGACCTACATGATACCTACATCAGACACACATCAGACAAACATAAGACATACATAAGCAAACATGAGACCTACATGAGACCTACATGGGCCATAATGTACATGAGAGTATTCACTTGTACTCACTTTTCATGGCGTTTTGTCTCATCAAAAGGGTAGCTTTTCTCTCACCCTGTGTATCATGTATTCTCATAAATTTCAGTAAAAGCATTTTTGCATAATATTGTATGTTTTTAACCATTTTGTGAAATCATGTTTTAGATTTTATATGTGTTTTTTTTTTCTTTTCAAGTAATATTGATAATTGACAACATTTGCTGGAGATTATAACAGAGGATTACCCCGGTGTTCAAGTCAACTAGTGTTCATTGTATTTAGGTATGCCAGATATACAGTCATATTAAACAGGCATTCAGCATCCATAATGCTTACAGAAGAGAAGAAGAGATACATGAAATAGACATTGGGCGCACAAGTAGCTCCTCCACAGCAGAGAGCAGTGGAGTGGAGAGCCTGGAGACCAAGATCATGGCACAAATGACTGATTTCTGTCTGCACACGGTCACCATGGTGACCAAGAGAACACAACACTGAAGGCATAGAAGCGGTTGCCATGGCGCCTTGATGTGATGCTTTGTCAAACCTTAAAGTTTGCAAACGAAACGCCCTTGAGCCAAACGCCGGCAAGAAAATGGCTTTTTAACAGGAACTGAGTGTTATTGTGTCAAGGGTGCCCAATATGAATGTTGAAGTCAAAGAGGATGTGAATCATAGACACAAAGACCATACAGCACAGATGAACAGATGCACCTGGATTATGGATTATAACCTGTTCATAGGTCTACTGAATAACATATCTTAAAGCATATGGCGTATATGATTATTAGTAAATAAAATAATACTTGTTATGGTGGATACATTATTTAAGGTGTGTATGTCTTAAGACATCCCAGATTAATGACGAAAGCACTTTAATGTAGCTTTTAAATTTACTGCAGAGAAAATAAATAATACAGTAAGTAATAGTTTCCAGTGAGATAGAGGAATCCCTCACGGTACAGCAGAGACCACACGTGTGGTTTGAGCAAGCGAAGAGGGGAAACTGTGTGGGTATTTCACATTGGGAACCATAAAGAATTTTCATCTTTTTGTGATATGTATGATACTTATTTTTATTTCAGACATCTTCTTTTAGTTAGTTTGTATATTTATATACTCACACATTTTATTTTATCTGTGCTGGAATGGCATATTTGTTATTAAGTGTGTGCCCGCTGTCATCCAGTTCTGTGTGTCTTTAATCCTAAACATGTTATATGTTCTTTAGTTATTTTTTCCTCTTTGAGTCAGTTATTTGTGTGTGTATGTGTGTTAAAATGATGTGATCATGTTTGTCCTCAGGTGTGTGTCCGCTGCCAGCCGGCTCTGTGTGTGTGTGGCAGCCGTGCCAGAACGGGGGCTCGTGCCAGGAGGCTCCCTCGGAGTACCTATGCCAGTGCCCCGCCACCCCCCACCCACCCAGGGCCCCGACCCTGACCCCGACCCAGGGGTGCCAGGGGGACCATCAGCCGTGCCCACCCCGGCCATGCCAGGGCAATGCCACATGCCACCCCACGTCTGGCTCTGTGGGCGCTCAGGAGTTGTCCTGCCGCTGTGAGGCTGGCAGTGATGGGCACCCATGCCAGTCTAGGGTGCAGCTGTGTGCCCAGGAGATCTGTGGCGTAGAGGGGGACGTTCAGTGCCATCTGTCCAGCCTCTCCAGCCCCAGCCCCAGCCCCGGCCTCCTTAGCCCCAGCCCCAGCCCCGGTCCAGAGGGGGCTTTCAGCTGTGTGTGCCCACCGGGGTTTACTGGGCCTCGGTGCGAGACCGCCGTGGACCCCTGCACGCCGAACCCCTGCCGCAACCGGGCCATCTGCCGACACGCCGCACACGGGCCGGCCTGCTTCTGCGTGCCGGGCTTCCAGGGCCCGCTGTGTGAGGTGGAGGTGGACGAGTGCATCTCTCAGCCCTGCCGCAACGGAGCCACCTGCCTCAACAGGATCGGCAGGTTCCAGTGCCTCTGCAGCGCGGGATTCACAGGTGTGTGGGGAGACCTACAGTGACATGCGTAGGTTAGTGTGTAGAGACCTACAGTGACATGCGTAGGTGTGTGTAGAGACCTACAGTGACATACATAGGTGTGTGTGGAGACACCTACACTAACATACATAGGTGTGTGTGTGGAGACCTACAGTGACATGCACAGGTGTGTGTGTAGAGATGCTGACATTCACAGGTGTGTGTAGAGACCTACAGTGACATGCATGGGTGTGTCTAGAGACCTACGCTGACATGCATATGTGTGTAGACACCTACAGTGACATGTATAAGAGTGTGTAGAGACCTACTGTGACATGCATATGTGTGTGTAGACACCTACAGTGACATGCATAGGTATGTGTAGAGACCTACAGTGACTTTCTAAGATATGTGTAGAGACCTACGCTGACATGCATATGTGTGTGTAGACACCCACACTGACATGCACACATCAAAGTGCAACTGTGTAAAATCAATCTACATAGAGATGTTCAGTTTTCTATTGCAGACAGCAGTACAGTGCATGTCTCTCAGTGCGTAAAGAAATTGACATGATTAGTGATAGTCAGTTAAAATATTCCTGTACGAGAAAAAATAAACAGTTCAAAGAAAAAGGAAAATATTTACCCTTATTCTTGTGAACCAAATTTGCCCATAATGCATGCTTGTCTTACTCGATGGTGTTTTGAGAGGTAAAAGGACGCCATCTAGTGGTGTGTCAGTGTACTGTCCTACACACTGTAGGCTATACTGACCGTACATATGCCCGCACCATTAGAGCTGAATACTACGCTCCTTTGTGTGGGTCAGAGGCTGTATTGGGTAAGATGTTAAATAAAGAAATCTTTGCCGGGCAGGTCAATTAGGTTTAAGGATACGGTACATTCACTGTAGAGAAGAACATCACCCCGATTCTCACAGATAGGCTGTCCTCATTCACTAATGGAACTGTGTGCTACAGCATTGATGTCATTAACCACACAGAGTATTTGGATTTGTCATTTCTAAAAGTGCTTGACTCATCCATTGAGTGTCAAAATGTCCTTCGGAAAAATAATTATAACAGACCTGGGGCCTCATTTATCATCAGTTCGTAGAATTCCTCCTAAAATCTGTCGTACGAATGAAATTTAGAATGTTCCTAAGCACGGAAATTTCGGCATTTATCAACCGTGCGTACGCACACCGGTAGGTAACCTGCAATGATAAATTCCACACCTTCCAGATCACCTTGCGCGGGCACGAGCAGACTAATTTACATCCCACAACGCCCCCAATTACCCATATATGGCATCAACAATCCCTTTAAAAGCCACCGGAATTCCTAATTGAGCCTTGGTGGAATGATGGAGAGGCGCTCGAAGAAACGCAATTTCTCCGACACGGTCCAACAAAATGAAAAAGTCATATTTGGCACGTTGGAGGTGGGTTACAAACAAAAGAAAAAATATGGCGTGGGAAAAAGTGACAAGCGGCGTAAATGCTGTATGATCGGAACCACGGACGGTGACCGAGATAAAAAAAGAAGTGGTGTGATGTTAAATTAAATGCAAAAAAATATATTTTACGCTCTGATGTTATTTGCGCTTTATTCAGCACGCTTAAGACCACAGTAGGCCTACTGAATTAGACACAAGGACCCAAATACCGTCCAACACACTGTCATACAAAAATAAGCAACATTGTAGGTCCAATATATGCTCCTGTGCAGCGAACGAAGCTCTAGAATCAATACTATTTGCAGTTTCGTTATTCTACCACTAGGTTCCTGTGCGTACGACTGGTCAGAGCTGTGCGTATATTTAGGCACATTCCTACGTTCAAGTACGAGTTCATAAATCCCACACTTTGCGCAGGAATGATCGCACGCACCCTTTACGCACATTTCTGTTCGTAAGAACGCTTGATAAATGAGCCCCCTGGAGTTGTATTTTGCTGTCCTGTGTTATCTAAAGCCTGATCTCTGATCAGTGTGCTGCTGTGTTTATCTAGTAGCAAGCCTTTATTGTCACTAGTCACAAGTACCAGCGAAATTAGCCATCAACCCATCCAACATTAATACAAACATACACGGTGTGACAAGGGGGTAGACAGGACGTGAAGACAGGGATGTAAAAGAAATACAGCACCACATGAGGAAAGGGGAGGAGAATAAAAACGCCTAATTTTTGATCAGTGTACTGTGTTTATCTAAAGCCTGATCTCTGATCAGTGGTAATTATGAAAAACATGAGGGCCCCTATTTGCTGTCGGTGGTGCTCTGTTTACCAAGCGGGAGATTCCTCTGAGGACGATGGAGGATGTGCGGCCTCACAAACAAACAAGGTTAACCATCTAAATAGGCACCCGCCACTCCATTCAGCAGCTGTAATAATAACACAGCATGATGGAGGACAGGGAAGGAGTGGAGGGAGAGAAAGAGAGAGAGAGAGAGAGAGAGGGAGAGAGAGAAAGAGGGAGAGAGAGGAAGAGAAAGAGAGAAAGACAGGGAGAGAGAGAGGGAGAAAGAGGGAGAAAGTGAGAGAGAAAGACAGGGAGAGAGAGAGAGAGAGAGAGAGGGAGAGAGAGAGAGGAAGAGGGAGAGAGATAAATAAAATAATAATTGGTGGCCAGCATATGCTCCTCTCTTCGCTCTGACACAGCACAACACAGACACTCTGCTCCTCTGCAGGCTGTTTTCCTCTTTTCTTCTCTTTTTTCTCGCTCTGTCCATGTGGGGGTATCCAGATGGAGTCGATAGGGAGGCTTTTCAGGTACACATCAAAGAAGAGGAATGAAGCACTAAAGCACTCTCTCTCTATCTGTCTCTCTGCCCCCCTCCATCCCTCCATCTCTCTCTTGCCCCCCCATCTCTCTCGCTATCTCTCTCTCTATCCCCCCATCTCTCTCTCTCTGTCTCTCTGCCCCCCTCCATCTCTCCATCTCTCTTTGTCTCTATCTCTCTCTCTGTCCACCCTATCTCTCTCTCTCTATCTCTCTCTTTGTCCACCCCGTCTCTCTCGCTATCTATCTCTTTCTCTCTCTCTCTCTCTGCCCCCCCTCCTTCCCCCTGTCTCTCTCTCTCTCTGTTGCTCTCTCTCTCTTTCTCTCTCTGTCTCTCTTTCCATCTTTCTTAATCTTTCTTCCTCTTTCCCTCTCTGTCTCTCTCTCTCTTTCCATCTTTCTTTTCTCCCCCCCTGTGTGATGTGTGCAGGTGTCAGCTGTGAGCTGCAGATTGATGAGTGTCAATCACAGCCCTGCCTCAACGGGGGTCGTTGCCATGACTACGTGGGCGGCTTCTCCTGCGCGTGTGTGGCAGGTTTCCAAGGCGATCGGTGCGAAGTGGATGTTGATGAGTGTGCGGACCAACCATGCCAGCACGGTGCACGCTGCTCCGATGGCATCAATGGGTATGTGCCGCCTCCTCTTACGGGGTTTAAACCACACAGAGCCAGCAACACCTAGGAGAGATTTATATGAGGCATACTGCACACAGGTGTGTGGTAGAACGGCTGCATTACAAGAGTACAGTGAAGTATACATAATCAAAACAGTGTGGACTCGTATTGCACAACAGAGAAAACAGTATACATATAAGCACCTAATATAGGCAATAATATACATATAGGAACCTTATACAGGCAATAATATATAGGTGCTATATTGCGTACCTATATGTATATTGTTGCCTCTATTGTGCAATACGAGTCCACACTATGTCTCATACTATAGAAAAGGGTGTTGTCTGGAGTAAAGTGAAGGTGTTTTGTATATCTTATTACGAGTGGGAAAGTAAGGAAATATTTGTGCATGGATGTGGCAGTAGTACTCCTATAGGATCTAAAGCAGTTTGCCCTCCATTGTCAGTCCTTATGAAGACGGTGTGCTTGCTGCTGAGACAGGTGTGTAATCTGAGACAGGTGTGTAATCTGAGATAGGTGTGTAATCTGACGTTGGGTTGGACGGTGGTAGTGACTGCTGACCGTGCTGTTTCAGTTTCAGCTGTGACTGCTCCCACACTGGCTTCATGGGGCTGCTGTGTGAGGTGCCCGTGCCAGCCTGCCTGTCCAGCCCCTGCCTCAACGCCGCCCCCTGTGAGGAGACCGCTAGCGGCTACACCTGCACATGCTGGCCAGGTATGAGAGGGGAAAGAGGGGAAGCATAGCCCCAACAAAGCAACACTAAGTTGTTTTTTCAACCTTAAAATAATCTAGGGTTAGGGTTAGGGTTTCAGTGGTTCATGAACTCATACCCTGTTATTAGTTGATGAACCACTGACAGGATTTTGAAAACATTAATTTAAGGTTGAAAAAATGGCACTTCTGAATACGCTTTGCGGCCCTGTATGGGCTAAAACCGCACTATGCAAGTTTGAATGAGATACAAGAAAGACGGCTCCGCTTCCAACATGTAGGGCGACCGAAGAGGAAAAGTGCTTTAGTGTTGCTTTAAAAGGAGTGAACATGCTGCCCAGATCGTTTTACATTGGTGTAACTAAACATTACCGTGTGTCTTATAAACATGTTTGCATATCATTTTACATTGGTGTAACTAAACATTACCGTGTATGTTATGAACATAAATGCCATGTAGGTGTAACTAACATAAAATGCTCCATGCCACTGCTTGCCCTATTTCTCTTAGCTGGTTCCAAGCATCATTTTAAACAGCGTATACTACAAAGATGCCATTTGCTCATTTAGCCAGCTGGATAATTTGTTTACTGAAATGTTGTAGTTAGAACTACACTTAGACTCTTTATAATATAGACTAGTGCCATATGCCCCTCTGGAGGTGGGTTTAATGTCGCTGTTTAGAGTAGACTAAAAGCCTCCTCCTGTTTGCCAGCTGTTTAGTCTTCTTTGCCCTGTGTTGAAATAAATAGCTGGGTAGTTCATTAACACTCCTGAAGTCTGAGCTCTTAGTACTGTAGGTTCACATACATGGTTTCTCTGTTCTGCATGCATTATGCATTACGCAGAAGCCCTTGTGTTTGTTCTCAGTCAAAGCTCTGCAACATCACACAGGCCTGCCTGCAGCCTAGCCATTAAACTGGAGCCCAGGCGTGCGTCCTGACGCAGTGTAGCCCTTTGTGCAGCGTGCATCCGCTTTGATGGCTTTGATGGCGGAGAGCCCACAGAGATGAGAGGGGGTCACATGCAATTCAGGGAGTTTTTCCTCACCCCTGTTGCCCCTACGGACACAAGCAGGAACTGTCAACAGCGCCTGAACAACCTTCCTGCACCACCAAGATGCAACAAATGCTTTTTACCTGTGTTCACGCAAGAGCCCGCATCAGCGGGGCACTGCGTTGTTGTGACATTGCATTATTATGACACTACGCCATTCCATTATTGCATTCAATTACTCCGATGCCATTGGATTGCAAGAAATACTGTCTTGTTTGTGACCTTGCCAAACTGTAAAAGAGAGGGGGTCTCATGTCTCTCTTGTGGTCGCCACTCTCTGCTGTTCAGCAGGCCTGAGCGGGGGAGCTGCATTTTACCCTTATCGATTTTATTGATTTTATTGATTTTATTTAGTGATTTTATTTTAACTTTAGAGGTTCTTATTTATTTCTCTGACTACTATTTATTTTGCACTGATGACTGATGCCAGAGTAGTGAAACTCAAGAGTGGGACCATTGAATAGCCTGCCTGTCTTGTAATATCTATTGTTGAGTGTGTTTTTCTGTTAATGTCTGCGTAAATGTGTGGTGTTTGTTTATTGACTTACCTCATGTCACTGTACCTCACTTGCTGACAGAAATTTCCCCATGGGGACAATAAAGTTTCTAACTAACTAACTCTGCAGGTTTTGAAGGGCCGCGCTGTGAGGTGGACGTGAGCGAGTGTGCCAGTGACCCCTGTGTGAACGGCGGGCGTTGTCTTGAGCGGTCCTGGGAGCATCTCTACGGCACGGAGCCTGACCTCCCCATGACCTACGACCCCCGCCTCGCCTCAGGATACATATGCAGATGCCCCCCGGGATTTAAAGGTATCTATTACACTTGTAGTTGAGAGTATGCGTACATCCAAAAACTCTGCAGGTGCAGGGTAAAAAAGTTCCACAAATTAACAAAAAGAATTACCCGCACACTGCTACTGATGCTCCCAGTGATTTGTTTGTAAAATAAAATCACTGGGAGCATCAGTAGCAGTGTGCGGGTAATCCTTTTTGTTAATCCATTACACTTGTGTTACATTATTACATTACATCACAGTACACTTAGCAGATGCTTTTATCCAAAGCGACTTACAAAAAGGAGGACATAATAAGCTAACAGTGGTGTAGTGGAACACAGAGTAAACAGAATACCCTCATACATACAAGGAGATACATGTGCCTTAAGTAAGTTTCCCAGAGCAGGGACACTACAGACACACATACAGACTTCCTACACAGGCAGACTTATACACGCATGAGGCACCTAGGGAAAGAGTTGGTTTAGTAGTTGTTAGTTTTGTTAGTTTTGTTCTGTGCTATGGCCACAGGAAGTGTAGTGAAATACTAACTGTAGTCATGTTGCTCAGTTCAGTTGCTCAGGGCTCTCTTCTCTGAGTCTGGCCAAGCAGACCCAGAGAAGAGTGTTTAGAGTATGAGTTACTAGCCTGGGCATGCCCATACTTCCTGTGCCGCTGCATTTGCATTTCGCATACAAGTAAGTCTGGCCAAGCTGCCTGTCTACACCGTTTCTACATTAGCAGAGAAACTGGGACCAATGAAAATCTAGCATTTCAAAAAGACAATGACGCGGTAGTTTATACGTCAGAGGACAGAGGGGTGTGATTGGTCGAAGCTTCGCACTCTGAGAAATGGGTTTACAATACAGCTTGGCCAGACCAATGTTTGCAGAGCATTGATAAGTCGCGTTAGCCAGGCTAATGAGTTACCCCTCCATAACTGGGGGGTGATACCTTTTAAGTGTTACAGTGGTCACATTTATATGCCAGCACCCCCCAACCCTGCTATTTTTTTGTCTGTTTTGGGGGACACTGCATCTTGATCAGGGGCAACTGTACCCCCCAGTACCAAACTGTTCTATGGCAGTGTTCAAAGTGATCCACTGAGGGCCAGAGAGGGACCTGCCCTAAGGAGGGACCTGGTGCCAGGTGCCATAACCAGGCTGAGAGACCTCTGGCCTCTCTGCCCAAAGGCCTCCCTCTGATCTCACCCATCTGGCCTGCTGGCCAATCAGGCAGGAAGAGGCCGCTCCTCCTTAGCAGCCGTCTAAAATTGTCCCGCGCTTTTGTAAGATGGTCAAGCGGCATTAGCCTAATCCCCCTGGAGCTGGAGCTGGCCTGGCACGGGGAGGGGAGGGAGCGCCGTGTCGTGTCTTAAATCAGTCAGCGGAAGTTCAGCGAGGGAGCAGGACGGCCGCATGCTATGCTATGCCAGCGATCCGCGATGGCCCACTTCCACTTCCACTTCCCCCGTCATGCGGTGCTGCTTCGTGGTGTGCTGAGCATGGAAGAGGCTGTGGAGAGCTAGTGGGAACATGGCGACACTCACTCTCTCACTCTGGGCCTGGGCTGTTCTGGTGCTAAGTGCAGGTAATCCCTCTCTGTGCCTGTGCCTGTGCCTGTAGCGGCTTGTCATGCGTCACTCTTGGGGACGTTTAAGTCCCATACGACTAGAGACTAGAGAGCACGATGGGAACACATGTATATGCAAGTCCCATACAACTGGAGACTAGGGAGGGGTATGGGAAGATGTGGAGGGTATAATGGGGAATGGAGAGGGGTGTGGGAAGACAGGGATATTTGAGTCTTACACAACTACAGACTAGAGAGGGGTATGGGAAGACAGGGATATTTGAGTCCCATACAACTAGAGACTAGAGAGCACAATGGGAAGACGTGGAGGGAATGGGGAATGGAGAGGGGCGGGGGAAGACATGAACATTTAAGTCTTATACGACTAGAGACTAGAGAGGGCTGTTGGAAGACATGTACATGTATGTCCCATACGACTAGAGACTAGAGAAAGGTATGGATAGACATAGACATGTCCCATACAACTAGAGGGGTATGGAAGACATGGAGGGGTATGGGAATGGAGATAGCATGGGGAATGAAGAGGGGTAGGGGAAGACATGGACATTTAAGTTCCATACAACTAGGGACTAGAGAGGGCTATGGTGAGACATGGACGTTTAAGTCCTGTACAACTAGAGACTTAAGAGGGGTATGGGAAGACAGGGATATTTGAGTCCTATACAACCAGAGACTAGAAAGGGGTATGGGAAAACATGGACGTTTAAGTTCTATACAATCAGAGACTTAAGAGGGGTATGGGAAGAAATGGATATTTGAGTCCTATACAACCAGAGACTAGAGAGGGGTATGGGAAGACTTGGACATGTAAGTCTTATACAGCTTATACGTGGGCAGCACTGTGGTTGAGATGTAAGCACTCTGTCTGGTGGTGTTTGTGAGGTGGCTGTGTCGCTTGTGATCATAGTGGAGCATTTGGTCCATTATTTTGTGTAGCCAGATGCTAATGCTGAGCATATGTGGACTCCTTTGAAAGCGAGCCCACACACACCACCTCATTTGCCAGTGAGAGGCTGATGCTGGGCCACCGTGCCCTGGGAGTGAAGCTTGATGCTTGATGCTGGTTTAGTAAGCAAATAGATTATTAGAGTTAGTGATCATGAGTGACTGCGTGGACAGACCCTGAGAGCATAGCTTGATGCTAGTTTAGTAAGCAGATAAATTATTAGAGTTAATTATTATATATTATAAATTATATATTATATTATATATTATTATATTATAATTATTGATCTTCAGTGACTACATGAACAGACACCCTGAGAGCTTGGCTTTGTGCTGTTTTTTGTTACAATTCTGTTAATTTACGTTTATGTTTAAACCATAGATAACATGCTTAGACCAGTACATATTGTCCAAACCTACAGCTTGCCCCCCTATCTAAACACAAATCCCCATAACACAAGTCTACATACCCCAGCCTTATGGGCAACATCACATTCACATATGTGCTGCTCGATGCTTGATGCCGGTTTAGTAAGCAAATAGATTACTAGAGGTAGTGATCATCAATGACTGCGTGGCCAGGGCCTGTGAGGGTGGCTTGATGCTGGTTTCTGTAAGACAATAGATTATTAGCGGTAGTGATCATCACACACACCGTGAGGGTGGCTTGATGCTGGTTCTGTACGTGAATCAGTTATTAGAGGAAGTGATCATCAGTGACTGCATGGCCAGACAGACCTGTGGGGGATGGGGATGGGGATGGGGATGGGGATGGGGATGGAGATGGGGATGGGGATGGGGCTGGGGATGGGGATGGGGATGGGGATGGGGATGGGGATGGGGATGGGGATGGGGATGGGGATGGGGATGGGGATGGGGATGGGGATGGAGCGCTGCCAATTGGCACCAAATCCACAAACAGTGTTATTATACAGCTAGCGCCGCATGTTGATCATCTCTTCAGCATATTGTGCAGCAGCTGTGGGACTGGGCTACACTTAGACTGAGTTATTTCGCAGCTGAAAACTGTGTTATGGTCTGTTACCATTATGTCTGTTAGATGAATGTTTCATAAGCTCACACAATAGTTATTTTTTTAAGTGTGAATGTATAATTATAATAATGTATAATTGTGTTTATCTGTCATAATGTTCATTGCAGAGTTTGTATTCCTTTGCCTGATTAAAACAATCAGTTCAAATCTTGAGCCAGATCTTTAATCAAACTGAAATAACAATTCTTCCTGAAGCGTGCTTGTGCAAAAACAAATTAAAACAGACAATTATCTCTCAGAGAAAGACGGCAGTTATTAATTATCTCATTACCTGCAGAGATATCCAAACAAAGTAGTAAGTAGAGTATATCAATACAGATACACAAACATCAAATTAGCACCGTGGTGCTTGTATGAAGTGAAACATCACTTTAATTAATAATCTATTTAACGTGATAAAAAACAAAGACTGTGTGTGTCAGTGATGCTGAGGTGCTGTGTCCTGCTTCTCCTAGGTGTCTGGTGCCAGGAGGACGTAAACGAGTGCGAGGCCTCGCCGTGTGAGAACGGCGGCGTGTGTGAGAACACGGTGGGCGGCTACGCCTGCGTGTGCCCGCCGCGTCCGGCTCCAGACGGGCTCCTGTACGGCGGGCGGACCTGCTCGGAGCCGCTGCTGGGGTGCGTGGGGCACGAGTGCCAGAACGAGGCGTCCTGCGTGCCCTTCCTGAGCGAGGGCGAGCGTCGCCACGGCTACGCCTGCCTGTGCCCCCCCGGCTTCACAGGCTCGCGCTGCCAGACGCCCACCACCTTCTCCTTCGAGCGGCGTGGCCACCTGCTGCTCCAGACACCACTGCTGGACGCCGCGGCCGCCTCCAACATCACGCTGACCTTCCGCACCGTGCTGCCCGACGCCGTGCTGTTCCAGCGGGGCAGCGGGGGTCCTCTGCTCTCCCTGGAGGTGCGGGGGGGCCGGCTGAGGCTCAGCCTGGAGGTACGCGGTGGGGGTGGGGGGGGGGGCCTCTCCCTCTCCACAGCCGCAGGAGCAGGGTCAGCTGGGGGCCCTGGAGCTCCCGGGGGACGTGGCGGACGGGCGCTGGCACACCGTGCGGGCGCTGCTGAGCGAGGGGCTGCTGGAGCTGGCGCTGCTGGGGGGGGACTGCCAGGGGGGGGGCCCTGCGTGCGAGGGCGCGGCTCAGGTGGACACAGGTGGACACCTGGGGGCCGCCCTGCAGCACACACTCATCGGGGCAGAGGTGGAGGGCGGGACCAGGGGCGGGACGGGGGGCGGGACCCGTGGCTTCATTGGCTGCCTCCGAGACCTGCTGGTGGACTCGCAGCTCATGGTGCCCGAGGATTGGCTCAGCAGCTCGGCCGTCAACGTCACGCCGGGGTGCAGCCACCGCGACCGCTGCCTGGACGGGCCCTGCCAGAACCGCGGCCAGTGCGTCAACCTGTGGCAGGCCCACCGCTGCCGCTGCCAGAGGCCCTACGAGGGACACAACTGCTCTGAAGGTGAGAGGGGGGAGGGGGAGGGGAAAGGTGGAGGAGAGAGGAGGGGAGAGGGAGGGGTAGATTCAGTAAAAGTACTAAGGCCCACCGCTGCCGATGCCACAGGCCCTACGTGGGACACAACTGCTCTGAAGGTAGGGGGGAGGTGGAGGGGAAAAGGAGGGGATGGAGAGGGGGAGGCGGAGAGGGAGGGGGAGGAGAAAGGAGCAGTAAAAGTACTTAGCTGCCCTACAAAGCCAAAAGACAGTAACTGCATAATTTGTCAAATTAAGTTTAGACTCACCTCAAAACACACAAGTACATAAAAGCATCACCACTATCATTCCTATAACATGTTTGACTGGGCAGTGTGACATTTTTCTCAGTTTCTATGTTTGTGTAGTTTGCCTTTTTTATTGTATGAATAACAGTTGTAAATATTAGTTAAAGTCATCGAAAATCTCTCACTGCCCAAACTTAATAACTTGTTTGTTTGTTTATTTATTTAAAAGGCACAGAGTATATTAAATCAGTTCCTCAATTTATGCAAATATAACAGATTTAGCTATTTAAGATGGATTGCATAGTTAGTCATAGTTATATGCCCTTATATGCCCTGTAGTCATAGATATGCCCTGTGCTTTAAAACTGTGTGTTAGCTCATGTATGCTTCCGCCCTCTAAAAGTACCCCAGTCACCAGAGCACTCACTAACATCTGCCCTGCTCTAAGGGGAAGACTCGCTGTGCTGTGGGTATGATCCTATACTGTAACTCTGCCGGGTGGTGCGTGTCCGACTCCTCTGCCGTATTATATTTCATCGCTAACCCCTCTGATCCAGAAGTCAGTCTGGGATTAGCGGCCGTATGTTCGCCTCTGTCACACACACTCAGCGGCTGACAGGGAGGCTAAGTGGTGTGTGTGGCGCTCTGGGCTGCGGGCCGCGCTGTTTGATGGCGGTAATTAAGGGCAGTTGCGTGACGGCAAACTTCCCATTCAGCGGCCGACAGTTTGATTTCTCCCGGCGGAGAGGCGTGAGTTATGCCTCTGGTGCTGCTGTTAATAGCCCAAAGACACGCAATCAGATTAGCAATTACACGGGTGCAAAGACAGAAACACTACTGAAACAGGTGCTTAAACATACACACACACACACACACACACACACACCACGGAAAGGACATTTTCATTTTGATGGTGAAGGGATTTTTTTCACTGCACATAATAAACATACGACCTCTATTGTTGTGGCAAACAGCTGATTAGTGAAGAGAGCAAGAGTAGTGAAGAAGTAATTCTACAATAGACGCAAACTAACAAGGTGCCTGTCCTCAGATCCCTCCCAAGCCCTCTTTTAGTTTGATGATTTGGGAATAATAATTACATGTGTAGCATAAGTGTATGTTCTGCTTTATAAATATGCTAAACATGTGAAAGGCACAGAAACCCAGTGTTGGAGGTTATGATGGTGAACTTTCTATGTTGTCCTTGTAAGTACAACTTTCTTGTTGTCCATCCGTAGAGTACATCACCGCTCGCTTTGGACACGAGGACGCCCAGAGCTACGCCGTCTTCTCCCTGGAGCAGGACCCCGACGAGTCGGACTCGCTGTCCATGTCCCTGTCCGTGTCCGTGTTCGTGCGTACGCGGCGGCCCGCGGGCCTGCTGGTGGCGCTGTCCAACGGGACGGGTCAGTACCTGCGCGTGTGGCTGGAGCGGGGCCTCGTGCACGCTCAGGCCCACCAGACGGAGGAGGTGCGGGGCACGAGCGCCCTCAACGACGGCGAGGTCCATCTGCTGACCGTCAGCGCGGGCGGGGGCCGGCTGCGCATCGCACACGCGGGGCTGGCTGAGGGGGGCGTTGCCGTGGAGACGCGCCCCCTGAGGGTGCAGGGGGGGGACCGAGTGCACGTGGGGGGGCTGGAGGACCCCAGGGGTACGGGGGCGGGCGGGGGCTACTTTAAGGGCTGCCTGCAGGACCTGAGGGTGGGGGGGGTGCCCCTGCAGTTCTTCCCGCTGCACATGGAGGATGCGCCCCCATCACTGCTGCCCCAGAAGATGAATAACGTCATTCAGGGATGTGCTGGAGATGATACCTGCACGGTGAGTGATCTCACACACACAGGTACACAGACACACACACACACACACACACACACACACACACACACACAAACACACACACACGCACACACACACACACATCACCTTGAGTTGTGGTGCTATACTTTAGATCCATCTTTGCCCTGCTCTCATTTAGTCTCAGCCGTCATTGACAAGGTCCAAACTTGTTTTCATTAATAATCTAATCGTTATATATGACCACGGCCGCTGAAATGCCCTGGTGCCCTGGCTTTAGCTACTCAAGCGCTGACAGGCATGGGTCAATCCTACAGGCCTTTTCAGAGCCATGGCTCACTGGACAAGAGTTTCTGGAAACATCTGTAGGCGTTAAACGACTAAGATTAGTCAGGCACGGTTGCCAGGGGCCGCCCAGCTCACCTGACCTCACCATGACCTCAGTGTCAGTCGGTCGGCCGACGCTTACCTGATCTGGGTCACCGCAGGCAACAGGTGATCAAACAACAGCTTAAGCTGCTTAACCCACTCCACTCCACCTCGGCCAATTACCCTCAACTCTGACAGGGTGGGGCTTCAGTTTGGGATCACATCAGACAGATTGAAGCCAGTAGTTAGTGATATACGTATGTATATATGTATGTGGGAGTATGTATGTCTGTAGTGTCCCTGCTCCGGGAAACTTATTCAGGCACATGCATCTCCCTGTATGTATAAAGGTAGCCTGCTTACTCAGTGTTCCTTTACACCTCTGTCAGCTTATGTCCTCCTTTTTGTAAGTCGCTTTGGATAAAAGCGTCTGCCAAATGCAATGTAATGTAATGTATATGTTACTGATAAGATTATGACAAGACTATGATAAG
Source organism: Setipinna tenuifilis (assembly GCA_030347295.1). Classification (NCBI taxonomy): domain Eukaryota; kingdom Metazoa; phylum Chordata; class Actinopteri; order Clupeiformes; family Engraulidae; genus Setipinna; species Setipinna tenuifilis. The sequence continues at coordinate 29,700,437 of CM059276.1, forward strand.
AGCATGATAAGAGTATGATAAGCCCAGGATAAGACTGTGGTAAGACTATCTAGAAACATCTCTTCTGACTGCTCCTCACATGCCCTGCACACAGAATACCAATCATGCCTTCAGGCAGACATTTCAGAGTTCCCTCCTTCAAACACATCAGATTTAAACATTATCAGATTTAAACATTAATCGGTCTCTCAGTCCATCCTCCTTTTGAACCAACTAGGCCTAGATCCACTGCAGTTTTAATCTAGTGTTATTGGATTTGTGTTAAATGGGTGTGTGTGAGAGGTTGTGTAAGTTGTACTTGTCCACTTTCTGTGCAGTGTTGTGTAATTGTGTATTTGTGTATTTGTTTGTCTTGTTACCTTGTATTCCTGTGTTTATGCATGTACACCCAGGGACGCAAACAACAAAGTATATCGTCATCGTGTTTATAAATAAACAATTACACCAACATTCATGTTGTGTTATTAGCTCATTATAATGATTTAGATTTTATGTCTAGATTTTATGACAGATGTTATTTTGAGTACCATTAAGTCAGTGTGTCAGAATTAGTGAACTAGTTTAGGAATTCTTATTAATAAATGACACAAATCTTTATCATGAAAGTGACACTTGTTAAAGCTCTGCACAAATTATAGTTCTAGGTAACAATCTCTCATGTCCCGCCCACAACGATGCTACAGAAGCTTTACTCCGTTAATTCCATTTTAACTTGTTTATTGTTCACTGACTTATCACCGTAATCAAACCCAACGTGAACCTTAACATAGAGACACAAAGTCTCAACAGCATCAGCATCCCCAGACAGTCTATAGGAGTATCTATAAAATAAAGGATGGCCCAATTTTGTTGTAATTGTGTACAGAAGATTAAATGTCGTCCCTTAATGACGGAACAAACTACCAGCTGCTACGAGAGTAGGGTCATCCCTCTCCACCTTTAAGAAGCTTGTGAGGAGTCCTCTTTTCCGAGAGTACTTCCTAACAAAACTAACCTCCACTCACCATTTCCGTCCTGTACACTAACTTTGTTATGCCTTTTCTTACTCGGTGTTCCTCTGCATATCTGTAGCTTGTTTGTAAGTTGTTGTAGCTGTTGTAAGTTGTTTTGGATAAAACCATCTGCTTGAATATAATGTAAGGTAAAAACTGTTCTGTGGATTTCATTTAAACATGTGTCCCCCCTCCTTGCAGAGAAACCCCTGTCAGAATGGGGGGCAGTGCTTCTCCACGTGGGACGACTTCTCGTGCACGTGTCCGCCCAACACGGCCGGCCAGCGCTGTGAGGAGGTGAGGTGGTGTGAGCTGACCCCCTGCCCCCCCGACGCCAGCTGCCGGCCCCTCGCTCACGGCTACGAGTGTGAGTACTGCACCCCCCCCCCCCCCCACACACACACACACTCACACTCCCCCAGAACACCTGCACCTCACACTGGGTTAAACACCTCATCTCACACTCGTCCCAACATCGTCTCATACTGGGCCCAACACCTCACCTTACACTGTATTGGTGTGTGTGTGTGTGTGGTTCTGGTGGCATAAAGAAAGGCTGTTTCACAGGGCACAGCAGACTGCTTGTGAGGTATTGGCCAGCAGCCATAATCCTGTAAGATGACCCGTTCTGCACTAAATCACTAAATCAATATGTTTCCTGAGGTAAATCTAGCATGGAGGCAGGGGTCAAATTAGCCCTCTTTCAACTAAGTGTGATTTACATGCCCTCTGTTCCCGTGTCACCATGTACGCACACATACTTATTGATACTCTTCTGGGTGTGTTTGCCACTGACAGTTGATATAGCTGTTACTCAAAGAAATACAGAACATTTAATAAATATTGGTTCACCCTGGATCATGTCAATTACTGAGGAAAATACAAACTTCGTCTGTTGGTTAAATAAAATAAAATAGACACACAATATGACCTTTTCTTTAATAATGACAATAATAATAATAATAATAATAATAATAATAATAATAATATAATAAAATGTAACTGTATATCACAATTCAAACAAGATGTAGCTCAAAGTGTTTCAACAGTTTGGCAGGAAAAACATAAGACAGCATTTGCTGTAGCTTGGTGGCGCTGAGATATCTCACTGGGGCGCTGTTGACCGCTCCTGCTTGTGTCCATGTGTCCGTGTGCAGGCGTGGGCACCATGACGTTTGGGGGGAACACCACCCTGCTGTACCGCGGCAGCGGGAGGATCACCAGCCGCCTGGCCAGCATCTCCCTCCGCCTCCGCACCAGCCAGCGAGACGCCGCCATCCTGCACGCCGAACGCGGCCCGGAGTTCGTCACCGTGTTGCTGCAGGACGGCTTCCTGGTGCTCGAGCTGCTCAGCGGAGGAGGAGAAGGGGGGCGAGAGCCGTCACCCGAGCCTGAGCCGCCATCGCCTGAGCCGCCATCGCATGAAGTGTCATCTACGGAGATGGCATCGCCGGAGCTTACATCACCCGAGGTGTCATCGATGGAGTCGGCATTGCCCGAGTTTTCATTGCCCGAGCCATCGTCGCCTCCTCCTCCACCGTCCCCCCCTTCCCCGTCCCCCGCGGCCCCCCGCTCCACCCCCCTGATGCTGCGGAGCCGGGTGCCGGTGAGTGACGGGGCGTGGCACAGCGCCGAGTTCCTGATGACGGAGCCGTGGGCGGAGGCCTCGGCCTGGACGCTGCTGATGGACGAGCGCGAGGAGCTGACCACCTCCACCTCTGGGGGGGGCGAGGGTGGGGAGGCGGGCAGCCTGGACTTCCTGCGGGGGCGGGGGGTGGAGGTGCATGTGGGTGGGCTGGGGCTGAGTCCCGAGGCAGAAGCAGGGTGGCTGGGGGGGCTGGGGCTGGTGGGCTGCCTGGGCACGGTGGAGCTGGGGGGTCTGCCGCTGCCCTTCTACGGCCCCCACCAGGTGGCGCTACCCCGCCCGCAGGACGAGCGCTTTGACCTGACGGGGGTGGCGGGGGGGGCGCCTGTGCCGGGGTGCCGGAGCGAGGCCGTGTGTGGGCCGGAGACGTGCCACAGCGGGGGCCGGTGTCGCGACCTCTCCGACGGCTACGTGTGCGAGTGCCCCCCCGGCTGGGGGGGTCGGCGCTGCGAGCTCTACGAGGACACCTGCGCCTCGGCCCCCTGCGTCCATGGCAACTGCAGCGTGGTGGGGCGGGGCTACGTCTGTGAGTGCCAGCTGGGCTACTCGGGCGTGCGGTGTGACGTGGAGGTGGACGTGTGTGACCAGCACCAGTGTGCCAATGGCGCCACCTGTCTGCACGGCATCCACACCTACGCCTGCCTCTGCCCAGAGAACTACACCGGGGCCTACTGCAGGTCAGTCCAGTGGACACACACACACACACACACACAGATAAAGGCTACACACACACCTACACACACACAGATAAAGGCTACACACACACACATACACACACACACACCTACACACATACAGGGAAGGGAAAGGCTACACACACACACACACTCACATTGCATGACCATTACATGTGAGGCAAAACGGTGCAAAACACACACACACACACACCCACACACACAACCTCATCCTAGCCAACCACCTTTAACAGCCTTCCCATGCAACTACATGACTAGAGCTGCACAAGCACACACACACATGAACACACACACACACTTACAAACTCACAAACACTTGTGTTTACATGTGCACACCCACATTTAGAAACACTTGTACACACATGCAGACATGCAGACATGTTAAATGCACAAGCTCAGCAGCGTTTATAGTGAGGAGAGATGAAGAGATGGATTCAAAGCGTTTCAAGTGAGGAGAGATGGAGAGATGGATTCAAAGCGTTAAAACTGAGGAGAGATAGATTCAAGGCGTTTCAAGTGAGGAGAGATGGAGAGATAGATTCAAAGCATTAAAAGGATCTACACACTTTACTGCAGCAAATCAGCTCTTCTCTGGGGAGCCATTTATTCTGCTGCAAATACAATAGATATGTAAATACTGAGCTAATGGTGTTTGTGTTATTATTATACATATGTAAATACTCAGCTAATGGTATTTGTGTTGTTATTATAAATATGTTAATACTGAGCTAATGGTATTTGTGTTATTATTACACATATGTATGCACCCTGTGCACCCCGGTGTGTGTGTGTGTGTGTGCGTGTGTGTGTATGTGTGTGTGTGTGTGTGTGTGTGTGTGTGTGTGTGTGTGTGTGTGTGTGTGTGTGTGTGTGTGTGTGAAGAGGCTAGCCCATAGCCCAGGAACAGCTCTAGGAGGGTCCATGATCTCTTTCCCATTCCTCTGTTCCTGTGTGTGTAGGTGTAGGTGCTGCTCTGTGTAGTCATTTACTCAGACTATAAATGGGCTTCCATGCTAATAGAGTGTGTATGTGTGTGTGTGTGTGTGTGTGTGTGTGTGTGCGCGTGTGTGTGCGCGCGCTGCTCTTTACAGTCATGTACTTAGACTATAAATGGACTTCCATGCTAATAATTTTGAATTAATTAAAATATTTAATGTCTTCCTCTGTTTTCCTACAGACACAAGATTGAGGAGTTACCGTGGTACATTGATGTCAGTAAGGAGTGAGTGATTATGTCTTTTTTCTTTTTGACCCTTTTTGACCATTTTGGATCTGACGGCCTCTAAAAATACCCCAAGGGCAAAAGAACATGGTGGGTCGCGTAGTCTAAATGCTTCACCCCCTGAAATGGGTTTGTGTTGGGATGTCTGTAATTGGGATGTCTGTAATTGGGAGTCTGTCTCTACACCTCAACACTTTTATGTCGAGACAAGTCAGTGATTTGTATTGCACATTTACCCCCACAGGGTTGACCCAAAGCGCTCTAGAAATCATTTAAAAAAATATTATCAACCACAGTAATGAGAATAATAAGATAGTGGGAAAAAATGAAATGAAATTAAAATCAGTTCAATTCTGTTGGTTCATGATGGCCTGGCTGCATCTTTGTGATTTTCACTTGGACAGCCTCCCTCACACACACAAACACACACACACACACACACACACACACACACACACACACACACACACACACACACACACACTCAGCCCCAGTCTGAGAGGCATTCACATGCTAATGTCATGATCTCCATGCCCACCTAATCCTCCTCTGAGGACTGGGGGGTTTGGGGGTGATGTGGGTGAGGGGTTTGGGGGTGGTGTGGGTGAGGGGTTCGGGGGTGGGGGGGTGTCACTAACTGGGGTCCCCAAAGAAGGCTGTGGCTGCTTATGTTCTGATTTTGACCCCCCTCATTCTCACCCCCATCTCACCCCTTCACCTCCTCATTTCCACCCTCATCCACCCCTCCCATCTCTCCGTCCACCCTCATCTACCCCCTCCATCTCCTCCATCTCTCCGTCCACCCTCATCTACCCCCTCCATCTCCCCCATCTTGCCCCTCCACCCATCTACCCCCTCCAACCCCCATCTTCCCCCATACTCCCCCTCCACCCCACCATCTACCCCCTCCATCTCTCCCATCTCCCCCCTCTATCCCACCCCCACCCCCCCCCAGGCGGCGTCCCCGGCTGCCGGTGTCGGTGTGTGGGGACGAGCGGAGGAACTACACCTGCTTCAACGGGGGCAACTGCTCCCAGCAGTACCTCACCTGCGACTGCTCGCCCGGCTTCACCGGACACCGGTCAGGAGTGTGTGTGTGTGTGTGTGTGTGAGTGTGTGTGTGTGTGTGTGTGTGTGTGTGTGTGTGTGTGTGTGTGTGTGTGTGTGTTTGTATACATGTATAGGTGCATGTATGGCATGCATGTTATTCATATATGTTTGTGTGTGTGTGCATGTGTGTGTGTTATTCATGTATGTTTGTGTGTGTGTGTGTGTGTTATTCATGTATGTTTGTGTGTGTGTGTGTGTGTGTGTGTGTGTGTGTGTGTTAGTTATTCCTGTGTGTTTGTGTATGTGTGTGTGTTATTCATGTATGTATGTATGTATGTGTGTGTGTGTTATTCCTGTATGTTTGTGTGTGTGTGTGTGTGTTATTCCTGTGTGTTTGTGTATGTGTGTGTGTTATTCATGTATGTATGTATGTGTGTGTGTGTGTGTGTGTCCGTATGCACCTCCTGTTTGTCTGTTTGCCCCCCAGCACATGTTTTATTCAGCACATGGGGGTGTGTGTGTGTGTGGGGGGGTGGGGGGGTTGAGGGGGGGGTATAATAAGCCTGTTAGTGCTAGACCCCCTGCCCTGCCCTGCCCTCTGTGTGTGTGTGTGTGTGTGTGTGTGTGTGCGTGCATGCTTTTCACCCGTGTCACTCTTGGGTGTGCGTGTGTGTGTTTGTGCATGCTATTCACCCGTGTCACTCCTGGATGTGTTTATGTGTGTGTGTGTGTGTGTGTGTGTGTGTGTATGCATAAGTGCATGTGTGTGCGTGGTGTTGGGGAGGGTTGTGGACATGTGGCAGGCTCCAGCCCCCAGCGCCTGTCCCTCCTGGATGTGTGTGTGTGTGTGTGTGTGTGTGTGTGTCCCTGTCATCATGTGCTGTCATCATGTGCTGTCCACGGCTCATTCGGAAAACACCTCTGACACGGACACATTATTCCAGGTCCCCGGGGACCCCCCCTGCACACACACACACACACACACACACCCTCCACACACACCCACTCACACACACACACACACACACACCCTCCACACACACTCACACACACACACACACACACACCCTCCACACACACACACACACACACACACGCACACACACGTACGTACGTACGTACACACACACACGCACACACACATGAGGAGATGCTGATAGCCACAGGAAGCTCCACAGAGCAGGTCTTGGAGCACAGAGTGTGAAATGATATCAGAAATAAGATAAACAATAAGTTGATAACACAAGGCTTTGGTGGAGCATCTTCAATGGCTGTCACACTTAGGGCTGTAAATCCTGTGTGTGTGTGAGTGTGTGTGTGTGGCTTTGGTGGAGCATCTTCAATGGCTGTCACACTCAGGGCTGTAAACCCCACTTTATGGGGAGCTCACACAGGGAGGCACACAGCTTGGCCTATGCCAGGGGAATGTTTTGGAATAGTAAAGTTAATTTCATACATACGTACCAGCAATCTTCATGTGCTTCACATACATACGTATAACAGGAACAGATACAAGTGAATAGGTACATGAATAGGTAGACGGGTAAATAGAAAGAAACAGGAAAACGTAAAAGAGAAATTAAAATTGTATATAAATGTATTGTATATAATCTATGAAATATGTGTTTGGTGTGATGGTGGTGTGTGTTTGTTGCTATGTTGGGGTGTGTTTGTTGCTATGGTGGTGTGTGTGTGTTGTTATGGTGGAATGTGTTTGTTGCTATGGTGGTGTGTGTTTGTTGTTATGGTGGTGTGTGTGTGTGTTGTTATGGTGGCGTGGTGTTACTGCAGCCTGAGGGAGACATTTTATAAGGATCCAGTGAATGACACATACACAAATGCTACTATCTGTGTACAAATGTGTGTGCAACTTTCTGTTTATGTGTGTGTGTGTTCATCTGTTCTCTAGGTGTGTTAATGTATAGGTGTGTACATGTGTGTGTTAATGAACATGTGTGTGTTAATGTATATGTGTGTGTGTGTGTGTGTGTGTGTGTGTGTGTGTGTCCAGGTGTGAGCAGGAGCTGGACGAGTGCCGGTCGAACCCGTGTCTGAACGGAGGCTACTGCCGTAACCTGGTGAACCGCTTCCAGTGTGTGTGCGAGCTGAGCTTCGGGGGCGAGCGCTGTGAGATCGACGTAAGCGACATTTACTTTTACGTGGCGCTGCTGCTCTGGCAGAACCTCTTCCAGCTGCTCTCCTACCTCATCCTGCGCCTCGACGACGACCAGGACCCCCAAGTGGAGTGGGGGGAGAGGGACGACTGAGGGGGAGAGAGCGTGTGTGTGTGTGTGTGTGTGTGTGTGTGCGTGTGTGTGTGTGTGTGTGTGTGTGTGTGTGTGTGTGTGTGCGTGTGTGTGTGTGTGTGTGTGTGTGTGTGTGTGTGTACGTTCTATTTATGGTCCCACCTCATCCTCACATCCCATTCCTGTGACTGGGGAAGGCATGACCTATTAGGGTGTGTGTGTGTGTGTGTGTGTGAAGGAGGCATCAGTGGCAAAGACAGATATCTTAGAGTTGGATAAAGTGTCTTGACTGACCTTCTTCCATGGTTGCTGTTGTTGTCCATTAGAGACCAGAACTGGCCCAGACCGGCAGCACTGAGCTGTATGGCAATATGGCCACTACCATCAGCACTAGTTAATGTAATATGGCCATGGGAATATGTCACCAGCACTATTTAATGCAATATGGCCACTACCACCAGCAATACCTAATGGCAATATGGCTATGAGAATTGACAGCTGAGATGGTTTTATTGTGCCTTTTATGTTTTGGTTTTGGTCATGGTTTGGTACACAGTGTACCTGAACACTGATGTGATTCCTACTGTTGGGTCATCACACAGAGAGTGCAGCCCTCATTAGCTGTATACCACACCTCTCTTCTCTGAACACATCTGGTCTCAGGGTAATCTTGCATATGAGTACATGAGTATCCTGCAAGACCAGGATGCTACAGGCTAGCATGGGAAACTGGAGCTAAAGCAAGGAAACAAAACGTGGGAACAAATTTCTACTGACATTTTTTGTGTATTTTCTACTCCTGTGCATCATCTTCATCTACATGTGTGTGTGTGCGTGTGTGTGTACATTTGTATTTAGGTAGATGAAAATCAGTTGTACCAAATCAAGCATGTTTTCTGTGTAGAGTATGTGAGATCATTGCTATAAACGGCGATCATTCCTTCCTGTTAGTATGTACTGCCACATCCTCCTGTGTCTTTACCATTCTGTGAACACCGCTTGTGTCGTTACCACATGCAGTTTACTTCAAGAGCACCTAGAGTCACACACACACCTTTCCCCTTGTTTTTGCTTTGTCTATGTAGCTCTCTGGCTCTGTTTTCACTCACTCACTCACTCATGGCCTCTCTTTCATTGTTTGGATGTAAGAGTGTCTATCGACCCGGAGCAGCCCTTGTCTGTTGTCTAACACATCCTCTTTGTGAATGCCTGTCTTTGTCTTCAAATAAACATTCCCTCTTCTTCTTTCTCATCTTTGATCTGTTGTTTGTCAGTTTCTCTCTGTCTCGGGCTCATGCACACACACTCACACACTCACACACACACTTAGAGAAAGAGAAAGACAGAGAAAGCTGAGTGTGTGTGTGTGTGAGTGCGTGCATGCATGCATGCGTGTGTGTATGTGTGTGTGTGTGAGTGTGTGTGTGTGTGTGTGTGTGTGTGTGAGTGCATTCATCTTTCCATCTAGCACATCAGTCACACAGCGCTTGTCTGCCGTTCCGCCTGCTTGTCAGCCCCATCAGAGGGGGGTGTTGGGTCCCCCTCAGCCTCTTCATGCCCCCACCCTCACTCCCACTCACCCCACCCTAACCCCAACCCCCTATCCCACCTCCACTCACCCCACCCCAACCCCCCCATCCACCCCATCCTCACCCCAACCCCCCATCCCACCCCATCTTCACCCCACCCTAACCCCAACCCCCCATCCCACCCCATCCCCATCCTCACCCCACCCCAACCCCCCCATCCACCCCATCCTCACCCCAACCCCCCATCCCACCCCATCTTCACCCCACCCTAACCCCAACCCCCCATCCTCACCCCACCCTAACCCCCCATCCACCCCCATCTTCACCTCACTCCTCCTCCACCCCCATCCTCACCCCACCCTAACCGCCATCCACCCCCATCCTCACCACACTCACTCACCCCCCATCTGATCCCATCTTCAGCCCACTCATGTGGCTGGATGTGGGTGGAGGTTAGGCTGTCTGTCCTGGCCTGGCCTCAGCAGGGGTGTGATCATGAGGCAGACAGCTCTGGCCATGATGTCACTTCCTGTGTCCAGGGTCTGAACTAACCCTCCATAATTGGGGGGTACTACCTTTTACATTTTACATTAATTACATTCCTATGTCGGTACCCCCAAATCATGCTATTTTTGTCTCTTTGGGCAGCACTGGATCTTGATCAGGGGGTACCATACTCCCCAGTAACCCCTATGTAATGCGTACCATGCCTGTATCCCATTTAGAAGATGCTGCAGTCAGTCAGTCAGTGAGTGAGTCAGTCAGCCCCTGCAGCAGAGACATGATGAATGTTGCAGCAGTCACACACTATAGATGACACTCACTATAGGTGACACACTAGGTGACACTCACTATAGGTGACACTCACTATAGGTAACACACACTATAGGTGACAATCACAATAGCTGACACACACAATGGGTGACACACACTATAGGTGACACACACTCTAGGTGACACACTGTAGGTGACACTCACTATAGGTGACACATACTATAGGTCACACTCACTATACGTGCCACTCACTATAGGGTGACACTCACTATAGGTGACATACAATAGGTGACACTCACAATAGATGATGCACACTATAGCTGACACTCACTATAGGTGACATACTATAGGTGACCTCGCCTTCTGCCTGACAGTTTGACTGAGAGGTGGCCTCTGTCTGATCCCGCTGACTCTCTCCCCCACTGGCTGCTGGAACTCTAAAGATAGATAGTCTTTGTCCTCACAGGCTTATCCCAGCTAACAGGATCTCTCTCTACACACACACTCACTCACACACACACACACACACACTACTGTGCAACTACTACCTATCTACCTGCTGGGTTTATCGTGTGACACACAGTAAGAGCACAAGTCACAGTCTCTGCTTGTTGGAAGTAGACACGGATTCGGGAATTTATTTCTTGGTAAAGGAGGTAGCTTTAAGAGTCCAGGAAAGTAAGGTCACAATAACAGTGCAAAATATTCCAACAACAAGAAAAAAACAGTTAGGTTATAGCTAGTAGTGTACCAAAAACTATGTGCTACACACTTTTCAAGCAGGGCTGTTTTTTTCCTCCAGAACCGTAAAACATCTATATGCAGTAGACTTACTAAAGTAGTAAATACAGTCTGTCTCACTAACACCTTCACAGTAAATACAGTCATATGCTGTCCTTCACACAAACACACACAGATAAAAAGTAGTAAATACAGTCTCTCTCTCTCACTAACACCTTCACAGTAAATATAGTCATGTGCTCTCCCTCACACAAACACACGGATAAGAAGTAATAAATACAGTCTCTCTCACACTAACACCTTCACAGTAAACACAGTCTTATGCTCTCCCGCACACAAACACACACGGAAGAGAAGTGGGTCATTCTGGCAGGCCAGGAGCGTTACCTGGGCAACAGCTTAGCTCCAGGTCAAAGCAGCACAGTCAATCAGCTGGAGCGCCCCAGTGATGGAACCTGCCGACATCACTTCCTGTGGCGGTCAGTCCTGGCCTGTCATGTCGTGTGCTGGCCAGCATGAGCTGCGTGCTGTGAGGGCCATGTCCTGCCTCTAATCTGCCCGCCTGTGTGTGTGTGTGTGTGTGTGTGTGTGTGTGTGCGTGTGTGCGTGTGTGTGTGTGGGTGGAGCGGCCTGTCTATACTTACTCTAACCTGTACACCTGTGTGTGTGTGTGTGTGTGTGCGTGGTTGGAGTGGCCTAGCTATCCTCAGTCTAACCTGCACGCCTGTGTGTGTGTGTGTGTGTGTGTGGAGTCGCCTATCTATTCTCACTCTAATCTGTACGCCTCTGTGTGTGTGTGTGTGTTATGTGTGGAGTTGCCTATCTATCCTCACTCTAACCTGTATGCCTGTGTGTATGTGTGTGTGTGGGCAGTAGCCTATCTATGCTCACTGTAACCTGTACGCCTGTGTGTGTGTGTGTGTGTGTGTGTGTTTGTGAGTGTGGAGTCGCCTATCTATCCTTAATCTAATCTGTATGCCTGTGTGTGTGTGTGTGTGTGTGGAGTAGCCTGTCTATTCTTACTCTAATCTGTACGCCTTTCTGTGTGTGTGTGTGTGTGTGGAGTGGCCTATATATCCTTACTCTAACCTGTACGCCTGTGTGTGTGTGTGTGTGTGTGTGTGTGTGTGTGTGTGTGTGTGTGTATGTGCGTATCAGCATGTGTGTGTGTGTGTGTGTGTGGGCAGTAGCCTATCTATGCTCACTCTAACCTGTACGCCTGTGTGTGTGTTAGTAGTGATAGTAATAGTAATGGACCCCATGTCACAGCAGCTAATGTGCCAGAAGGTGTTACTAACGACATCTGGATGACATCCAATAAGGATACGATTGTGCTGCAGTGAATCAGAATCTTATTGGCTGTCATTAATGATACCTGTGCTTACCTTGCCGTTTTGGGAAAATGGCTGCTGCAGAAATGGGCCCATGTTGTCGTAAAAGTCTCCCCCCCCCCCCCCCCCCCCCCCATTAATGCTGGTCCCGTAGAGCCATCCCAACGTTCCCCTCCTCCCCCTGGCCAGTGCTCAGCATCTGTGCTGGTACATGATACTCTGTGCTTTGCCTTGCTGTGCTTTGTATCCATGTTAAGAGTCATCCTAATGTAAAGGTGTATTTTAAGAGTTCCAAAACACCACCACCCCCCCCTTTTGGGCTTTCTGATGTACTGTATCCTCAGTGTTTTTTCCTGTATCCATGTCTGAGTAGAAGACCATGATGTTGACTTTGATATGAATATCACATGAATACTGCACATGGCAATTTCCAACGTGACGGTTTCTTCACTAACTCACGTCTCGTGTGTGTGTGTGTGTGTGTGTGTGTGTGGTGTGTGTGTGTCTGTGGTGTGTGTCTGTGGTGTGTGTGTGTGTGTGTGTGGTGTGTGTGGTGTGTGTGTGTGTGTTCCCTCAGGTGAGTGCTGAAGGCCGGACCTCTGAGCTGCTGGTGTGGGCGGTCCTGGTTGCCGTGGCGCTGCTGGCGCTGCTGTGTGGCGTGGGCGGGGCGCTGGGGGTGGGGCTTAAGCGGCGGGCCACACGAGGCACCTACAGCCCCAGCCGGCAGGAGAAGGAGGGGTCCCGCGTGGAGCTGTGGAGCATCGTCCAGCCGCCGCCCACCGAGAGGCTCATATGACCCTGACCACCACGCAGGAGAGGCCCAGTGACTCATGGTCCAGCAGAGAGGGGGGGCTAGGGTCCACACCACTACCACAGGCCCACAGTCACTCATGGTGTACCCGGTCCATACCAATCATCACAGGCCACAGAGAGGCTCATCTGGCCCTGACCACCACTCAGGAGAGGGGGGGCTAGGGTCCACACCATTACCATAGGCCCACAGTCACTCATGGTGCACCTGGTCCACACCAATCATCACAGGCCACGGAGAGGCTCATCTGACTGCCACCCAGGAAAGGCCCACAGCCACAAATGGTTAAGGTCCACACAACTACCACAGGCCCACATGGTCAGGTAGAGGGGAGCTAGGGTCCACACCATTACCACAGGCCTACATGGTGCAGCAGAGGGTGGTGAGGATTAAATGGCAGTAAATGGGGTGGGCAAGTGGATGTGATTTCAAATTTCATTTTTAAACCATCAGTGTCAAAAACACTTAATGCCTTCAGAGTCTCCAAATGGCTTTTTGGTTTCCTGTGAATCACTATGAAATATCCCAACAGTCTGAGTCGACTAAAGCAATGGACTTACATTACAAGACTGAGCTGCACAGATCCAAATCCCGCTGACTTCAGATGAGGATCATATAGCATTCTCAGTCAGACAGACCTGTGTGCTTTGAACATTTATCTGTGGAGTTCATGGATCGCTGTCTCCATACTGCTGATATTTATTGTTTCCCACACAGGTACTTAGCTTACCTCTTAGTGCTGCAGCCTCAAAGGCAGCTGTAGAGACTGACACCGCAGGTGGTCACCAACACTGAGATGGATTACTGTATTATGATGTTACTACAGGTGGGTCTGTACAGATTCTGTACCGTTTCAACCTTTTAGGAAATAGACCAAACAGTTGTAGCTGGTGCACGTATATCTGTACACAATTCTCTATCTCTCTGTATGTATGTATGTAGTCTGAACTGTTGCCAAGTGGTGGCAGCACACTGTGAATGATTTACATCAAACTGCTTTTAGATCTGCTAGCATGCTAAGACTAAACCCCAACACGCCCAGACACAGAGTGCTGAACATTAAGCCTCCTCCCACAGCCCCCACTTAAAGGTGAACTTTCATCGTTATATTTATTCATATTTCTGTGTCGCCACTATGGTTGAATGCATTGTACGTCATTTCTGTGAAAAATTATGTAAGCTAGAACAGGTCTAGTGGTTGAACGACTGGCTTTTCCGGTGTCCCTCGTGAATATCCATGACGTGTCAAAAAGGCACCTCTGATTGGGCATATTCGCCGTCTTTCGCTCACCTAGCTTCTGTGGGCGTACCATACATAGCTCTGAGTGGGGCTTACGACCTCGTGACGTAGATAGGTTTAGCCTGCTCTGATCCACTCGTTTTGGTTAGCTTGACCCTTCAATGACCAGTAAAACCATGAGGGTCGAATTTCACGTCTTGGAGTGCTGCGTGCATATACTGCTTGTTGTGACCCACCACATTGTAAATAGAGCTACTCAAAGTGGTTTTTAGCGGAAGGACCCCTCTAAGGAGAGGCAAACCTCCTCACACGGCCCCCCACTGAAAGAGAGGAGAAACCCCCTCACACAGCCTCCACCTAAGGAGAGGAGGCGCAAACCTCCTCACATGGCCCCCACTTAAGGAGAGGAGAGGCACACCTCCTCACACGGCCTCTCTTAAGGAGAGGAGAGGCACACCTCCTCACACAGCCCCCACTTAAGGAGAGGAGAGGCACACCTCCTCACATGGGCCGCACTTAAGGAGAACACTAAACCTCCTCATACGGCCCCCTCTTAAGGAGAGGAGAGGCAAACCTCCTCACACCACACGGCCCCCACTTAGAGAGAGGCAAACCTCCTCACACCACACGGCCCCCACTTAGAGAGAGGCAAACCTTCTCACACAGCCCCCTCTTAAGGAGAGGCAAACCTACTCACACCTCCTCTTAAGGAGAGGCAAACCTCCTCACACCTCCTCTTAAGGAGAGGCAAACCTACTCACATGGCCCCCACTTAAAGACAGGAGAGGCAAAAAGGGGCCAGCTATTCTCACAGGACCGCCTGCCTTCTAGTACCACAACGGTGGGCTAAATTTACACCTGATATTTCCTCGCCGGAAGCCAATTTGAATAATGGCCCCTTCCTTGATACTGATGATCACACCACTCTAGTTTTATCATACTTTAGCTGGTGTGTGGGGGCTGTGGTGGTGATTAAGTCATTGATTAAGCCCACATACACATTCACTTCTTGTGATCCAGTTACGCAGTGCTGCTGTCGGTGACCTAGTCACATTTTCCCACCGGTGGAAAAGTTTGTGTGCCTTCACCTCAAATCAGGTCATTGCAATTGAGTGCTTTGCCTTCAAGCCTTTTTTTTCCCCCCTTCACACCCCTTTTTCTTTTGTTTATCAGACACAGGCCTTAAACATGTGAAACACTAACGCTTCATCGCAGGTCTCCAGTTCTTCAGCACCGATGGCCAGCAGGAATAACCACACTCGTGAATAAAGATGTATATAATTTATTCTGTTCACAGTGCATACAGTGGTACCAGTAATCGTACAGCACAGGAAACTGACTGACTGACGTAGAGTCTTCTCTGTATCGAGAGCATGCAAGTGTGCAATCGAGATAAAACACTGCACTTTCCAAACGCTTTCGGATGTTACACTTAAAAAAGAAACAAATGTACCCCAGAGTACCCAAACACCACTGAGTCTGGTGCCAGAGTATCCAGACAACACTGAGTCTGGTGCCAGAGGACTCCGATGCTGCTGCTGTGATTGTTCGTAGGTGTGAAAACTGTTACAATGTAGTCAGTATACGGTCACTCAACACCGTCTGAAGTAAAGTCATGGGATGATGATGATGATGGCGATGATGATGATGATGATGATGCTTCCAGAATCCTAACACTGCACAGTTTTATTACTCTTACAACAGTTCTGCCCAGTGTGGTTGCATAATGAGATGTTCACTTCAGAACAGACCTTTCTTCTTCTTCTTCTTCATAAACAAAGCAGTCAAGTGTATGACACCATGTGGAAAACTACTGTCTAAATTAATGATGCAGTCTGTTGGAACATAAAATACATACAAAATAAAATAAGTGTATCATCAGAGATGGAGAAGGTTGCTCAGACACCACTAGATGGCCTGTTCACTCGTAAAAACAGGCCTAACAAGTCAACTTCAGACTCTCTGCGCTCACCTCATTGGGCTTTGCTAGATTTTGGTGGCCAAAAACGTCATCGTACTCGTACAAAAATGCTGTATAGCACCACTTATTACAAATGCAACTATTCTTTTCAATTACAGTTTTCCCAGACAGTCCTCTATCTCACAGACAACCTCATGTAATCAAAAATACCCTTTGGCAGAGTGAGAATCACATGGTCTGTGGTACAGACAGCACGCAAGGCCAATGTCAGTAACATCTAAAGCGCGCTCTCCTCTTTCAAGTGTAACTCTGGACCACCAGAGAGCAACGTTACGTACATGTGCAACCCCACCCCCTCCCCCCACCCCTCCGTCAGACCGTGGTTCAGTGGGCCATCTGAGCAACATCAGTCCATCCCCAGTCACAGGGTCATTAGCACATACAGTAGTCGAGGGCATGGAGGTCGTGTTTTAAGACACTGAACTGAAATGGGTTAGAAATGGTAGCACTGGTGTGTGTTGAACAAGGCATTCATGGGATTCATTTCCTGATACTGATTAACTTCCTGTTTGCAAAGGATGTCACTCACAAGCCCAAGGGGGACCAACAAAAAAAAAAAAAAACAAATTACACAATTCAGTCAAATACAGGAAAAAAAGAACCTGAATTATGAAATGTAACTATTAGCATAAGCAAACAAGATCAGTCATGAGAGAAAAAGAAAGAAATAACATTAACATTAAACATTAAAGGAACAATGGAAGGGCCTTTTGAACAATATTTCAAGCGTGTCACTTACACCCTGGCCATAGTGTCTGGGCACCACACAAGTCACACCATTTTCAAAATAACATAAAAAACAAAAATCCACTCAACTCAAACAACACTGACCTAATTTCTAATCCTAAAGTCTACACTGTGTCGACTTAATGGCTACACCTGTTGGAACAGGTTTGGAATTGGCGCAGACGTCAGAGCAGTCTCCTGGTTGGCCTGGGCCAGTCAATAGAGAAGACATGCATACAGAGACGCAAATAAAGACCCAGATCGGGCAAACAGCACTGAGAGAGCACAGCACAGGCCTGACAGTGGTGCATGCAACAGAGCTTTGGACGAACATGCGTGCGGGACCATTAGTGCCTGATGCACCCCACCCCACCCCACCCCCACCCCAAAGCCTCACTATGCGGACACAGATCAGTAGTTCATTCCTGTACCATTTTGCATAATAACACCAACACGATTGTTGTAGCAAAGAGATTCTGGCTTTTGAACAAAATGCCAAATCACATCCTTGTAGCCACCCCACCCCACCCCACCCCAAATATTCCCATAAGGCACTGCTGCAGTCTTGGGTGGGAGCCTAGCAGAGCCATAAGGGCCAGGCTGGGCATTACTCATTCCCCCTCTCACCTGACTAAACGTCATCTCAGGTACTCCGACTTGCACTGCTAAAGAGGGCTTTCATTATATATATATATTTTAAAAGAAAATACTGATTTGCATAAAAATATATCAGTACACAAAGAAATAATCGTCATCTAAGGGCCAAAAAACGCCTTATTCCCTTACAATAGTTCTACATTTAATACTTGTCATGTTTATTTTTTAAAAGGTCAGTAACAAACACAAATAGAGAGTGACCTAAGTAAAATAATGACCCTTGCATAGTTTATGACATTTTGGCTGGACTCTTGTCACAGACTGCTGAATCTGCTTTAGTCTGAGTGTCCAGGTGAGTTGGAGCGATGGTCATGGTCATGTTTGGTCAAGCTAACAGAAGGGGCCCAGTGGGGCTTTTAAACGCACACACACAGAAATAGGAACAGGAGGGCTGACGGCTTCATGAATGTGAGGGGCGATACAGGGCAGAAGGCAGTGGCCAGGGGTGGGGTGAGGTGGGGGTATGTGGGGTGGGAGGTGGGGGTATGTGGAGTGTGGGGGTGTGTGTGTGGGGTGGGGTGGGGTGGGGTGAGGTGAGGGGTGTGGGTATGTGGAGTGTGGGGGGTGTGTGTGGGGTGGGGTGGGGTCGGGTGTGTGGGGGTGTTTGGAGTGGGGTGGGGTGTGGGGGTATGTGGGGGTGTATTGTGGTTCCCTCATTAAAGTGTTCTGGCACACCTTGCAGACCAAGAAGAGGAAAGAGAGCCCCCCCCCCAACCTATGCATCGCATTCCCTCCAGAGGGGTGACACCAGCACCCACCAGCGGCTCGCAAAGCCACTGCGGACATCTGTGTGATGGAGTGACTATCACTAGGGTTGTGGGTGTGCTGTGTGTGTGTGATAGAGTGACCATCACTAGGGTTGTGGGTGTGCTCTGACTGCCATACCAATGAGCCTGGCTCTTTGGCGTCACGGTCAACGTGCATGTTTGGTAGCCCAGAGACCTGGGTTCGAAGACAGGTTGGGTGACAAAGGACCCAGCCAGAGCCCCAATGCCTAAAGAAACGCCCCTCTCCGTCTCCTCTCCAGGGACTTAACCCAATCCTATCCAAGAAGCTTTTTTTTTTCCCTCACTGGTGCACATTCACTGAATTTCTTTTTTTTAGAAACCCACACTAGGCTTAGTCCACATATGAGGGACCAGGACCAGGCCTAAGATGATTGCCTAATTACAATACATAATAGAAAAAAATAAATAAAATAAAACTAAAGAGATGACCAAGCTACAGCAGACAGACTGGACATGGGCGTCCATCAGTCCCACTAGTTGTCCTCAGTCATGGGGCTGAGGGGGGACACAGGGCTCAGGTAACGAGACACACATCACACAGTCACCATAGGGGACCCCTCACTCGCCTGTCTGTGTCCTTTGCAGTCATCAAATGTACACTTACATCTTAGGACCTGGACTACTCTCTATGTCCTTTGCAGTCATCAAGGATGCATTTACACCTTAGGACCTGACTCATTGTCTGTGCCCTTTGCAGTCAAGTGTGCATTTACACCTTAGGACCTGGATGACTTGCCAACATGCCTTTGATTAAGTATTTTCATTCTCTCTGAGGTGAGGCGTTAGCGAAGAGGACAGGATAGGACAGAGAGGGGTCTGTTTTGTTTGCTTGTGCTAGA